>JAYEVI010000332.1:600000-975711 GCA_036346575.1 Dendrocalamus sinicus | reverse complement strand
TACGCATTTAATCTGCTGAGCGTAAAAGTAATTAAATTGTATGATATAGTTAAAACTACTCCACCCAATAAAAATTATAGAGTTGACGACGCAACTTCAATGAAGATGGTACAATATGATGCTAGGGCATGACGTCAAGCGACGTGGACGATAATAACAATACGAGGTATGGCGTGGATCCATATTAAGTATGTAGTCCGGATCGCATGTACTTAGATCCAACTAGGGCGGATCCGGGCCTGCTAGGTAGGTCAGAGCCCGAGGCCCAATAAAACAAGTAGTGAAATTTTTTTACATAGCCTAAAAATTCAAAGTACAATGATCCAGCCCAAGACTCTATAGCTCACTGAGAGTGGTCAGAGCCTGAAATACTTCACCGCTAGCCCACAATAGAATGGTAAAATTTTTGCTTTTTAGCCTAAAATTTGAAAGTTTTACATATGGACCCTGGAGAAAAGATTTGCAAAATGGACCCTTCACTGGCGCCAAAGCATATGGTGCCCAGATACATGTCACGGCGCCATATGATTTGGCACCGTGAATTGACACGTCGGAGCGTGGTGGCATAGCACGATGCCAAGGCCCACGGTGCCGTGATATGCACATACGGCGCTAAAAACCGTGGCGCCGTATTCTAACTTAGCCAAACGGGTCGCCGTGCCTTAAGTCCACCTATCTCGCGCCAAACATGCGGGCCGTAGATATTAGAACGGCGCCATACCCTTTGGCGTCGAGATGTGTATATACGGCGCGGTGGTATTTGGCGCTTTGGCGCCAAATATGCAGGCCGCATATACGCATCTCAACGCCAAAGGGTATGGTGCCGTGATAGCTACACTCGACAAAAAAAACAAAAGCAAAATTTTTTCAGAAACATATGCACATACAGACATACACATACATTCACACATGAAAACATCTGAAAACCTAAATAACAACATCGTATAATTATCAATAAGTCTCAAAATACGACATAACTATACAAAAGTCTCAAAATATCACATAAGTCTGAAAATATCACATGTCTATAAAAAAGTCTCAAAACATCACGCCTCTTGGCCTTCCTTTGCCTCTTGGCTAGAGCATCACTCCTGTAGTATACGTGTCGTTCGGGACGAGCCGAACGACGAGGCCGCCGCTAAGCTCGAGTAGACGGCAAGGCCGCATCTGCGACATCCCAATCTCGCCGTGGGTAGATGCCTCTCGCCTCGTGCTCCAAATATGGAGTCCTCGCGGCACATGGTGCCGAGCGGTAGCGCTAGAACCCGTGGCTCGAGTAAACTTCCAGACACCTAGTGCGAACACACGACAGCCATGTACAAAAACCAAGAATCGTAGAATAAATAAATGCAGTACCAATTTCTTACCATCGTGGGAGACAAAGTGTCAAACTCGTTTGAAATCCACGTACACCACGAGTAGTCGCGAACGGGATCGACATCAGATCCCAGTGTACGCAAATAAGGGGCCGAGGTCATCCACACCTGGATGCCAAGGTTGCGCCCGAACACTCGAGGCACCCACCGGAATGCGTGTCCACATCCACACCTAGCAAGCGAACATACGGGCGCATACACGATTAGCCATGCACAAAAACAAAGAATCAGAGGAAAATAAATGCATTACCACACTGCAGAAGGAAGACACAGCCACCGAAGCGCCGACGTGGGCGCTGCGCTCGCAGCCTCGCAAAGTCGGGCGGTAGAGGAATGCGAGGACCGCCGAGCCCACCTGAATCGCCCGCGCCCTCCCAATCCCGAGGCGGTGGATGTACATCCACGGCGGCATCCCCGTGGCGTCGGGCAAAGATCGCTTCGAACATGTGCGTGACTTAGCGCGGCAGTTGGTAGGTCACCATGGCGTCGTTCGCGCAGCAAGGCATTCGCCAAAGGTATTCCGCAACCATCTAAGGTGGACCCCGAGACGCGCCTCGCTCGGCATTATTCGGGGCAGGAGGCAATGGCGTGCCAGTGAGGCCTCCACACGTGCCCTCCGCCTCGGCACACCGCCGGGCGATCACCGTCGTCCCTCGATGGGAAGTCAAGTATCATCGCCACGCTCGTAGCGTGACGGTCATCTCCCACGTGAAAGGTGGAACGTGTGTGTCTCGCCTCCACCGTTAGTAGTACAAGGAGAAAAGAATTAGTTACGCACGTAAGAATATAGAAGCGAAAACAAATAGACCGATAGAGAAAATGCACTGCGCCGACAGTGCGGTCAAAGCTGCGGGTTGAAGACCGCATGCCCGCAGAATAGGTTAGCGATCGTGTGAAGCCCAAAGACCGCAGCAAATATGGGGGTATAGCGGTCGTCGAAGCGCATCAACTGGAACCCATCATGGGTTCGAGGACGGCATATGGGTATCTCCCGAAAATTGCTATAAAAGTTAGCTGCGTGACCATCAAGTTGAACACATGTACATTTCGACCACACACGTGCACTGGCCGCCCTCCGTGAGCCTCGCCATGTGCTCCTCTCTCGTAGAACTCGCCTAGCACTGGATCTCGCCATCCCGTGATAAATTTTAGAATTCAATGGTTAAGAAATATTCAAATAAGAAATTTATAAAACATGATTTATAAATAAAATAATAATCAAATTGAATTATGAAATTGGAATCAACATGAATAATAATTGGAATCAAATTGATTTACCCTTGGTTAAATACATGTCAACAAAGATTAGTAAGTTAATTATGGTAAATAATTTAAATATTAGGTCACTAATATTAACTGTAAATACGAGATATATTTATCAAAGACATTATTGATATATATATATATATATATATATATATATATATAGGAAAATATTTTACTCCCTGTGTAATTACTCCTGTAGTATCTCAGTGAACTGAGAGTATGTGCGTGTAGTATACAGTATTTAAGATTATATAGGTGGTATGAACAATTTTTCAGAGGTGGTATGCATATATTTTGACATACTCCTTTTATGTATACGATATAAAGGTATTTATAAAATACGCTAAAAACTATGGACTTCCTTGCAATTTTTTCGTGTGGTTCACATTGGAGTATCTTATAATTAGTATATGAGTATACCTAAAGTGATAAAGGAGTATTTCAAGTTTGTTTAGGTGGTATATTAGAGGTGGGTGTAATTACACCCTGAGTAAAAGTATTTTTCCTATATATATATATATATATATATAACTTGGTGTAATTGACAATAAGTTGTCTTTTGCCACTTGAATTAGAATGCAAATCTAAATTAGGGGTGGTGGTAAAAATATAATTTTGTAAATATAAACAATAATCAAAGCTACTAAGGGTTAGGTGGACATACAATCTTGCCCATGTTGACATGAAATCATCCTATTTGGTATATGAAACCCTAAAAACCTAAACCGAACACAACCATGTATAAATAATAATCAAACCCTAAAACCTATCCAAATACACGCATTCTCTTACATTACGCAAATCCATTGCAAACGTAACCTAAAATCGCTCATAATTGAACTAATTTTATCTAGGATTCAAATCTTGCCCTACTAAATGTACCTCAAATAATCCATATCTATTGCAAAAATCAAGGGAGGAGAGTTTACCTTGCTTGCCTGATTTGGAAGCAAAATCGCGATTAATCGGTGGATTTGAGAGGATTTAGAGGGGAATAGAGGGCGCGCGCGGCCATCGTTAGAACAGAGGCGTGAGGGGGAGTGGGGCCGGGGCGCGCGGGCTTAAGTCCGATGCACGGCGCCACGACTTTAGCGCCGTGAGGTGCATATCACGGCCGCTGCTATGCCACCACTGGCTCGGCGTGTCAATTCACGCGCGCCAAAGCATATGGCGCCGTGCCATGTACCCAGGTGTCATATGCTTTGGCCGAGAGAAGGGTCCATTTTTGCATATCTTTTCGCCAGGGTCCATATGTAAAAATTTTCAAATTTTGGGCTAAAAAGCAAAATTTTACCAATAGAATATGCCGACGGCCAAATCCAAAGCGAATGATGAGCCTCCGCAATGAGCCAAACAGGCAAAATCCCAGTTCCACCGCGTGAAGCGCAAACCTAGTGCAGAGGCGTAGAGCTCCCTCTTCCCACACCGCGACGCGGCCACGGCGCCGGCGCCTCCCGCCAGCGAGGGCTCCCGCCTCCTGCCCTCCAGGGCGCCGATGCCTCCCGCCAGCGAGGGCTCCCGCCTCCCGCCAGTGAGGGCTCCTGCCTCCGGCCTCTAATCAATCAGTGCCTTCAATCAGTGCCGGCTTTCAACCAGCATTTCCTCGAACAAGAATTCAAGCTACAGAGAAGAAGAAACATAATGTGAGTGGCATTTTCTTCTTACGCATTTTTATTGTGCGTGTGTTTGCGATGTTTGACTCCTATCTTCACTTCCAGGTTCCTTGCTATTAGAGACAAGAAGCTCCACAAATAGAAGCCAAGTAAGCTACCTGTTCTTGTAATTTATAAAGGAAAACAATCACTGTTACCTCATAATTAGTATATGTGATTTACTAAGTTCATCATTACTACCATACTGCATTACTGTGCTGGAGCTAGCCTTGCAGGTTTTTTGGGTGCTCTGGGGATTTTGGTCCGATGCTGTTAAAATCGTTAGCTCATCAGTAATTCAGTTCTGATGTTGGCGATGTCTGATGAAAAACTTGACCCAACTAGATCGAAGGTCCTCTTCGTAAGGGCATGTCAGCTAGTAAAATGAGTGTTGCAGCACGAAATGAAACTTAACACTGTTAGTCTACCACTGTTTTCTACACAACTCCTAAAAGTGATTTTAGATTTGAACATTTGTCATGAGAATGCAGTATATTGTTATCTAACACAATAACTTATTTACTTCCAAATTGGTTATGCCAAAATTTGCCCATGTACTAGCCAGCGAGTTGGTATCTTTTTCTCCATGTACCCACTTCCCAGAACAAGCCGCAGAATCCTTTTTTCCAAGGAGAAAATAAGTTCTAAAACATAAAAAAGTTAGCTGATGCCACCAGCCAAGGAAATAAAAGGAAATGGCTGCTTTGCTATTTTTGCATCAAACCAAGCATGCACTGTTATTTATTTGCTATTCTCTTTATTTTCGTTTGGGCAAAACATAAGTAAACAGAATTGGACTTCTATTCTTTTCATGATTTTAAGCCTTTTGGAACAGGAATTTGGTAGAATGATCTACAAGAAGAACTTGTAGCTTTTATCTGTTAAATACCCTGCAATCACCTAGTCAAACAGACATGTTGAGTCTGACAATAGTGGATCTCTTTAACATGGTTAGTCTGACAATAGTGGATCTGTTTATCATGTGAATACCATTAAAATAAGGCCTTCCATGTCTAATTGTTATTGAAGGCACAAAATTACCCTTCTCATTCTTTTTTTCTCCTTTTCTCCTTTTCTTTCCCTTTTTGGGGCAGTGCTACATTTGATAATGCAGTCAATGAAGTCAGTCTTTTGAAATTGCTCTAGTTTAAATTTTGGCTCAAACTTATAGGTTATTAGCCGCTTAAAGCTCAGCCCGGCGCGTGAAATCCTGGATCCGCCACTGTCCGTATTGGAAATGAAAATAAATCGAATAGAATTCAGATCACACTTTTAACACTTCTGAATCCTGATATAATTCAGCTCATTTCACCAGCAGGTTATCTCTACTCATGCTGTTGTCTCTGAACTTTATTGATCTCCTTTACTCCGTTCTGCACATGCAAGTTTATATTTTGGTGCCCTTTGTTACGTTTGATTTGACACAAACCAAACTCGAGCTCGTGCTGATGTGTCTTCCTATGCTGAATAAGAAAACACAGGAAAATTAGCGACAAGGAGGGCAACTGAGTGAATATCATCATGTGAACTTGCCCTTCTTTGTCAAGTCCATTCCACTCCCTTTAGCCCTTTAGTCGTCATGTGAGAGAGACATTTTACTTCATGCGAGTTGGGAAATTATATGGGGACACGTACCAGACCCATATCGATGGCTTGCTTCTCAAAGTCCTGGGCGTCACTATCCATCCTCTTCTTTAAGTTCTCATCACACCTTGCAGTATGTTCTCCTCTAAAATATCTCTGCATACAGGGTAACTGTTCACCACTTCCATAGTTCCATGTTATTCAATTAGGTGTAGAATCTTGCAAATACTAAGCTAAATCTTTGTTGTTGTCCCAAGTTCCTTCCTATTACTAATTCAGCTCACAAAGTCAGGACTTGACCAAGAATTCATTCATCTATTTTCGTGTCTCATGCACACTGATATATATTATTACATTTCCTGAGCAGGGAGGGGATGCTACAAATGCTTGAATGCGAATGGCGGAGATTGTCAGTTCCGCAGTTGTCCAGGAGACAGTTAGCCAAATCCTATCTGGTCTGGTTGACAGGCATGAAGGGAAATTGCATGCAAATGAAAACTTGGAGAGGCTGGAGATGGCGCACATCAAGTTGGAGGCCACACTTGAGATATCTGATAAGTGGCAGATCAATGATGCATCACTGATGCGCTGGCGGAAGAAGCTGAAGCGTGCTGCTCAAGAGTGTGATGCCACACTGCGCAAATGCAAGCAGCGAATCCTAGAAGAAGAAGAAGACATGGATCAGGAGGTAAGGAACCTCCTTTCCCAAACGGATTGCACGTGCTACCAAGTCATTTATTTCTCCGTCTTTAGCATCTTAGAAATCGATGCATCTTAAGTGATCTGTAGTTTAAATAAGCCAGAAGCCATAAAAGGTAGGAGTTAAAACCGTTTGGAGCAGGCCAAGTCGACCGCACTCGTTGTAAAAATCTGACAAAACTTCGGACGTACGGCTGCCGAATGCAGTGCATCTACTGCACCCTTCACTCAAATCAAATTACTACTAGTCCTCGACTTGCTAACTACGGCCACTTCTCAGTCTTTTCTTTTTTCGAGAACGACATCTCAAGGTCTCGACGTTCCTTGGTGTAGGCTCTTCTCCAAAATATCTATATATACGTGATAACTGTTTCACCACTTGTCCATTTTGATGCGAATAATTTCAAAGGGTGATGCTACCAGGTTTCAAAGGAACGTTCTCACCACCTTTCGGAGCTGCTTATCCTGCGCCTTCTTCGCTGTTTCCCACCTCCCTCTATTATTGTCTGTCCTCCTTTTCACGGCCTACTACTATTACATCTTCACAAACTCATCCAGAGTTTCAGCTGCAGTACTGCTCGTAACTAGATCAGTTTATTCCTACAAGCTAGCGTTGCATTGTAGTGTATATACCCTTGATCTTGATCCATACTCGTCCATTTCGTTTCACCAGCTTTTGCTTGCGACACACTTTTGAGTGCTTCGCACCAGAAGCAAGCGATTAGAAGAAGGTGAGATATAATAATAGTACTATCTACCATGAGCTGATACCAGCTAGCAGTAAGCTTACTCAGATTAATTTGTCTCGGTCTTGATGTGGCATGCGTCAAACTAAATGGATCTTGTTTAATTTCACTACCAGAGTCGGAGCGATTGTTGTCCTCATGGCGGACGCGGTGGGATCGGCTGTTGCTCAGAGACTGTGAGTAGAGCCGTCTCTTTCGTGCTCAGCAACCGTGAGGCGGCGGCGCCCAAGAGGCACAACATTGAGAGGCTGGAGATGGCGCACACCGAATTGGAGCGCGCGCTGAGAGATCAGAAAGCTGCCCATCACCGACGTGTTGTTGCTGCGGCAAAGAAGGATGGTCGGCGCCTACGAGGAGTGCGGAGATGTGCTGCAGAGATGCAAGCTACGGGTACTGGAAAACGAAAACGTTGAGCAAGGGTAATACACTCCTCTCTTTACCTAAAAGGATTATCCATGCTGTCAAATCGCTCGCTCCACCTTGGATTAGCTTAAAGAAAGATGACTTGAGCTGCTCCGATGTTGGAAGATTCAATGGTTCGATAAGGCCGCAAGTTTGTAAGAGACGTGGAGATGGCTGTTCGCTGCGCACTACAGGTTTTGAGCCCTCTCATCGAGCATCTTCTTGAAGGCAAAACACTCTGGTATGAACAGGTGCGCTGGCCAACCAATCGTCTTTTGATAGCGCCGTATGGTCCAAGAGCGTGGTGTAGAGGCATGGATGTTGTTCCTTAGCGAAGATCGCATGACGCCAAAGAAAAAAATTTATCTAGTGTTGCTGCTACGACTCTCAGAAAGCACGGACGTAGTTGGGATTACCACTAAATGTTTGCAGTCACTTGGACCTGTATTCAAGCCTTTTGCCGAGGTTGCAGTTGGAGAACTCGCTCAGCTACCTACACAACGCGTTTCCCGTTCGGCTGTTAGGACACGTTTGTTGGACAACTTTACAGCTGCATCTTTGCGTCCAGATCCATTATATTACGGAGCATATGGGCACGGGCCTTGTGCTAACAACACCATGACATCCAAATTTCCAGCAGAAGTTACTTTTATGTGTTTCAATTGCCATATTCTAGCGTTTGAGTACAACTTGCAAAGCTCAGCTGAACCTCTAGAGTTGTGCGCTGCCATCGCGCCTCATTATTACTCGTGCAGCTGCCCGCAGCGAAGTTGTGCGACGGAGACAATCGGAGGACGAGAGGAACGTATAAATGGTAGCCTGCGCCAAATGGAGGAGATGCAACTCACAAACGCCATCGATCGTTTCATCTGCCAACCCAAGCTGACGGCGTATACAATGATTTGGCAGTCTGCACCCGGCCTGGCAGTCCTTGTTCTGCGGAAGCTGCTCACCGAAATGCCAGAAACCAAGGACAGGTTTACAGTACATTTCTGCGCTCCAAAACAAAAGCTACTAGAAGCAGTGTTCCATTTATGATGTTTTATTTTCCTTATCCTCTATAGGCCAACTGTTCGGTGGTATGGATCATGTAACGCGTTAGGTGCACTTTTTTTAACCGATGTACAATTTCTATGTTCAAATGCATTACTGTATCTTCTTTTTCATAACTAGTTGAATGCCTGTACGTTGCTACGGATTTTCAAAATTTATCATACTACATATTTTAAAACTCACGTGTGATAAAAAAATTTTAGAATATATATACAAACATGTTCTAAAAGTTTTTTTAAATCCATCAATTAAGTCAGAAGTCGTCGATCACACCTCGTGGTCATAAGTCGGAAGACATCAACCACACCTCGTGGTCGTATGCCAGGAGCTCTCAAGCACACCTCGTCGTCGTAAGTCACAAGTCGTCGACCATCGCGCGTGATCGTAGGTCGGGAGTGGTCGACCATCGCCGTGATCGTAAGTTGGCGCGTCGATGATCGATCATGGTCCTAAATCGAGAGCCTTCGACAATGGCTTGTGGTCGTGACGTCGGAAGCCGGCGCACCATCATTTGTGGTCGTAAGTTGGAAGCCATCGAGAACACCTCGTGGTCATAAGTTGGAACACATCGACCAACGCTTGTGGTCGTAAGTCGGAAGACATCGACCACACCTCATGGTCGTAAGTCAGAACACATCAACTAGTGCTTTTGGTCATAAATCAGAAGCTATCGATCACACCTCGTGGTCGTAAGTTAAAAACCGTCGACCATCACGTGCGATCATAGGTTGGGAGCAGTCAACCATCTACGTTGGTAGGTCTCGCGCGCGCTGTGTTCGCCGCCAACTACGGCGCCAGATTGCTCACCGCGACTTGCTCGCCCGATTTCACCACGGCCCTTCGACATCGACCATGGCCCCAACTTCGACCACGGTGTTGACTTCGACTACGGCCCCGACTACGACCACGGCCCCCTGACCTCTGTGGCGGCGGGGGGAGAGCCACATGGGCAGGTGTAGGAAAAGGAAGCCATTGCCACCATCGTCGAGCGCCTTCTCTCTCGATCCACTAGCAGTTGTCACGAGCGCCCTTCTTTTCGATCCACCAGCCGCTGTCGCCAAGCGTCGTGCCACTAGTTGGAGGGGCGATGGGAGATGGAATTGATGGCGGCGCCGAAGAGGAGGAGGAAAGCGTGTTAGCGCCAAAGACGCTCCATGACCAGAGCCGACGAATCCTCTTCGGCATTATAGGCAGTGTTTAGCTCCATGCGAACATCCTCCTGGACCTCCAGTGGCCATGGCTGCCGCTCAACTGCATTTCCTCGCTTCTACGCCTCAAGACACTCACGATGCGTCGCAACTTGTTTTTGTCTTTTAATGGTATGATTATTTGTGTAAATATAGGAGGGATTAAACCGTGACGGTGCCGTGGAAGATGAGAGAGCGCCAATCCAGAGTCGATGAAGCCTCCTCCGTAGAGTACCAGAGGATCGATTCACACTAAGATAGGCAATCAGAGGGGGTGAATGATTGCGGAAGCTAAAAATAAATTTTAAGACTCTCCCTAAACACAAAACCTATTTAAGCCTCATTTAATAATTCTGGACAGAATAATGTATCCTTACTAAAACTGATCTTGATAAAAATCCGTAACCCGATTAACCTCAAACTTTTTCAGAATAAACTAGAGACAGTTATTGAACTAACCCAACTGGAATTACATCAATCGGAGCTCTAGATCTTGAGATATAAAATAAACAAGATCGCTGATGCAAATAGTGACGAAAATAAATTAAGCCCTAATTATGCAACTAGCAAAATATGAGATCGCTTGCCCGACCGATGGCTGAACAATGTTGTGCGCCGTGATCAAAAAGATGCCATGCCAAAGAAAACGTTTGGCCACCCCAAAAGCCAGTATATATATTTTTCTTCCACTGGCTGCTGATCACGACTCTTGCCATGCCACCGCATGCATATATATACACACATAGCCCAACTCCAACTAGGACTTAGAATCCTAATCCAACTCCAACTAGGACTTAGAATCCTAATCCAACTCCAACTAGGACTTATAATCCTAATCCAACTCCAACTAGGACTTAGAATCCTAATCCAACTCCAACTAGGACTTAGAATCCTAATCCAACTCCAATTAGGACTTAAAAATCCTAATCCAACTCCAACTAGACTTTTGGCCCACTAATTCTCAGGGGACCCGAAACCCTTCTTAACACGGGTTTTCACACTCACAACTTTTCTAACGCGTCACGTGTCGAAGCCTCCAGGACCGCACCTCCCGTAGCTTCTCCACGTATCATCCACCTTCGATCTCCATGCGCTCAAGCATGAGCCCGATCATCTCGTGACCTCCTTGACCGTCCCAACCTCTGATCTCCCATCCTAGTTCCACCCACCTCGCCACCGACCACGATCGCCTCCATGCTCAACCTGCACATGCAAAGACCAAAGAACATTCTTCCGGCACAAGTTCGTCTCAACTTGGCCAACATCAGTCCGCACACACGCAACACAACTCGCATAACACCGCTAAATGAAATCGCCAATTATTCATCATAACAAATTAACCATTGTCAATTATTCATCACCAAAATATCCTAAATCTAGCCATATGGTCTAACAATCTCCCCCTTGATGAATACATTGACAACACCACAAAATTGTATGATGAACTAGCTTCAAATAGATATAAGTGAAGAACCAAAGCCGAAAAAACATTTTAAACCATAAGTCTCAAATCTCTCCCCTCAACACAAGAGAGGTAATTTTATTCTCCCAAATTCTCTTTAATTTCTCAAAGCACACCAAATTTCTCCCTTTGGCAATGTAATCATCAAGAAAATTTAAAGAAAGAATAATTCTAAGACTGAGCAATGAAAGTAAAAATCAAGAAGCTTTGTAGATTATCCAAGTCATTGTGCATTTATTTTATAAAGCAACCAAGACATATTTTTGAGTAGAGCTATCTAGATCATATTTAAGCCATATATCACATAGCAATGTCAAAACAAATTTTCAATATGATTAAGCAATTTATATCAATGATAGACATCTCAACAATGACCAAACCAATTATAGAGAGCACAATGAGATATCACAACGAAAAATCAAAACCTAAAAGTGAAGCAAAATTTAACTCTAGACGGGCTAGCAGTCTCATGTAACAACTTATTGCTCCACACTCAATTTTTTAGGCATGTGGCATGCTTGTAGCATACTTCTTTTCAAAATGACATACTTTTCTTCTTCTTCCTTTTTTTTTGATGGTGGCATGCTTGAAGCATACTTCTTTTATTTTATGCACTTTTTGTGTCTTTTTTGTTCACCATGGCATGCTTGAAGCATACATCTTTTCAATTTTTCTTTATATACTCTCTTTTTAATAACATGCCAAATTGAGTGATCATAAGAATTGGAACATGAAACATGCGAGCCTCATAATCAAGAGTTAAAATAAGACTCACAATCAAGCTAATGCTTTTCGATGGACATCGCAGTAATAACTATAATTAATCTAGTCAAAGTATTTCCGCCATGTCATACTTTTAATTCAAATGTAGCAATTTAATTATAAACAATCTCGATCAAAGCTACACAACATATGAATAGATATGATAAAGAGAGCTCTACTACTCAATTGATTTCAATGACTTGGATTTGATGAGTTATTTGACAAGGATAATAAACAAAGCTTCCAAGTTTTTAAACAACAAGCTCCTCTCGAATAATCCCATAAGATGTAATACTCCCAACTTACTGCAATTGAGGGAAACGAGAAGTATCAAACATTTTCATGTGCAAATTAGCCACTTGAGAATTTAACAAGATGTAAGACAACATTACCTTTTCCACATGGTCTTTCAAACAGTGAAATCTCTTGCAAACCATCAAAGGAGTGAAGAACCATCAAGTGTTCCAATCTGCGATGATAAAAACGGAACCCAATTTAGCTCATCTTCTCCATCCTTGTCACTGTTCTTACATGACAGAAACATCGGTCTCACAAGATTGGGGTTAGTAAAATAAGATTTAGGAATCCAGATCATGACACACGACAAACAGAGCAACAAAGCTAGAACCAAAATCACGTGCATGTGGATGATTAGAAAGCCTAAAAGAACGTGAATCATTTGAATTAAATCCCAATCTAGCATGTGAAGTGATTTAAAACCATCATGAAAGTTCTCAAAAACATAGCTTTCACATTAGTTCTAGGAACAAAAGACATTGCATGTTTTTGTCTCAAAGCATTCAATCTTTCCTTTCTCTCTTTCTTGACACGCCTAAAGCAAAATTCATTCAAGTGTCCATCTCTTCCACAATAGGTGCAATGAAATTTAACATAACCTGAATTCTTTTGAGATGATGAGCTAACACCTACATTATTATTTGATGAACTTTGCACAAAGCCAGCTGATTTAAACACACTTTGAATTGGTTCAAGTTTCACTTCAATTTTTCCAGGTTCAAGAGACTTAATAATCTTAGGAGGATTATTCTTGGCATGCTCAACAAAATTAAATCCTAAACCATGATTTTTCACACTTATTTTTGACTTGTCTAGAATCATATTCAAATTTTTCTTGCCAAAAGAAAATCTCTCTAAAGTGTCTTTTAGGTACTCATTCTCTTTAGCTAGAGTGGGACAAGTTGTGCATTTATTAGATTCATTCACAAGATTTTTAGAAGCACTAGACTGAGCCAATCTTTCTTCTTCAGTAAAATCATTAAGTTGTCTAGTCAAAACTTCTATTTCAGTGTTAAGCTTAGGACAATTTGAGCAAGAAGAAATCTCATGATAAAGCATCTGTTGAATTGTTTCCTGAGATGAACTAAGTCTAGCTTCTAACAAATCACATTTAGAGCAAGCTTTAGATTGAACATTTAAAATACTTGATTCTAAACATGAAGAAGAACTAAACTTGAGCTTTCCAATTTCATCATTAGCACATTTCAATTTTTCATCACAAGAGTCATGTGCCAATCTTAATTCATCAAATTTAGTAGTTACATCTCTAAGTTGATCCATGTTTAAAGCATTCAATGACCTAGCATTCTCTAACTCGAATGTAAAATTTGACAGACTCACAAGATTCATCATCGAATTAAAACTCTAAGTCTTGCAATTTCAGAATTTAGAGATTCAATCAAAGTATCGATTTCTTAATCTTTTATTTTTCTTTTCTAGCAAAGTACCAAGTTTAGCAATGACTTTACCTAAATCATTATAAGAAGGTTCTACCTCATTGTAGTTGTCGCTGTCAAGATCATCATTGTCGGTGGAGCTTTTGCTACTTGCCATTAGACACAACCTAGTTAAATCTTTCTTGCCTTTGGGAGTATCATCCTCGCTGTCCGTGTCCACATCACTCAAATTAATTTGCTCAAGAGCTGCAAGAACACGATGCACCACCTTGCGATTTATATAGCCATTCTTTTTATTCTTCCTTTTTTCTTTCTCCATCTCTTCTTCCTTCTCATTTTCTTCCCTTGCAAATTTTGCTAGAAACTTTGGACATTTAGGACGAATATGATTGAGATCACCACACTCATAGCACCTTTGAGGACCAAAATTTTCTCTCTTTCTTGATCTCACATTCTGTAAGGCTCTTGTGAAGCGTGTAGAGAGGAGTTCCAAAACATCTTCCGGGAGTTGCTCTAGCTGTTCATCGGTTAGTGAAGACAAAGAAGACAAAGAAGACAAAGCATAGCTAGTAGAAGAATTATCACCATTAGACTTGCTAGATTGTGAAGCTAAAGCAATTGATTTATTACCATTATTTTTTCTAGCAAAAACATCTAATTCATGAGTTTTCAATTTAGAATAAAGTACATCTAATGTAAGTGTACTCATGACAGTAGATTCTCTAATGGATGTAACCTTCATCTCCCATATCGACATATCTAATGCTCCAAGTAATTGACGTGCATTTTTAGCATCAAGATAAGTAACATTAATAAAGACGTAGGTTACTAAGAATTTTATTAAAGCGGGCAAAGAGATCATCTATTGATTCACGTGTTTCATCTCAAAACGCATGTAATCCTTTTTGTACATGTCTTGACGTACCTCTTTAATAGTAGATGAACCTCATGATAATCACACAATGCTTTCCATACCTCATATGCGGATTTAAGATGCACAACACGATCAAAATCACTCCTTCCTAGTCCTTGAATTATCGGGTTCCTTGCCTTGCTATTTGTCTCCACTTGTGCCATGTTCGCCATTGTCACATCATCGTTCTCGCACTTGATAAGGCTTGTAGACCATCTCCCATATTGCAAAGCCTTGAGCTTGAATATATGCCTCCATCTTCGCTTTCCAATACTGAAAATCAACACCATCGAAAACACAAGGTTTTGTGGAATACCTATCCGTCGACATGTTTTCTAATCACCTGTTAAAATCAATTAGAAAAATAAACCCTGCTCGATACCACTTGTAGGATCGATTCACACTAAGATAGGCAATCAGAGGGGGTGAATGATTGCGGAAGCTAAAAATAAATTTTAAGACTCTCCCTAAACACAAAACCTATTTAAGCCTCATTTAATAATTCTGGACAGAATAATGTATCCTTACTAAAACTGATCTTGATAAAAATCCGTAACTCCGATTAACCTCAAACTTTTTCAGAATAAACTAGAGACAGTTATTGAACTAACCCAACTGGAATTACATCAATCGGAGCTCTAGATCTTGAGATATAAAATAAACAAGATCGCTGATGCAAATAGTGACGAAAATAAATTAAGCCCTAATTATGCAACTAAGCAAAATATGAGATCGCTTGCCTGACCGATGGCTGAACAATGTTGTGCGCTTCGTGATCAAAAAGATGCCATGCCAAAGAAAACGTTTGGCCACCCCAAAGCCGTGATATATATTTTTCTTCCACGCTTTCTGCATCGACTCTTGCCATGCCACCGCATGCATATATATACACACATAGCCCAACTCCAACTAGGACTTAGAATCCTAATCCAACTCCAACTAGGACTTAGAATCCTAATCCAACTCCAACTAGGACTTATAATCCTAATCCAACTCCAACTAGGACTTAGAATCCTAATCCAACTCCAACTAGGACTTAGAATCCTAATCCAACTCCAATTAGGACTTAAAAATCCTAATCCAACTCCAACTAGACTTTTGGCCCACTAATTCTCGGGGACCCAAACCCTTCTTAACACGGGTTTTCACACTCACGACTTTTCTAACGCGGCCACGTGTCGAAGCCTCCAGACCGCACCTCCGTAGCTTCTCCACGTATCATCCACCTTCGATCTCCATGCGCCCCAAGCATGAGCCCGATCATCTCGTGACCTCCTTGACCGTCCGAACCTCGGATCTCCCATCCTAGTTCCGGTCCACCTCACACCGACCACGATCGCCTCCATGCTCAACCCGCACATGCAAAGACCAAAGAACATTCTTCCGCACAAGTTCGCTCTCAACTTGGCCAACATCACCCGCACACACGCAACACAACTCGCATAACACCGCTAAATGAAATCGCCAATTATTCATCATAACAAATTAACCATTGTCAATTATTCATCACCAAAATATCCTAAATCTAGCCATATGGTCTAACAGTACCATTCTTTTCTTGGTTCAGTTCAATTTTGCACTTTGTGTTGCCATGAAGACAAGAATTTCCTGGTCCTACATGATCCAGATAAGAAACTAATTGCGGTAGTTGATCTCCAGGCGATGAACCCAGAGCCCATGACCCTCCTCCAGGTGAATTCCTCCTCCGTGGATGCAAGACTTGTTCTAATTTGGGTGGATTTTAGTCTATTTCGTTGAATGCTTGATTCTCCTCAAATGCAGTGGAGAAGAAGCCAACTCCAGAGGTAATTCACCGCATGACAAATGCAGACAATGGGGCAACACACGCGGATGCAACCTTCGGGAATCCCACATGGTACGTACGCAAGACAAATCAGACAAATCGTCAGACAAATCAGGCTTAGCTGCTAAGTTTTCCTGAATAATTCCTGCAATTCACATCTATTCGTACGTGCCTTTGAACGAGTGGAATGGAGTAGGCCGTTGCAGATATCATGAAAAAGAATATCGATATGAGAGAGGAAATAGCAAGGAAGCTACATGCTGATTGGCGACCGTTGTTTGTTTCCCTGTAGTAACATACTGTATTGTATTGTATCACCCTTTTAAGTTTGAACTACAAACTCAAAGTACGTCAGAAGAAAAAAAAAAGATAATAAGTTTGCTGTCAACGGTAACACTTGTCTCGTTCTTTCTCATTTCCTTTTTGAATTGTCAGTTGTCAATTTTCTCATTTTTGTTACTATAATCGTGGAATGAATTTGATCCTAAAATTTTACATTTAATTACAATAATTTTAGAAGTACATCTGCATTTTTCAGAATTTTTATATTAATTTGATATCAAAATCAAATATTTGTGCACGTGTGCACCAAACTGTGTTTGTGCACTTAGATATCTTAGCCATATTTATATTGACTAAATATGTACTATCGGTGTTTCAATAACGATCTTACATATGCTTTTTTGGATTCGAGGGAAACTCTTAAAACTAAACTATGGTCATGCAAAAGAAAAACACAGAAATTTATATGGGTTCGGCCCTTCTCCTGAGAGAATAATAACCCTACTTCACGTATGACTATTGCTCAAAGAATTGGTTATAGCTAAGCGTAATGTGAAATGCTTCATCTTGCTTGGATTAGAATCCCTTCCATCCCTCTCTGTCATCCTCCTTTATATAGTTGACGAAGTGGCGGTTGTTATCTCACCCCAAAAGACATTCCAACGATTCGAGTGATAACCGTCCAATGAAAGTTATTGTCAGAGAGACGTGGGTGGCCGTTCGTTGTTTAACGATTGTTGTCAGAGAGAGATCATGTGCAGTTATTAGAGATAAGTGCATGTTCTAACTGTCTTGTCAGGCGACTCTGCGATGTAGGAGAACATTGTAGACAAAATAGTTAGAGATAGACCAGTCGTAAGATGGTCCACGACCATAAGATGGTCATAGGACAACTTACGAGTACGTAGTCATAGAAGAGCATATGACTATATAGTCGTAGAAGAACTCATGATTATATGGTTATAAAAAAGCTTTTGACTTAAGAGTGGTTGTAGGAGGACTTATAACTACCTATTCTCTAAAGGGTATACTCAGAAAGCATAATAACGTAATAATTTGAGAATTATTCTATCCTCGTTATATACTAACCCCGTAACCCGTAGCTAGCGCTACACAAACTGTAAGACGTGAAACGCATCATGTGTGGCCGGGATAGGAAAACTTCCCTTGTACGTATGTAGTGCATGACGATCAGTTCATCATAACCTCAAAGTTAAAAACAAGGGCAGAGCCACCGCCGCACGATTTTGGGCTACTGCCCCGCTGTCATCCGAGCTCCTCCATCTACCGATGGCTAGATATGTCCGGGCTCCGCACTTTGCCTAGATATGTATGGCAAAGGAGGATGGTTAAGCGCGCCTACGAGGAGTGCGGAGATGTGCTGCATAGATGCAAGCTGCAGGTACTGGAAGACGAAAAGGTTGAGCAAGGGGTAACACACTCCTCCCCTTTACGTAAAAGTATCCATTATATCAAACCGTTCATTCCATCTTGGATTAGCTTGAAGAAAGATGAGTTAAGCTGCTCCGATGTTGGAAGATTCGAATGGTTCGCTGATAAAGCCAGCAAGTTTGTAAGAGACGTGGAGACTGGCTGTTCACTTGCGCACTACAAGTTTTTTAGCCCTCTCATCAGGCATCTTCTTGAAGGCAAAGAACTCCGGTATAAACAGGTGCGAGGAAGCCGAACCAATGATCTTTGGATAGCGCCCATACTGTCTGAAGAGCGTGGTGTAGAGGCATTGATATGGTTTAGTAGCAAAGATCGCATGACGCCAAAGAAAAATATTCGGCTATGGTTGGTGCTACAACTCTCAGAAAGCACGGACGTAGTAGGGATTACCATTAAATGCTTGCAGTTACTCGGACCAGTATTCAAGCCTTTTGCTGAGGTTACAATGGGAGAACTCGCGCAGCTACCTATGCAAGATGTTCTCCCATTAGGTAGCTGCGCGAGTTCTCCCATTGCAACACCAGTTATTAATTGGCGTCCAGATCCTTGTGCTAACAACACCATGACATCCAAATTTCCAACAGAAGTTGCTTTTATGGGCTTTGGTTGCAACTTGCGAGGCTCAGCTAACGGGGCCGGCAGGAACATTTTAGTGTTGCGCGCTGTTCCACGGTCTGCAGGAGAGTTATGCGGTCGAGAGAATTGGAGGCCAAACGGAGGAGATGCTACCCACAAACGCAATCGATCTTCTCATCCGTCAACCCGATCTGACGGAGTATGAAATGGCTTGGCGGTCTGCACATGGTGGTGCACTCTTTACTCCGCTGAAGCCAACCAAGGGCAGGTCAGTGATCCGGAGAGTAGCAAAAACGAGATGCAAGTTACAGATCAGGGGCCGATAAGAGAGTGCTCGCTGGTTTGGATCATGTAACGCTAACGCGGTACACTTTTTTTAAGCAATGTACAATTTCTCTGTCCCTCTTTGTTCAAATGTATTACTGTATTTCTTTTGATAATTATCTGGATGTTTTGTTTGCAAAAATTATCCAAACCAAAATCCTGAGCGGTGGATTCCTTTGAATAAATATCTGATTGAATCCTAGCAGGCTGTTGTAGACTAACGGGTCTAGGATCCAGATCCATTTTGTCTATCTTCTAGGGCACCATTCCGTCAGTTCTCTTCTCGTTGGAGAGAGAGAGAGAAATTGCTCTTATATGGTGGGTTTTTTGAGCTGTGGTTTTGTCTTATAGGTTTTGGATTATGACTATTCACATGCGATTTTGGTTGATATAGCTAAACTCCTTACAACGTCTACTATAATCTACCTATAGACCCTGGTTTAAAAAGACATAATGTTTATAAACTAATTAATGTAGTAGAAAGTGATAACTAAAACAAGAACCAAAAGGAACCAACCAATTATTTGTTACTCCAGCAAGGCTTTACAGCAAATGTAGTATGCCCCGTACGGTGTTGTATAACTGAATCTACGTCTTCAACGATTCATAACCCCAATAAAAGTCTGAGTATGTGTAACTGACCTCCTAACATAAATGCTCAATTGTCAAACGACATAAGCTAAAACATCACATGTGACGCTAGATAGATAGTGAAGAACTCAAATTATGGAATCTGATATGCTCCACCTATAACACAAAACTCAGCAAATAACACTAATTGAAAGAGCAACTTACACGTGTGACCATCACATGCATTGAATTACTAAGCGTAAAAACTGAGCGTAAAAATAATTAAATTCTATCATGTATTTAAAACTACATCCTAACAAAAATTATAGAGCTGACCATGTAACTTCGATGAAGATGGTGCAATATGATGCTAGGCATAACGTCATGTGACGTGGACGATAATAACAGTCGCTGAGATGGAACGTGAATCAACATTAAGTATGAAGTCTGGACTGCATGTACTGGATCCAACGGCCAAAATTGCCTTTCACACTTTTAACACTTAAATCTCGTTTCACACTGCAACTCGAGTTTTCCCAGTTCGAAATCTCGACTCGAATCCACCGTGGGAAGAGACAGAGAGAAAGCAATGGCGCAGCGGCAGCGGCGGCCGCGGGAGCAGCAGCAGCTCTCTCGCCTCTGCGACCTCGTCGCCGCCTCCCTCCTCCCCCACCTCGTAAGCAACTTTTGGGCACTAGTCTCTGCTATCTCCGGCCTCCTATCATCTCACTCCACTTGCGCCGCCACCTGCAGGAAACCAAGCCGCCGGCGCCGCAGCTCACGCGGGAGGACGAGCGGCGGATCCTCCTCGCGCTCTCCCGGGTAATCATGCTCTAATTTCGTTCCTGGACATCGCGCCTCAATTATTTGTTTATCATGTTTTCTTTGGGGAATTGTTTTAGGTAAATAAGGTCATTCGAGGGTGGGAGGAGGAGGAGCAAGAGTGCGAATTTGATCAGGTATCGCTTCCAGTATCCAATGTTTTGGCCCTTTATTCGTTTGATTGTTAATTGTCTTAGTTTTAGTTGGATTTACGTGAGCGATTTAGCGGTTGCTCTTATGTTTGGGTTTAGGGGCTAGGTTCACATTGATCAAACAAAACGTGTATTTAGTACTAGATCAGTGGCACATAACTGTAATCTGTAGTGTAAGTGTCCTCACGGAGCAGCTAGGCAGTGCCAATTTTGCAAGCAATACTGTAAGCTTCGCTCGGTGGTTTTGAATCGTAGAATGGATTGCACAATTTCTGTATGGGATCAATTAGCTCATGACTGAACTCGGTTATGAGGCAATTTCGTTTGATTTTTGTCATTCAGTGCCAATTATGCAACCAAAACTACACTAAGGTTCCTCTTTCTTCTCTTGCATCAGAACTATCTCTGTTGCAAACTTATGCCTCACCCTCCCTTAACCCTCCAGTCTTAGTCCATATGGGACAGATTCCATTTCAAAAGTAGTAATATTAAATATCTAAAACCCTATTCAACGATAGCAATCTACTACCAGCATATAATGTCTTATTACTCTATTTAAGTGTGATTTCTATGAGCACTAATGTAAGTGCGAGCTCTTTCTATTTGGATTTTTAATGGAAATTTTCCGTATTCAGCTTACTGTGCTTATACATGTATATTGCTATGTGTTTAGGCATCGAGATAGTGGGGGGATGCAGGTCCCATGTAGATTTATCTGAAATATTCTGTGCTATATCTTATTTTTAGGTTTAGTGACATCACTCATACCTGTCATGTATCTTATTTTTGGGTTTCATTGATTTGAAATTCACTGTGAATCTGTTGTTTAACATCCATTGACTTCCGTACAACTTTCTTGAGAGAGAATATACATTCATTTGTTTCTTTCCCTTTTCTTTAGGAGATTGTTTCATGTTCTGGAAAAGTTCACAGTTGCTGTTTACCACCCGACCAGCTTTTTGATGATGGGTTTAGCTGCCTGGCCAATATTGTCTCCATATTGGTAAGAACAAATGTATTCTTATTTCCGTTTCAGTAATGGAAATGGGGATGTCCCTGGATCTTTTTTTATATATAAGAACAATTCATATGCTGTTTTCCTTGCTTCATGCTTCACGTTTCCACAAAATCCCAGTTGGCACTTGGTAGGACTTTCATATGGCCCCTCTTGACCATTTACATAAGAAGACGTGCAGACCTGTTACTCCGTCAGTGAACGATGACTGTTTTAACTAAATATGTCTATCCTTTTCTGTTCTTATATACAAATAGAAAGTTTTGGGGAAAGCAAAGTGGCCACCGCCCTGAACCAGCCTTTCCACCAGTGAACAGGCATCACAATTTGGCCATCAAAGTTTTTGGTGATAGTAGCCTAGTACCTCATTCAAAGTTTTTTTTGCATTAACAGCACAAACAAATAACACTCCTGTTGTGTTATTTTCTAATAATAGTGTTGGTCTTCATTGTCTGCAACCTTCTTTAGCATTGGGGGGATAAAAGTAGGGAGGAAGCTTTATCCCAATCAACTGTGGATCTTTGTATCAAATCTTGTCATTGATCCATCAATAATGTTAATGTGTCAAAACTACTCTTACCGATAGATTAAATGGACAAGAAAAAAAATAACAACATAGCACCGATAATTAACCAGAGGAAGTTGTGGAACTTGAATGCATAAAAAGCTTTACCTACATTTACTACTTTAGTCTTAGATTGATAAATGGCACGACTGCAGACCATACCATTTTATTACTTGACACACCCTTAGTTTTTTTAAATAATTTATTTTATTCTTGGAGAGGCAATCTAGCATAAAAGTTTGTGCTGTTCCCTGTATGATCTAATTCCTCTATCCACATATATAAGTCGTTCTTGACTTTTCACAATCTCCAATGCAAGATTTGACTGTGCTTTTTATCATAATATACTAGCAAAAATAATAAAAATTGTGTCTTATGAAAGTATTTTGCAACACGAATCCAAGAACACTAGTTTCTTGTAGTCAATCTGTCATGGGCGTGGGCCTTGAGCCTAGTCGGTTCATTATTAGGAAATAGAGATTGGTTTCTATTTGAGTTAGAGATTAGTTTTCTTTTGTTAGAGATATAATTAGAGATATGATATGAGTTCTTATATTTGTTAGAGATATAATTAGAGTTAGATTCTATCTGTTAGGAGGAGCTCATCTATATAAGAGGGCTACCGCATGCTATTGCAATCAATCAGAGAAATAACAAAGTCTTCCTCGTCCATAGTCTCTCTCTCCCCTTCTACGCCGATGCCATCCAGCCATCTTCTTGGTGGTGTTTATCCCTCATGAACTAAGGTTCATGACAACTTGGTATCAAAGCCTCCTAATAATGAATCGACTAGGCCCAAGGGCCCAAGGCCCACGCCCATGACACAATCTATACTCTTACATATATTAATGTTCAAAATTTTAAAAAGTTGACCGTGTTTTAATAGGTTGACCACACGGATCACACGGCAACCTATGTTTGTGGATGAAGAGAGTATATCTTGTGCAGAACTATTCATGCCATTTGGTCGCCCCCTCCCCTCTAGTATGTGCAGAACTGTGCCTGTGTGTGCTACTGCCTATAGTGTCGACTTCCTATAACCTTTTGGTTTGGTGATCTGCATTGTTCTTCGACACCATCCACTTTCACGCAAAATCATTGGCTAGTGTTATCTAACTTATCTTATTTATTTATGTTGTTTGTACATTGCAGTCCAATACAATAGTATGCCTTGGCTAGTAAGTTACTAACCTGCTATATTACCTTGTTCTTTTCAGGTTGCTTTCCTTGGCTTCTGCAGTGATTATGTTAAACACTCAGCTGGGAATATCCTGATTGCCATATCTAATCCTCTAATGAAGTTTGTATGCTTCTCATGCTTTTGTTCCTTTTTTTTGGTGCATGCACTTCTCTGTCAAATTAATTAATTATTATTCCATTCTTGTTGCTGTATTCTTAGGAAACTGTTTGGATTCAGTTTGTTGAGCTGATATGGGCAGCTATACATACAGTATCAACATGTGTTCATAATGCTTTACATTCTACAATTGACTCCAGCAGTTGTTTTGGAGAAGGGTCAATTTGTTGTTCCTCTGTTGTGGAAAGCCTAAGGCACAAAATTACTATTTCAAGCACCAGTATCACAAGCTTCATGGCAGTACTTCAGCTACGGTGTCTCAATATTAGTGGGCAGACGATGGCCAGCCTGTTTCGAGTATTACACGCTATTTTAAAGTTTCTTAAACACAGTGACTGTGAATTGAAATGCGACTTTATTTGTCTATCCATTCATCATATTCAGAAGATTCGTTGGGATTCTTATTATCAACTCAATGCTAGAGAACTTGTAAGCCTTGTCAAGGATGGCAGATTTAGCTTAAGTAATGATTCAGCTCAGTTAGGAATTCTGTCAGGCAGTCTCCTTCAGCTGTTGTGCTCTTTAGTTGAGCAAAGTGACCTGGAAGACACAGATGGACGACATATGTATGCGAAGCTTGTAGATGTAATTCCTACATTAGCGGCTTTCTTACAAGAGCAACATGATGTCCCAAAAAGTCTCTCTCAATATTCAAAGCACAAAATTCTGGTAATTTCAGACTTCAGATCTCTTCTATTTTTGCTGCATGAACTTTTTTGATTGCATCTATACAATACAATAATAATGAACTAAGCACAGTTCTTTGTTGACCAGTTTGCATATCAAGGTTTTTTTATGAAATTAAAACAATCTGTAGTCACACTCATCAGTCTGTCATTTCTTTTTGAATGCAGATGGTAATGATGCGGCTTAAGCCTTACATGCAGCAGGATTGCTCACATATTGTTTGTTGGCTGAAATTACTTCGACGGCACTTTCAGGATCTTCTTAGCGAACCTTCGTTGGAACATATTGCTAAACCAGAGAATAGTTTAGAAGGATCCCCTTTTTTGTCGAGCATTGTAGGTTTGGGCGAGATTCAGGATAAATCCACTCAGCACTTACAAAGGCAGGCTATGCATTTGTTCCTTAGTTGTTGCATATGTTTGAATTACAATGGAAATGACAGTAGACTGCAATGTTCATGTAAGAGAGATGATCGTATGGTTGGTCACAAAGTGCATGGCTGCAGTGATCATTGCAACTGTTTCAGCTTATCAGAAATTTCAGATTGGTTTCAGAGATGTTGCTTAGACAAGATTTTTGACTCAAAATCATCAACAGATATTGCCCTATGCTTTCTGCAGTTATATATGGAAGAGGTATGCATTTGTTCAAAATGCTTGATGTCTAAGTAACATTGTTCATTGTTCAGGGGCAAAACAAAGTGCCTTTTCAGTTGGTTGATTTTATTTAGGTTTTGTATATAACTCGGATTTAAATGTGCATCTTTGTTTCGATTTGTCTTCACAAGTGGGTTGTTTGACCTATATGTGGGTAGTTTGTTTCTTTGCAGTAGGATACTTGGATCATATTACTGCACATTGCTAGAGAGTTGCCTTTTGTGTTGGGTGTATCTTAAGCCTCACTGAGATGCCATGCCCATTATGTCAGACAGTTGCTAATACTTTTCTTCACGTTCTATCCTCTACTCTCTACTCCATGTTTGTCCAGGCTAAATGCTGAAGACGATTATCTGCTATACTTTGTTAATTTATTTAGTGTTAACATGTTCCTTAATTGAGTAATTATGAATAATCTTGGTAATATGATCCTTCATATTTCAGGATGACATGCTATTCAGCGTTCTCTTACAGCTTTTGGATGCTCCACTTATTTCCTTGAAATTGTAAGCAGGAGATATAATAGTTCATCACATAAACTTATTCAGACAATAGGCGCCTTTATAATTTATGACCTTTGTCCAAACTTGCAGAGATAACATGGAAACAAAATGGACGTCTGAACTGATAGGTGCCAAATTGTTCTCAAGCATTTTTGACCCAGTTCACATTTTCCATCTATTGCTTTCATTGGTGAGTTAGTCAACATGTTTTTCTTGCCCTACTAGGATTGCTAGAGGCACAATGATCTCCGCAAAGTGGCACCTTAACATTCAGTTCTTGTTCATTTCTTGATCCGAGTGACTATGTGCTATTGTGTATAGTGAAAATGTAGAAGCAAACTTAGGTTTTGCCTTGTTGGTTTTATTACAATACTCTCATTTCTTTGATCTTGAGGATGTTTTATTTCTAACCTACTTTAACTTGTTTATGACAAAATGCTTTGTTATTGTTATTGAAAATGTAGAAGTAAGCTTCCAGTAGTCTTCAACAGTCCAAGATAGGGGATGCCATCCTTTACTGTTTATTTGGTTGTGGAGTTCTGGTTACTGCAGCTTGCAGAATAATTAGGTAGTTAATTAGTCAGTGCCCTAACCATGATCAAGATAAGAAGTGAAACCTGGATAACTTCACTGCAGCTATCGTAGCTTGACCATATAATGAGCTGGGTAAATTATAGTTGCTACTGTCTTGTCCAACATAAACCCTATTGGTTTTCTTAGCTAATAGAGATTAACAATGTGTCGACCAGGTGAGACTGGAGACATTGGTAAATCACAGATGGTCCATAACTTCATATTATAGGGATGCTTTGCACAAAAAGCAAAAATATTGTTCTTTTTTATGTTATTTCACAAGATCCTGCAAGAACATGTAGTGTTAGAACTTAGAAAATGTGCAATGAAATGTTTTAGAAAATTTGCAATGAGTTAGGACTCATATCCATTTGCTGGCCCATACAGTCACTTCTTTTCTACAGGTCTTCCAAATTTGCTATCCTGTTTCACTCTACAATACTCATTGTAAGGATAATGTTAATTGTTTATTTATTAAAATTATTCTGCAGCTGCACTATGATCACTTGGTACTTGTTGATTATCTCATATCTAAAGATGTAGGTGTGCATTGTGCTCAATATCTGTTAAGGTCAGTTAGTAGCTTCCATATTTTTCTGATGTCTTTTTTTAGAAAAAAAAAACTAATTTCTGATGTCTTTAAATGGCACAAAAGGCACATGTAAGCTCCGCAATGTGATACCTCTCTCTGTGTGTCTCTCTCTCAGGTGCTTACGACTGGTATTCCGGTGTTGGCATGCTTTCGTTGATGATTCAGTTTATGAGGAAAAAATAGGAAAGATCAATTGTAAAAGGCAGCGGACCTTCAAGGATATAAATAGTATCAGGGGTAGCTCAATTGAAGGCCCTAAGTTAAGTTCCGCTTGTGATAAAAAGAGCGAGAACAAACAGCAACTTTTCCTAAATGCTAAAGTATGTCTTCTTTCGTTAAAGAGAACAGTGGAAGATCTTCATAAGAAGGGTTTGTTCCCTTACAACCCAACGCCTCTCCTTAAAAGGTCCGTGGCCATCATGGTATTTTTTTGTGCCCTTAATGAAATCTTGTTTAGCTTCTGCTTTTGCCTTTTCCATTCAATAAGTTTTGTTCATATGAACCATACATATAATTTGTTTTTGCAGCTTGGCAAGGTTTGAGGAGCTCTGTGAGCAGGGCTGAAATTTGAGTTGCATCTGGTGACACGCTGCTATTTCTGTAGTTGAAGAATGGTGTTCTGGTAATCGGATAGTCATTTTTTCTTTGCTGAGTACATTGTGTAGTTCATGCAATACATTTGATAAAATAGAACTAAATGAATCTTCGAATTCATGATCTGATATAGCATTTGAATTGACCAGATTTTTCAGAAAAGGAAAGTTTTGCATCAAGCTGCCGATAACCATGACGTTGTAGGTATTTCTCAGGTGCATTGTTCACTAACTGTAAGTGGCATAATAGTATGGTGGCAATTGTCATTCTTCCATTATATTTTCATACTCTTACCCAGGTCTACGTGTATGTGCATGCTTTTGGCGTGGATCACTCGTGGTGCAGAATGAGGGAGGAAGGAATGGGAGGCAGGGGGGAAGCATGAGTGCATGACTGCATGATCTAGGATTTTGCTTCCGTATCTCAACCAAATCAAGGGATCATTATACTCGCAAGGATCAGATGGATGGCCCATGGACGGTGAAGAGCAAAATGTGGCGTACTTAAAAAACAGGTGACCAGCCTATCATAGATCTACATGATGTAAGCAGTCCTTAGTTCACAGATGGAATTAATCTTGATTATGATATACTAAAACTTTTCTACAATAAATCCGTATCTTGTAACGGCAACTAGAAGTGTACGGAAACAGCTATTGAGTCGACTGTTTTATTGAAAATTCTATCTATAAGGGAAACTATATTTGAAGTTGTAAACATGAAACTGGGGCTGATCTCTTATGTGGCTTCATGTTTCTCTGAAGTGTTACCATCATCGTACCTACATTGTCTTACTATTAGCACTATACATCAGGCAATGCCTGAACTCTGAATAGAGATGTTTCAATCTTATATTGGGCTAATACATCAACTGTATTACCCTTGATTCCCTGTATACATGCATGGAGGCATTGGAATTGAGCTTTTGCTATGCTATTGCCCGGAAGAACTGAAAATGATAACTAACAGAAAGATACAGAACACAAAAATGACTTTTCATTTCCATTGGTAGGACACCCACAGTTCCTATACTAGGAGGCTCTGTTTGCGTCAAGAAATTCGTGATCCTTTTCATTTCCATTTGGCGGCCAAACATGTACTTGTCAAGAAGCAGGTGCATGCTGTAAGGGGAGATTGGATCATGTACCCTCCTTTTAGTTGGGAAATTGAGAATTTACCCTCCACATCTCAATGACACGTGGGATCATCATAAGTCACTGACACGTGAGCCAGGAGGATAAATCCTCAATTTTCATCTAAATAGAGGGTATATGATCAATTTTTTCATTTCGATAAGGTGAAAGAGTGTCTCACCTTGTGATCTTCCGCCGCCTCCTCTTCGTTGCCTCGGTATCTGAAGGTGTCAAGGGTGTAGTAGCCTCTGTACATCTCCTTCCTTATTATGGGTCTGTTCTTTACCTCATAAGCAGACGGTTTTTGATTTTTACTACAGTACCTAACTTTTAAACAGAGTATTTTCTTAAGATGGGGTTTACAAGTTAAACGATCTACACGTTAAAAGTCCAACATCTATATCAGTCAAAATCGCAAGTGGGTAACTATTTCTCCGTAATCTATACTATAGACAGCTAAAATTCAAAAATTTCAACCAAAAACCATAATCCGCAGCCGAAAAGAACAGACCCTATGTTCATCAGCTGCAACATCGCCTGGTTTGGAATGTGTCGCCCCTCTGCCTCAACGATGACGCGAGCCCGTAGCAGTAGCCGTTGCAGACTATATAGCCTCTCGTCCTCCATGGCTGGTGCTGTCATCTTCGAGTATTTGTCAACTAAGAAAGACATCGATCTATTGGCAATTTCACCCATTATTGCAGTGAAAATGACCTCCATCGGGAAAGATTACTCTCCTTACAAGATGGTGAAATGAATCACCAAGAGTGCAAGTGTATGCAGTGTCGTTGATTAATTAGCTGAACGGCAGTGTACCGATGACCTGGAATTTATAGTCACTATTTAGACTCTCAGCTACATGGAGAAATACACTACTGAATTTGGCTTATGAAGTATACACACGGTAGGACTGGTATAGTAACAGAGGGAGGTAAATGACGCTTTTAAATTTTCTTCCAAGTATTCATAAATTCTTCATTTCAATGGTTATAAGAAATTACGAAGATCAAGAACTCTCCAAATTCCGAAAAATCTTGGTGTTACAGTAATTTCAGCCTGTGAACAGTGAGCGTGACCCAATCTTCGCCATTGACCATGATTGACTCTAAGCGACCCAGCACATCTAAAGACCAAAAAATCATTTTCGGACACAAGTTCTTTAAAATTTAATCCACGTTAGCTATAACATGCATCATGCAACACATATGCACTGATCTAGGTTAAATCAAATCATCCAAAATCATTTATTTCTGTAAGCCATCTAGAAAAATCTACAAATTTACAAATTTTAATTTTCCACTTCTCTGAAATAACAATGATTCATCACAATAAAACTTTCAACCCCCTCACATGGTCCTTCACACACATAGGATTTAATGTCGTTTTGACACAACTGACCCGAATGATGAAGAATCTTGGAAGAAAGATAGCAGATGCAGCCATAGCCTTCGGTGTCACTGATGATGTAACTGAAACTACAAGCTTCAGTTAATGGCAGAGCCGGACTGCTGGAACTAGGGATGCAATCGGAGCGGATACGGTCGGTAATTGCTCATCCTGTATCCTATACCATATTTTTCTGGAATCGAGTCGGACACGGATAGTGCCGATACGAATACGAACGCGATAGTATCGGTCCACGAATACGGAGCGGATTCGATCTGTAACTATATTTCATCGGATAACACGCAAAAACAAAGATCCTAAATAATTAAATATAGATCATGCATATTAGGATAAATAATTAAATATAATATAGAAATATCATGTACTTGAAAGTTAAATACAATGAGCAACTTGTATACATACCAACAATAATGAACAGAATAGTTATCTAGAACCACTTCCTGAGGAGTATTACTGTGGCATCCCAAAATTTTGGTTTTCTTTCTTATTTATTTATTTAATTGGTTTGATTGGATTTTCTCTAGAAACTAATTTCCTTTTTCTCAAATCCTTTAATTAAAGCCTAGAGAGTAAGTTATTAATTTAGTTGAGTAATTGTGCCTAAAACAAGTTGAACTTATTTTATTTAGATTCCTTACATTTTTCTGAATTTATGGGAATTTTTTGGGATTTATTTGGATTTTACTACTATTTTTAGCTTTTATTTTAATTTCTGGGATTTTCTGAAAATCAAAACCTAAAATAAAATTTTAAATAATTATCCGATTCGGATATTACCGAATAACTAGCATCGGATATTACCGATTAGATATCCAGATATTCTCCTATCCGACGGAAACTACTCTCCCGAATTCGAATCCGATTCCGACAATGACTATCCGATTCCGATACCATATCCGGCAAAACCATCCGGTTACCGACTATTTTTCCGAAATACCATCCGAATTGACTCGGTCGGGCGGTCGGTCGGGAACTATCCGAACCGATTGCACCCCTAGCTGGAACGATGGAAGGCAGACGCCAGACGGCATTACACCCCTCAATCTGAGACGCACAACGTTGATCGGACGGCCCAAGATAGCGGATTTTATTCGCGATCCAAATCGGAGGGGGAGTGAACGGAAAATACCAAGTATTGCAGGGTGCGAGTGGAAAATCTGGCACGGCGGCGGCGGGGGCGCCCTGCTCCGACCTCCTCGTCGCCGTCTCCTCCGCCGCCGCGCCCTGCACCTGATGTACTCTTTTATTCACTAATGTGTCAGACCAGGATTTTCTAACTGCGCGTCTAGAAAAAAGAGGTGTAGATAGATACTATGAATGGTTTCGATGTGAGAAAAAAAAATTCCTGCAGCGCAGGACTTACGTCATCACTCACAAATTAATTTCTATCAAGTCCTTTCAATTTCAGGACGTACGTCCATTACTTCTTTCGTATATATGGACGCACGCTGACGGACAATCCCACCCATGGCGATGGCCGGAGCTAGACATGGACGACCAACAACCTCGCTTGATGATATTCATGATCTACAATTTCACGTTTTTTAGAGGAAGCAAAACATTCCTGTGATCAGTTACGTTTTCTGAATGATGAAAGACCCTAGAGTGTTATGTAGCCCTGATTATATTACATTAAACTTTGAAACAGTACAAAGTCCCCAACAATTTCATACATGTCCTGCAACAGAAGAAAAATTACAGATAGCCCTCCAGTAAAACGACAATCGTAACATGTCCCCAAAGTTTCACAAATTGTTGCATATATGCATAAGTGTTTAAAGAGAGAATATAACTACGTTATTAAGCATCTACATAAAATTCATTTCCTCCAATACAAATATCTTTCTTGTAGGTGCTTAGATGTTATATTATATATTAATTATATATAGTTATATATAAGCAACAGTGCTACTCTACCAGTGCTACCATATATCTTATTTGCCCTATAAGGCAAGAAAAAGAATAGTTTTTAGTTGCTAAGCACCCCTCTAAACACCAACACCGTACATGCTCTTAAGGAACCAGAGGTGTTCGTTACAGCTGCCGGATCGGACTAGATGTAAATTTGTACGTAATGTTATATCATCGTCGTCACTTCGTAATGCTAGATATGTCCCCAAAGTTTCGGATATGCACGTACAGTGCCGACCTGACGATCCAACTGAAAGTACTATCCTTCAGAAACTTCAGAAACTAGTCCTGTAAGTACTAGTTATTTTCATGGACTAAAATTCAAGGACAAGTGTGAAACTTTTGACTTATTTTCAGAGAACGGTAGTGTTCCGGTGACTCGTATCGTGAGCAAAACGTATTGGACCGAACCAGTGCTGGCGTGCTGCTATGTATATATTGGTCAAGTAATAAGTCATCTCTGGCTGGCCGGTATAAGTACAACCGTGTAGTTAAGCTTAGTTTGGTCTTGGCGTGCGGCTAACTGTTTGCACTATGCGTGATTGAGACTTCTTAATTTGTTTGTGGCATTTGCATGCCGAGATGCTGAACAAGTATGCATCTGTGGGCTTAATTGGTCAGAGACTCTGTGCGTTAGAATATGCATGCATGCATGGTCAGAGAAGGCCAGTGAGCGAGTTTGAAAGCGTTGTTACCTTTGCCTCTCTGAATTCAGCTAGCAGTTGCCCGTCTCTTTCAGAATGAACACATAGGGCAAGTATTCAGACATCTATATAACCTGGCCCCCATATTTCATCTTCCATCACACCAGTCACCAAGCTCAACTCGTTTGCATTGCATACAACACGTTCATTTCACAAATCAAAGCTACTTTTGTAGGAAATTACAAGTCCAATGGCATCACAAATTGAGAGCCACCGCGCCGGCGCGGAGATCGTCAATGAAGACGCTATCTGCAGGAAGAAGTCCATCGAGCTGCTTGAAGAGCTCGGCCTCCCAAAGGGCCTCCTGCCGCTCGAGGACATCGAGGAGTTCGGGTACAACCGCGCGACGGGGTTCATGTGGTTGGTGCAGAAGAAGAAGATCGAGCACACCTTCAAGAGGATCAAGCAGACCGTGTCCTACGCCGCCGAGGTGACGGCGTTCGCCGAGAAGGGCAAGCTGAAGAAGGTCACCGGCGTCAAGACCAAGGAGTTGCTGCTCTGGCTCAGCGTCGTCGAGGTCTACGTCGCCGAGGCCTCGCTGGAGAAGGTCACCTTCAAGACCGGCACTGGTCTCTCCGACAGCTTCGATGCCACTGCATTCGCGCTTGGGGAGTAAGGACCGAGGAGTCTGAACTAGCTAGCTACAAATGATGCCAAGTGCATAACCGCATATGTAGGAGCTGCTACATACATGTATGTACGTGGCTATATATATCTCTCTGTTGCATTGAGAATATGTATACGTACGTTCCTATGATTACCTGTATGGCTCTGCTCATTGGATTGTTCCAATGTTTTGCATCGACGTAAATTCAGTTAGAGCAAGTCTTATAATACAGCCTTCAGCTGGCTGTATGGATACTTACAACTCACTTATCAGCCTACTCATATAGTAGTTACAGTCAGCTGAAGGTTGTATGATCTACCCCTTCCTCTCACAAAGTTTCTTGGTTCTTGTGTTTCAGCTGGCTGTAAGCTTACATCCCACCTCTCTTCTCTCTCCTCCACCTCAGCATACAGCCAGCTTACAGCCTCTTATAATACTTGCTCTTAACGAATACTCTCTTATAAAGGAAAACTAGCCAATAATTTGTCCTGCACGAATCTAGTCGATCGGGCCATGCATCCCTCGGGACATGGTGGACCCTATCCACATACATTGAAGGGTGTAGCCAAGCGAAAGAGGGCTTCGAGCCACCCATGGATCGGAGGATGACATGGTGGACCCTATCCAAAAGGTTCACCATGCACCGGGCCTACGCATGGAGGAGGAAGTGTGTAGGATACTCCTATAGTCGTAGGGACCTTTATAGGTTCAACAATGTAACATCCTATCCACTTCCTTGTAAAAAGGCCCTCTAGACCAATAAACAAATAGAGGAACATTCTTTTTAGAAATATATAAGCATAAGTCTCTGTCTTCCGTGCACCTCTGGGACCTTGAGGCCTTATCCCCTTTTCGAGGATAAAGCAACGAAGGTCCTCACCCTTAATGTTTGTTTCTGTATTCATAATAGTTGGCACCATCTATGGAGAGTAGTAGAGAAGCCACACGTACATGGCTCCAGGAAAGCGCAAGACGAAGGCAAGGATGAAAGCAGTAGGGGATGTGCTTGGTGCCACAATGCTTAGGGGGCCTTGGGCTAAGCGTAGCCACACTTCCACCGCCATCAGGGCTACGATCACCGTGAAGAAGGAAGCCAACCACTCCACCCAAGTGGACATCGTGGGGGACGACACCCACGTAGTGCGGACGGAGCTCTTGCCATGCAAAGACATTGTGAGGACCAAGCAGCAGCAATGACTAGCGAGGCTAAGTCGACATACGGGGTCATGAGAAGAGAGATTGCAAATCTCCAGAGGGAATTGCTAAGGCTATGTGGAGGAAACCCTGTGGTGGTGGAGGAAGCCGAAACCAGGGCCATGATAGTAGCAGTCCTCACAATGACGAGAGTAGCATCGATAACAACAACACCGGCCGAGGTAGTCACAACTGTCCTTGCAACATCAATGCCGGTGGCAACAGTAGTACTCCCTATGACACCCCCTATTGCCTTAGTTGTTGCACCCAAAGCGGTGGCATCAGGATTTGTCCTATGCGGGGACTCCAGCTCCCTGCTAAGAGCAAGGCTAATAATATAGCCTTCAGCTGGCTGTATGGACACTTACAGCCCACTTATCAGCCCATTTATATAGTAGTTTACAGCCAGCTGAAGGCTGTATGACCCACCCTTTCTCTCACAAAGTTTCTTGGTTCTTGTGCTTCACTGGTCAGAAACTTACACCCACCTCTCTCTCTCTCCTCCTCCTCTCTCCTCCACCTCAAAGATACAAACTACTAATGACCTCTTATTATACTTGCTCTAAGTGTGGGCCTAAAGTGTGGTACCCGACAATGCTACTACCTTTGGTAGCATATCAGTCTATGGTCCACACCAGATAAAGTATAATTTTACTCGATGTGTGCACATCAGAGTATCATAGAGAAGCAATAGCAGTGGTCCCATCATTTTTTTTTGAACCATAAATACAGCAGGGGAGGCCCCCACTGCAAAACTTTAAATTAGAAGGAAAAAGACTGTACAAAAGACTAGAAGAAAAAGGAGAAGAGGAGAAAACAATCACTAAACAACAAGACAAAACCCGTGAAAAGAGAGGAGGAAAAGCTACAGGAGAAGAGAGAAAGCTTAGAGGCCTAAAAAGAGAGAAAGGCCTCCTTTTATGGACACAAAGTCTATGAGCTTGTAATTTGGCTTCTTCCAAAAATTTTGCTTCCATGATTCAAGAGAGGCGGCCCGGTTGAAGATGAATTCATTTCTTTGCTTCCAAATCTGCAGGGCTCCAATGATGAAGATTTCCATGAAGAAAATGCTTGAGACTCGCTTAGCTTGGATTATCATCCAAAGAAATCTACATCAAGATTCCAATGAATGCCAAGGAGTCGCCAACAACTTTTGACCGAACGAACACCCAAAGAAAAGATGAAAGGCCGTTTCTTCTAAATTTCTATCACAGAGCACACAAATCATAGTTATTCCTTTCCAAAATCGCTTCTTTCTCTTGAGGATGTTCCTTGTGTTCAACCTATCCATTAGAGTAACCAAGTGAAGACTCGAGTTTATTACAACATTTGGAGTCCTGATCCAAATGAAAGGCTTAGGAGGTTGAACGTGTTTGTAGGGAAGGTTATAGAACTTAGAAGAACTGTAAGTATTGTTTCCCGCATGTACCGCCAAATGTCTTTGTCTTCTTGCTGAAACCGAATTGTTTGCAAATATTCTTGAAGACTCGATACTCATGAAAAGCTTGCTCGGAAAGAGGTAGATGGAACTGGTTTCCAAAGTATCGCTTGTCGAGAACCGAGCAATCGAAATGTTCTTATTTTTGCAAAGGTGTAGAGTCTTGCGTATTTGTTTTGCATGATATTGTCATTCCAGAGGTCCAGCCAAAAGAGGACAGTTGAACCATTACCAATTTTGCATTTGGCAATCCTCTAAACAAGTCACATAGTTTCAAAACATCCCTCCACCGTAAAGAGCCCTTGTTAGGAGCGACATGGGAATCGACCATTGGGATAGTGGCGTTCCAAATGAGCTTAACCCAGGGAATTTCCTTCTTGTTATAGAATTTATCCGGATGCTTGAGAAGAAGAGCTCTATTTTGACTTCGAGATTGATTATACCAAGTCCACCCTTTCTTTTGGTTTGCAACATTTATGCCAAAGCACAAGAGGTGCAATTTAGCATTATTGTCGACTTTTCTCCACAAGCAAAGCCTTCTTGCTCACAATGCATTTTAGAACAGCCATTGGAATTTGGAGAGTGCACATGGTATAAGTAGGAATAGAGGAGTATATTACAACTAGAACATAATCTTAAACATAAGGTTTGCATGATACATGGCATTGAACCCTAAGTTCATGCCTATACTCACCACACGGTTCAAACAAAAGCTACTATTACCACTTGATTCTCAAGCTTCATCATCACAGTCGAAAGTTGAACGATCGATGTACTAACCCTCTTGAGCTTCATCTAGCTACCACTATGGATCACCTCCATGTTACTCCTTGACAATGAAACTCTTAAGGTCGACATCTCCAAAGTCTAACAAAGCAAATATAGTATAGGGATGAGTACCAAAGGTACTCACAACCATAGCAAGCCAACAATTATATGTTCTATCCAATTATACCAAACCTATACTAGTGAAGGACCCACATCCTTGAGGAATATGCCAGATAGTTTTCTAAAACATTTGTTGCCAAATTGAACAAGTTTTAATTTAAATTATCTACTATTCATGAAACAACATAGGCAGAACTCTGGTAGTTCCATTTCCTGCTGTGACATAATTTCTACCCGAAACAAGGGAGTGATAGTCACATTTAACTTTGCTATAAATCTCTACAGACGTTGTGCTACTACACGTCTGTCTTTAATGCTGGTGTTTGATGAGTTTTTGTACTAATGTGTTAAGTCGAAGCAAATATATAAGTATATGTTTAAGAAGAAAAATGCATCTTTGTTTATACGTGCTACGCAGCTTCAACTTGATCCGCGCCGCGCCTCGCACAACCGTAAGCTCCAAGCCAACCATGAAGTATATGCGTCAAGATCGACCTCTGAGGTCGTGAGTCTTCGACTATGTTGTGTCGATCACGTTGTGTTAACTATATTGCTTTGACAACAGCACCTCAATCACAGCTTTTCGACCATGGTGCTATAGCTCATGAGCATCGTCTGGTTCACTGTAGCTACGACTGGTTCGTTGTATCTACAACTGGTTCAATACATTGCTAGACCCACAATTGTGACTGAGTTTCCGAAGTCTCCGACTACTCGCTGACTTCAAGGCCTTCAGTTCCTACGCGGCACTCGAACACATCGAGTACTCGACATGCGACTATTGCTAACAAGTTTACTTCCAACACGATCTATGATCTAGTTCAACCGTTTGTTGCGCCATGCCTCATACAGACACATATTCTTGACCGATTACAAGGCGTGTGGCCAATTTATGGTAGTTTATGCATCTAGATGGAAGGAAAGATCCATTATGGGTATATTGTCTTCGTAATGGAAAGATGACACATTGTATCTCCATCTGATGGAAATAATTCTCAATAAATCTTTTCAATGTGAAAAGCAAAGGTCTAAAAGGTAAGAAATTGGTAATTGATCAGATATTTGATTTCAAAATTAGCACATCCAACAAGAGCACAAGCACAAGCAGGAGGAGGCGATCCTTTTCTGGACTGCAATACTCGCGCATAGCGACGAGGTCTACGGCCAGAATGAACGGCTGCGAAGAGAGCAGCGGCGCCCCCATAGAGGAGGGCGACGACCACGCCGGTGCATAGCCACACCAGCACCAGAGGTGGACAGGGTGGCGGCGCGCGGTGACGGCTCCACGAGGAACACGGTGACGTTAGGAGCAAGGAGGCCGGGAGACGATGGCCGACAACACGGCCGCACGGCGGCAGCCACAAAGGGCGACGGCGACCAGGAGCAAGGTTGAAGACGGCGGCTGTGCACAGGCAGGAAAACCCTTACGTGCTCTTGCCCCTGTAGTCTTATAGCTACAGCAAACGGGCCATGAAAGCCACGTTGGGCCAGGCCAGCCCAACAAAAGTGCTTCCCTTTCCTTCTATCTCTTATTGCTTTAATTCGAATTAAGATAATATGCAGAGATAATTGATGGTTTAGGATAGTAAGATAATTAGAGAAGAAAATCATGGTAGATAGATAGAAAAAGAACCATTGGCATGATTTGATACTTAGGGCTTATTTGGGAGAGCTTCACCACTGAAAACGTGGATCTGGAGCAGCAGCTCCACTGTGGATCTGGGATCCCACCATAGAGTGTTTGGCTTGTACAGCAGCTCCAGATCCACGAAATTGAGGTTTTGGTGGGAATAGCCACTTTTGTGTGTAACCAGTGGCATTGGTGGGTAATTACCACCCAACTCCATGGTGGAACACCCCTTGAGGAGCTCCATGAAATCCATGGATCTGGTCCTCAGATCCAGAATTTTGGTGGATCCAGATTTCGCGGAGTTGAAGCGATTGGGTAAAATTTCGTGGAGTGGAGCTGTTTTTCGTGGATCTGGAGCTAGTGGAGCTCTCCCAAACAGACCCTTACGAATATCAGGTTGTTACTCTGAACTTGCAAAAGAATCTGTTGCTGCAGTGCACCGCAACTAGAGTTGCCTCCTCGACTGCCTGTCGATGCTGCTCCTGTGCTAGCTAGCTAGCTCTTCTTTCAGTGGCAACTTTCATGCCAACGACAGGTTCAGCTGTGCCATGCAATGCAAGTGACACACAGTACTGGAATCTTGGAACGTATATGTCGGCGTATGTACAGTTGCAAGAAGGATTTAACAGTGACATCTTTCTTCAGTTGCGATGAGTTCTCGTCGATGCAAATTGTGTGAATATGCTCGATAGAATCGAATCCGAGTCCACTGTGGTTGACAGATACATCCATACATTGGTTAGATGGTTTTCACTGCTATATATACCCAGCTGTCTGCAATTTGTTTGCATTGGCCTTCCCGGCCATCCTCCATTGTTTCCCATGTGAAGTCCGGTCCTTTCTCCTTTGCATGCAAATATTCCTTCTCGTTGGAGAATATTAGAACGCACAGGACACAGGACCGAATTCAGATACCATCTTCTGATTTACCACTTTAGTTTACTTTGGTGGACTAATGGTCTAAAGTGTTTTTTAGAGGTTAGCTAAAGTTTAGATCTAACTTTAGACCACCTATTTGGAGACTTTAGATCTAAAATTTAGTGACTAAACTTTAGATGGAGGGATCCAAACAGGGCCTATGTCCTCCCGATTTGGGCTCTCAGCACGCAAGAATCTCACATGAACTCTGCAACAAACAATACCATACGTATAGGATTCACATGAATTTCTCTCGTTTCAAACAGGACTTAAACATTGGGGCTTATAATTAGAAGGTTCATTTAACTACTTTACTTTGGAGGTGGCATGCACCATTACCTTCGCAGTATGTTACTTTGGACTTATGCATTTTTTTGGCAATCAGTTACAAACCATGGAACATAGTTAAGGACCAAAATGCAGATGTTAATCTTTCCTTTTCTAAAGCCAATAAAAACGGGAGTTGAGAGTATGAGAATGCATCAATCAGGATGTCGCGATCGGGTCACTGTGAGCAGTGGTTGGATTCTAGTTGGCGTCCATATCGCAAAAGATTGGGGAGATTCCCGTCAGTCCATCCATCGATCAATCGAGCTCTAGAACGTGAATTATGTTGCAGTCAGTATTTGTCATCACACAGGCAGAAGAAAGGGGGGAAAAGGAAAAGAAATGCACAAAATCTAGTGCAAATAATAAATTCGATGGATCGCTCCCAGTTGCAAGTGTGCCTGCAGTATGACCCGTGCAGCTGCTCCTGCCGTACAGGTGTCCTCCGATTTGGCCGTCAATGGCTTTTCAGCTACTACTATTTGCTGAGATGTTCCTGCTTGTTTCTTGTTGGATCAATTTGTGATGATTCTGCTATTAACAGCATAGAATTTGTCTTGTATTTTTTATGGTGAAAATGACTCGTAGAGTAAGTTCAGTTTTGGCAAGTTCGTGTGAAGATGCCACAGTCCAGACCAATCGTAGTTCAGTAAGTAAAGCATCATCTGGTTTGGACCAGCAGGGTTCCAATTGAACATCAAGTGAGCAGGCAGCCAGCTGTATTTGATTCTGTTCTTTCGACAGCCGTGTCAATTCAAAAGTTTGAACATTGGTATCTGAAAACTTCGTAAAAATGCTCTGCTACTCCATTTGTCGTGGTCATCAAAAGAAGGTTTTTTAGGGTTCTGAATGACTGTCACTTTGCCTGCCTGCCACTCTTCCCTGAATCCCTTCATCGATATGCAATTATCGATGGCTATCTTTTACACTTGCACTACTTTATTTTCCCTCTCATCCTCTTTTTCTTGAAAGAAACATGTGTGCTACCAATTGCAACTCGATCCAAGGGCTCATTTCCCTATGACAAGTTGACATCGTTGCTGTCGTTCTTTTCGACTCTAAGGTGCAGCTACGTAGATGAGAAAGTTTGCGCCAGTGTAGTGCAGAACAGAAACATGGGGGACCAGGACTCATTGTATTCTGAAGAAACTAGAAAGGAAGAAGAAGGTCAAAGTAGGTAAATATCTGCAGTTGGGCAGACAGATTAGGAGGATAAACTGATAAAGTGCAGTGCAGTGTGCAGCCCATTGTGTTGTGTTGGTGTGTGCCGTGGAGATTTGATGGCGTTTGCCGGCCTGCAAAAAAAAGTCAATAAGTTTTTTTAGGCTTTTAAAAAGAGAGAGAACAGAAGTATCAAACAGTAACTACTTTCTCCCCACTTGTAGTTGCATGAATTAAGAGAAAGAATGGCTCTTTATCTTGCCTTTACCTTTTGGCCAGGAGCAGTAGTACCCCTGTACTTTGTTTGTTCTTGGTGACATTGTAGTACAAAGTCAATAGGCTTTAGATTTTTAATGTGTTGGGGTGGGCACTTGGGCCTGTTCCACCATTAGAAATTTAATATGAACCTCTTCTAGGTCAAACACTGTTTAGTTTAGGTATGTAAGGTGGATCTTGTAAAGGAAAATGAGGTGTGTTATATGGGAGGTGCTTCATTTTCTTAACAGTGATTTGCATAATTTTTAAAGTATAGTAAATGATAGATAAATGTTATTTATCTCTTCGTTTGCTTTGATATTAGTATTATTCTTGTTAGAGAGGAAAGTATAAAAACACTACTCGTATTATATATGTACATGGATGTGAAGAGGATGAGGTACATGAATGCAGCCTTGTTCCTTCCTTGAGTACATGCCTTAAAGTTTATGTTAATCCAATTAGTTGTGATATGCATGACTAGGCATTGAGATGGACGTATATGGAGTGTGGACAGTGGAGCTGTAAGTGGTTTCCAGAGTTTTTTAGGCCAGTGTCTTTTTTTGAGTTTCATTCAGTGCGATATGAACAAGAAGATGAAGAATCGCGTGCTTCAGGAAACTAAGCTATGTACATGGATGTTATGAGGGTTACATACACGATGAATGCAGCCTAATTCTTCAAGGATGCCTTGAGAGTTGCTTATGCGGTTAATTATGCCAATCCAGTTATTTGAAATATTATTATACATGGGTATATATAGACAAGAAAATGCCTTGAAATGGAAGAGGAAGAATATACTGTAGGTGGTACATAGGTGTGAATTTCACTTGTTTTCTACAATATTTTAGCCTTGACTAATGTTATTCAAGCATCAGCACAGTCATTTCAAAGATACGGATAAACAATTAAATCTGAAACGTTAATATAACAGAGAAGTCGCACATGTAAGGAGCAGGCAGCTAATTAGGGCAGCTTAATAGTTTTTCTGAAATTGACGTTTACTTAACCGGCATTGAAATTGAAAATGTGCCAATGTGAATGTTCAGTCAAAGGGGCCAGACTTCCTTGATCACGCTAGCCAAGCTTGCTCATCTTCTGATAATATTCGCTGGATCGAATCCTGCCAAGATATTCTCAAGATTCTAGATTTCTAGATTACAATGTTCTAGTAGTATATGTTATCGTCTTGTCCTTGTGTAGGAATCTTGCATCGAGATCATCTATTAACAACGCATCCGGGTCAACACAACCGAGAGAGAATGACTCAAAACGGTGAGCAAAGGCCAATTAATAAGCTGATTAGATTAGTGTAGAAGAGGCATTTCTTTCTTAGATCCTCCGATACATACGACCAAGTTCAGGTTCCAACATGGAAGCTAGCCAGCTAGGCTTCAGATTCTGGTTGGAAAGTGGCAACCAATCAGAAAGAGTAGCGAGTAAACTGGAGCTTAATTTTAATCCGCTCGTCTTTAAGATTAGTATTTGTACATAATTTTGTTCGTAGTTCATTGTTTTTGTATGTAGAAGGAAAACTAATAATAGCATTTTCTATAAAAATGGATAACTTCTAACTAAGCAGTTTTGAACCAGTAAAAATTAACGAAATTGTCCGTGATAGTTCATAAAAACTTTAATTCTTCTATATATTTAGCATACATCTTTTCTTCCAAGTAATCATATATAGGTTCAAGTCTTAAAAAAATGTGTAAGAGTGAGAACAATAAAATCAATCAAAGCTATAGCTGTCAATGGGGAGCTTCTCTTCTCGTTGGAAGAATGGTTCTTCGAGATTCCTTCTTTTCGAACTATAGTTTATGACTTTTTGAATAAATAAACAGGATTATTTTTTACCGTCTTTTCGAAGCAGTTTATTTGGACAATTTTTTCGAAATATTTTTATCAGTATTTGGTATATTTGCACAAACATTCACGCTAGAGCCAAAAACCATTAACTGCAACAAAAAAAAACCCACCCTAATTTGTGGACACGACATGCTAGTACGGATTTGTTCTTTTCAGTTTATAACTTCTCTCGAATAAAAAAACAAGACAAGTTTTTTAATACCATTTTAAAACAATTTATTAAAACAGTCGTAGCCTGTAGATATAAACTATAAACTATAGCTAAAAAACCGACTTATCTACTATCACAGATACACTACTTGAAGAGGTCAGAGGGGGCACATGAGTGTGCCTCCTCGATGCAACGAGGAGCCGTTTTATCTAGGGGTACAATGCGTAGTGCCAACTACCACCTGGCAGCTAGTAATTGGATTTTTGGATCCCTTCCTTTCCCCTTGCGATCCATGATGAATGTTCCCGGGGCACGCATTAGGTACAGCTTGCTAGCTCGATCTGAACAAGTCAATTATTGGATTAATGAGCCTTATCATCCTCTTAATTCATTAGCACTCACTCCTCTTAATTCCGGCCATGTTCTTTTCAGCTTCTAAAAATTATTTTTCAACTTTTCTATAGTAACAACTTTTAAATGGAGTATCTTTTCAAGCTACTAGTTAATTGAAGTACATGCTTTACCGACTTCATTTATATCGGTAAAAATCGATCTTAAGTTTACATTCTTCTGTAATCTCTCACATAAACGATCTAAAAGCCCATGCATCGCGATCAAAGCGCCACAAACCGCAGCCAAAAAGCCCCTCGTTTGTATTCGATTGTCGGTGTATGAAATTCAACACCCATAAGGTAGAGATTTATTTTATTCTTAAAAGGTACGCGGAACTATGTCCGAACTCGTATCTGTTTACATCTAGTTGAGCCTAGATGCGAGAAGGTGTATCACAGCGTGCTAATTAAGATCGAAGTACGCACATATATACATCACTTTGTGCTAATTAGTCCATTGTCTTTATCAAGATTGGAATACAATTCAATTGGAGACATGCTTGTGATCGAAGATCCGATCAATTTGGCGGCAATAATTGCTATACATGCATATAGCTTTGTGTCTCTACCCTTAATTTGTCCATATCATGTTGAAGGAGAGTACTCTGCACTGACAAGAACGGGACCAACCAATGCAATGCAACCCAGAGGTTGGCATCACCACAAAGGAGGACATCAGGTGGTGATCGGTTCGGCTGAAAAGCTCGTGAGCACATGGTTGAAAACATCAGTAATGATTGAAAAAGATCAGAAATGATGAGAGAACTTATTTAGCATAATTAAATTTACAAAAATTTAAAAATAAAAAAATATGTTAACCCATTACGTATAATACAAACAAATACGGGAAAAAAAGAATCGGCAAAAAAGCTCAACAAAAAGCCAAAAATTCAGAGAAAGACGAAACTTATGAATAGTGAAAAATAAACCAGAAACCAGAAGCCAAAGCCGAGTTGATCAGGACCTCACCATTAGCTCATCAGTTCACGCACTTGGCAGAGCATAGAAGAAAGGAGCTTCAAGGGGGGATCTAATTCATCACTGATAAGATGCTAGCTAGTGCTTTGCTTTGCTGTGGGCAGAGTCCATACAATATATGCTATGATGCTTTGTCCTTGATGGAACCTTTCTTCTCCATGGATCTGGCTTGTTCTCCTCCTCCTCCTTTCAGGTGGTGCATGCCGTGGTGGGAGAGATTCCTCAGCCAATGCACACATCCCAATGTGTTCTGCTCTGTTTCTCTCTCTCTCTCTCTCTCTCTCTGTCATCTTTGCTTGCCTTAGAATCCACCACTTCGAAAGATCCCATCATGTTGTTCTGGATTCTCTCTTTTGGTTGTGGGACACCCAAAATGCACGAAAGGGTCAATATTGGATTGGTTTCTTGACGGTTTGTAGACTGTAGTTAGTGCGTTGCGTAGTTTTGTGTTTTCTCCTTTAACAAGTTTGTGATGTCTGAAATTTTATTGACTTCAAAATTAATAACTATTTTGGACTGTAGAGATGGTGAAGTTTAGGTCCAATATTCCAATCTGACAGCAACATGCTTTGTGCAGTCACGATAGAATAGGATGCAATTCTTCTTCGACTTATTTCGTGAATATTTCAACCACAGACCTTGTTCAAACATGCACACAAATATTTTTGTTGGTTGAACAGGGAGGCAGGGAGCCTTCATGCATTTGACCTTTCTGGAGTGTAAAAGTAACTGTTTAAATTTTTGTTGGTTGAAAATTTTGATAATTAGCCATGACATTGATCAATAGTTGATCATGACAAACTATTGACAATTGGAGTTTTACATTTCTAGCACCTGTGCTTTTTCATGTGCTAAATTTGTGTAGCACCTCACATATCCATATGAGATATTACTATGAAACATCATCGCCACAATGAGAATAAATAAAAGCAATAATAGAAATCGTTGGGAAATTAAAATTTTTGAAAATACTTTATTAGAAAACCAGCGGAAGTTGTAATAAATATTTGAAACATAGAACCGGTCCACTTCTAACCAAATAAAGAACAGATGGAATAACCAAATAATGGCAAGCCACGGTGCTGAAAACTCGAGTGCTCCCATCCATGTATGATGCTATCACTCCACTGACCTTTTACCTGAGACTAAAAAGAGCAAGCGTGAGATTTAGAAATCTCAGCAAGTATCCAACAACGGTCACAACACGATGAGTAAAGGATAAGCAATTCAAGCAAGATATGAAAAGGACAAGCAATGCAACCAAGTAATTGACATAGGTTAATTGCAATGAGACTAGGTTATTAGAGATACTGATACCTATAGGGGATGGAGATAACGGAAATGTGGAACCAAGGTAATTGTAATTTAGCAAGTTATGGCACTGGCATGGCGATTACTCCCACATACCCGGTTATACGAGAATAGTTAGGCATAATGTTGTCCTTGACTGTATAACCGTAGATGGGGTGTAATATCCTGAGTAACAAGAGTGTACGACCCCCCCCCCCCCGGTACGATACCAGTGGGTGGAAATCTTCTCTATATGTGGATAACCCCAGGCTAGGTAACAGTTATATTATTAACATGTTATATGGTGTGAACTTAAGGAAACTGAGAGAAGGCTAAGATAATGTTATGAGAAGTGACAGGATTTGCTAAGGTTGGGAATGAAAGGGCCTAATACCCGATAGGGCGATGTGGAATGATAACATAGTGATAAGGTAACTGTTACATCATAGGCATGTTATGAAATATGAATTGAAGGCAACTAAGAGATGGCTGAGATAAGGCCATGGTTGTCACGGCGTCGCCTAGGCGACGCCAAGTCGTCTTGGCACCGGGGAGGGGACGCCGGGGAGGATCGCCTCACCTTGCCTGAACCCTAGCTTCACCGCCAGCCCAGGTACGCCATCCGCCCCTCTCCTCTTCGGCCGCGCCGCCTCCCTCCCTCCCGCCGCCGTCTCTCTCTCGTGCTCCCGCCGCCGAGGAGGGAGGCGACGGGAGGCGGCGTAGAGAAGCATGTCGGGAGGAGACCGAGTCGGGAGACGGAGACGCGACGCGAGAGAGAGAGAGGCGGAAGACTCAAGACTGAGGCGAGACCGCGAGAGAGTCGGCATCAACAGTATATACGCGACAGAGAGTCGGCATCGGCAGTATACAGCAGCAATTTTGTCGCCGTGCCCGTCGCCTAGGCGTCGCCGGGCCCTCACCTAGGCGTCTAGGCGCCCCTCGCTCGCCGTGGTCGCCGACTCCGCCATGACAACCATGGATAAAGCTATGATAAATGGAAGGATTCTCTAAAGGTTTTAAATGGAGAAGCACTAGATCCTGATAGATGGTGATGTGAAATGATAACATGACGATAACGGTCTAGGAATTATTACAAAAGAGATATTATAACATACCTCACACAAAGGTTGATAACCAACTAAGTTTTATTACATGATAAGTGATTATTAGTCAGATTAACAAATTTAATACTTACATCCTTCATGGCTCAAAACAACATCATACAATTAATGGATCATAATATTAGGAAACTAAAATATAGCAGCCCTAATGTCAAAAGTGTGCTAATTTAAATATAAGTTAAAACATGTTCATATGTTACCCCCATTAATGATTTAAACATGAATTCTAAAACACTAATTAAAAGCATGAATGCTAGAACATTTTAACTGAGCATCCTAATAAGCATAAAAGCATATGAAACAAGATAACCTAGAACATCATGGTATGAATACAGTATTGAAAGTCGATAACCAAGCAAACATGAGCGATATGATAATAACTAGACAAGCATTGGTGATACGATAATGACCAAATAAGTTTTAGTGATATGATACTAGTCAGGTAACTTTAGTGATATTTTATTAGCCAGGTAGCTTTAATGGTATGATATCAGATAGGTAACTTTATGATATGATATTAACCAAGCAAGCATGAGTGATATGATAATTATACTCAATGATAAGGTGACAACTAAACTGGAAACACGTGATATGCGAAATAGAAAAATCATGACCGTGAGGTACTTGCCTTGAGCATGCTCGACGGACACGCTGCACGACAGATCTGAAATGTGCAACTACCCAATTACTCCCTCAACAGCTGCGTGCAAACCTACAAGATGGAATAGAATGCAACCGATCAGGCACATATAGATTTGATAAAGGAATAACAGGAAATGAATTTAATCGGAAAGGAAATGGGTTCGCTAGCCCCACGACCGTGCGAAATGTCGTTCGGCCAAGTGAAACGATGGTTAGCCGCGCAAACGGCCGTTCGGCCGAGTGAACCCACATTCGGCCGTGCGAACGGCCATTCGGCCGCTCCTTTGCCACTGGCCGTTGGCCGTCGCCACCACACGACATCGTCACCCGTCGCCGCGCCGATCGGCCGCCACCGCCGCCGCCGGGGTCGCCGCCCACGCGCCATCGCGTGCCGCGACCGCACGCGCACACGCGCGCGCGCCATGCCGCCACCACCACACCGGCGCCGCCATCGCGCGCGCGACTCGCCTCGCACCACTGCTAAGCTCACGGAGAGAGAGAGAGAGAGAGAGGGAGAAGGAAAGGGCGAGGGAGAGGAAGATAGTAGAAGGGTTTTGAGAAAGAGAGATAAAGATATAGATAAATATGGGAGAGAGAGAGAGATAGAGATAGGGATAAGGATAGGTTTGTTTTTGTTTTTAGGGTGCTACAATTTATTAGGTGCTAAGCAAGTAAACATAGGAATTTGCCATAGCTTTTAAAAGGTAGATAATACAAGTAGATGCCATGTAGTTTTATCTAACAAATATCACTCCTCCCACCTCTTAATTAAGCCCATAGTTTTAGCTCATTCCTTTTACAATACATCGTCGTACTAAAATTTTCTTAATTATTGGTGACATATAGATCAAATGATCAGCCCTGATCAATTCGGCTTGAGCTTCTGGCTTCTGGCTTTTTTTTGCACTATTCATAAATTTCATCTTTTTCTGAACTTTTGGTTTTTTGTTGAGCTTTTTTGCCGGTTCTTTTTTTCCCGTATTTGTTTGTATTATACGTAATAGGCTAACATATTTTTTATATTTTTCATATTTTTTAAATTTAATTATGGTAAATGTTCTCCATCACATCTGATGTTTTTTTTCAAATTATAATGTTTTTTCAATATATTCACGAAATTTTTCAAATTGAACCGATCACCACCCTAGACTTGCCCTCAATTGATGGTCGATGTCCACGTCATAGGTAGGGTTTGGATAAGCGAGAGCAGGTGTGAGGGGTCTCTCTCTCTCTCTAGGAGATCACTTTGGCCAACCAATCAATATTCTTGGTCCCTTGCTGACGGGATCAAGTTGTCCAATCCTCAATCATGCCAAACTTATCCGGAAAATAAAATATTAGCGGTTCCAATTCTTGCTAATATATTTTATTGGCCCCAGTAGTGGAAATAACCAAGGGTTTTAGTAAACATTATCGGTATATTTTTTTCTAACTATCATTCAGATTCATGACTATTAGATTAAAGATCCAATAGTCATGAATTTTCTCTCTCTCCCCTAATTTCACCCCTCCTTGAAAAAAATTTCCCTTAAAAAACAAAGACCCCCTTGATACCTAATCTAATGATCAAAATTTTAGATGATAATTAAGAAGAAAATATCCGAGTGATATCTAGACACTCCAAACCAAAGATGGCAGGCAATAAATGGCTCTTGATGCCTGCCTTTTTTTGGTTCCATTGGGATTCTCTATCTAGCTATCATCCTCCTCCCTCCAAAACAAGAATTAAAAAGCTAAAGAGCATGTTTCGATAATCTACTCTCACTCTTTTTCTACCCTAAAAAAAATCGTATCAAAAGATCTTGCAGTATCCAAGCCACTTCTACTGCATCACATCAACCCAACGGAAGAAATTAAAGGAGAATGAAAACACCAAGCAAATTGCGTCCACAGGATGGAGAGGAAAGGGACGCGCGATTCCTCCATTAATTTTCCATGCATCTCCAACAAACCAACAAAGGGCTGGTCTAAATAGTGATGGCTTCTGATTTTTAGAAGTTAAAATCCGTTTAAAACATGTTGATTTTTTAACATGACTTTTTTCTTTTTTTATATTATCTTTGGAGATATAGTAGTGTTTTTTTTTTCTATTTCTCTTTAATTAAATATATTAAAAAAATTAATAGTCGTTATGTTGTTATTTTATCTAAAAATCATATTTAAATAGAGGGGAGGAAGGAAGAGAGCACTGCGTGTGGCGAACCGGACCGATTCCGACCAAGGCGAGGGAAAAGGAGGAAGAGGTGAGTGTTTGCCGCGTCACGGTTCCACCCCGCAGCCGCAGTCCACGTCGAGTCCACGTCGGCCGCGCGATTGAACGGCGTCCCTTCTCCCCCAACGGAGCGGGATCTTGTCTTGTATCCCCGCCGGCACACGTGTCCCTGCGCTGGCTCGTAGTTGAGGTTGCTGTCTGTACTACCACTCGGGCTCTTTGGTTTCATCTGCCTGGTAGCCACAGCTTTGTTACGCCCTACTTAATTGAGCGTAAGCTTTTAGTTTTTAGCTTTTTAATTTTGTTCTTTTAATTTTTGGTTTTTAGTATTTTTGTCTTTTCTTTTTCCTTTATTTCTTTGCATTGTCCACGATGATATATCTTTTTTCTTTATCTCTATTTTATATTTAATTAAGCTGAAAGGCTCACAGCAGTTATTGTGTAAAATAAACTCAAAACAGTGCAAAATAGTGAAAAAAAAAGCTAAAAGCCATAAGTTTAAGGGGAAATTGGCTACAAGACACTACAAATTTTCACCATTTGCCAACGGACATCCAAAAAATATAGTTACGCTAGAACATATTGTAAAAAGGTGTAATTTTGCTGTAGGACACTGAGAGTACTATTATATCATTTTTGGACTAGAGGGGAGAGAGAAAGCACGCGAATTATCAATTTTGCTCCTGCGTCGTGCACGCGTTGGTAGCCAAGTCGGGTGCGTTAGCGCTCGCCATCAATACGCGCCTCGCTAACGCCGTCATGTGCGGGTACCTCCGCTTAGGACGTGTTTGATCGAATACCTGCCCACGACGCCGCCTCCTACAACGCTCTCATCACGGGCCACGCGTACCTTGGCTCCCCTACATCCGCGGCTGAGGAGCTCTTTCGCTAGATGCGCCTCGCGGGGCTCGCCCCCATTAAGTACACTTGTTTGCTGGTGTCAGCAACATGTTTTTTGAGCGTCATTTTTCTTCTGTCTTCAGCATATACTTGTTCGAGCGATCGAAGCGTTCGAGTGGCCGAAGCCTTCGAGCGAAGGGAGATTACGACTACATGTGTCAGTAGTCGTAGCGAACAGTTATAGCTAGCGATTGAAAGAAGCAGTTGAACGATCAAAGTGTTCATCAAGCATATGCGAACAATTCAGCGTTTTACAGTCGTAATCTATATCCGATAATTTAGATTATTTTTTCTAATTTTAGATTTTTAAAACAGAGATAATCATTCACTCTTTTTTATTGTTTCATACAATTCATTAAGTAACTCTATCCTATCAAGCTCCTGAATGCGGCACCAGTTGTTTGTGAATCTCGGGGAATGTGTTTTTCGACTTTTAACCATGTCCTTGCACCATGCGAAACAGGCAAAAATAAGAACGTGAGCGGAGAAATTCGGTAAATCTATCAAGTAGCGTGACAGACCTACAGGCTAAACTAGATACAGGGTGTATGAAACGGAGTTGGTAAGTTGCTGTCTTATCAAAACAGTAGACAGGTAAGTGGCGAGCCGAATAAGGTGTCCACTGGAAAATAATGGTTAAAAGGGAGAAAGAAAATAAATATTTGCATTGGATTCAAGAACAAGCATCGGAATCTGAATCACCAGCCGTCCAAAATCACATGGCATATCCTCCAAGAATCCAATTTATTTCATTGGGCTGTTGCTTGCTCATGGGGTAAATTTATTTGGGATGAACACCAAGGACTGGGGCAGCTGGGTTCCTTCTAATTGGTTTTTATCCACCCTTTTCTGCCTTTTCAAAGGTGCTAATGAGATGCTACAACAAACTTAGACTACTATATCATTTTGTAATTCTATTATTAAAATTTGACATTAGTTAAAGTTTCTAATTTACATTTCGGTGTGTCCTATAGAGGATAACATAATGTGACTTTTGCTTTTGGAAAACAGTGGCACAAATAAGTACCGGTGATGACACCACATCACATAGCTGTTCTACAGATGGACCTAGCTTGCTTGTATTTTCCTAAAAAATCATATCTTGGAGATGGATATTCGAAACCCCATTGTATATGCCATATTGAAATGATGTCACTACCCTAAATCTCAACCATGGTATGGTGTTTGTGATTGAAGTTTCTCTAACCATCAATCTGTCATGGTATTTCTTTACAGAAAATAAGGGGTATATTCTACTAGATGTGCGAAGAATACACTCTCTGACGAAATGTGTGACGATCATGTGAAAAATATTTGCAACGGAGGTTGTACTGTTATCTGTGTTGGGCTTGTTTTTTTTTTGCTGTGACTTGTGGTTTTTGGCTGCGGCTTATGTTTTGTGCGAGAGATTACAGAGTAATAAAAACTTATGTACAGTTTTTGCCGATATAAATGAAGTCAGTAAAGCATGTACTACAATTAACTAGTGGACTCTATCTTAAAAAGATATTCCGTTTAAAAGTTAGTTACTATAGAAAAGTCGAAAAACAGCTTTTAGAAGCTGAAAAGAACGTGATCATATAGTAGTAGCTGTTGAAACTTCACTCGAATCATATGTATAGTAGAGGGTACAAAATCACGTTGGATATGATGGCTGAAGAGTGCACTGCAATGGTGAATTCCGTCATCACCAACCAGACTTGCACGCAACATTGATTGGATTCTACCATCTAGAGAGCACTTTGTATCTCATTTCTTGTATGTTGAAGCCAATGTTTGTTAGGGTGTTTGGTGCTACAAGTTGCACACATGCATACCAACAAATGTACAACTCAACCAATGTGCACACACACAGTTTTGAGTTTCCAAAAAGCATAAGATGACCTGGCAAATGCGACAAAAAGGAAAATGAATAAGAAATCATAAGAGAAGCACGATAAATCTAGCCCCAACTTTTTTTTAAGATTGTGAGTACAACAAGGACGTATTCACACACGCACATTCACATGAGTGCGTCCAATACGCATGCTTGAGATGAGACGGAGATCGAAGAGCCTCCAAAGCATGGGTATCTCATTTTCGTATATGCATATCCGAATAATACATAACTTCGACGAAAAGCAATCCAAAATCTAAAAACTATCAATTCTATAAAGATCTTCTTCTCGTAGAATATCTAACAAATATATCTGATACATATCAATTTGCACTAACAATTAATTCAATAGCAAATCCCAATATCTTCAATCAATTTCCCCCCTAAATATTTCGCTAATAGAACCTCAAGGCATATCTATTTTCACTAACAATTAATTCAATAGCAAAACGCAACATCTTCAATCAATTTGACGATAGAAATTTTGCTAAAAGAACCTTAAGAAAAAGATTTTTTTTATTTTTTTTCTTCAAACAAAAAATAAGCATAGCACATTTTTACCACCATTTAATGTAGACAAACAAATTGGTCTGTATATGAAAATTGCTTAATTTATCGGTAATATTTCTTCTCTAAACCAAATATAACACATAATTTCACTTATTGGCATACTCAAATGGAATATTTAAGGTTGGCACCAACAATTTATTCGATAAGTAATCCCATATCTTCGATAAATTCTGCCCGATAAATTTCGCTAAAAGATCCTCGGGCAAAGGTTTTTCTCTCAAACCCCACATACGTGTCAATTACTTTTACACGTCTAAATAAAAAATTGCTTTACTAGTATATTTATTCTCTAAACCAAATGTATGCCACATAATTTTACCTAATTAAGGTGCCGCTCGATTGGACTGAAATAAGTTACCTTATAGCTGAAATTGTACTGTAACTGATGGCGGCTTATTTGGTGTAACTAAATTTTAAAACTGTAAAAATGAAAAAAAGGTTAGCCCATTATGGACAACACAAATAAATACAGAAAATAAAGAACCTGCAAAACAGTTAAAAAAGCTAAAAATTAAAAAAAGACAAAATTTATAAATAATAAAAATAAATTAGAAGTCAGAAGTTTAATTTAAAATGAGTAGGTCTAATAGACTAAAAAGGAAAAGGCATAAACTCTATGGGTCTCAGTACAGATGTTTCTTGCAACTCATAGGTGACGTGAAAACTCGTCTTCGCCTCGCGTCACGTTAGCACAGCACACCCCTGAGATTCTCCTCCCTCCCCTCCCAACTACACTGACTTCCATTTCTCCTCGGCTGTATGATCTCTAACTATAAATAGGCGTCCCCTTCACCTACCTCCTCCCGTTCCCGTCCATCTCCCTCCTCTCTTCTCTTCTCGCGCACACAAGTTAGTAAAGATTCGGTTTTGCGAAGCTGTGGTGTATGCTCGATGGGGCTGGACGTTGGGGAGATCGGCGTGGGCACGGACTTGAGCCTGGATCTGAAGATGTTCGCCGCCAGGAGCGTGGGGCGGGTCGAGGACGCGCCGGCGTCTGCCATGGACGACTGCATCCGGAGGCTGGAGGAGGAGAGGGGCAAGATCGAGATGTTCAGGCGCGAGCTCCCGCTCTGCGCGCGTCTCCTCGCCGACGGTGCGAACTGAAAGCCTCTTCCTTTATTGGAGTTGGGAGGGTTTTTTTTTCCCTTTTTTGGTATGTGTGTTTCCTTTTTGGGGTGTTTCTTGATGTGGTGGTGGTGGTGCCTGTGCAGTGATTGATGTGATGAAGGAGGAGGCTGAGAAGACGAAGGGTGATCGGGAGGAGGAGGACGGCGGCGCCGGCGACAAGAGCAAGTGGATGAGCACCGCGCAGCTCTGGACGTGCAATTCCGGCCGAGCTGGCGCCGATTCAGAGGTAGGACTGGGTGATTCGCTGACCTGCTGTTTTGTCGATGTCGATAGAGCGTTTAGGATACGATTTGAGCTTCCTTCATGCTTGGATCGTGAAATTTTGGGTTTTGAATTTGTGATTGCTTTTGTGGTCTAAAAAATGAAGCTTTCTGATGGCAGAAGCAAGACAAGGAGAGGAGCTCGTTGGAGGCAAATTCACACGGCGGAAGCGGGTTCAGGCCATTCAAGACCGTGGGCTCCGGCGCCCCGGCGTTCACGCCACCGTGCTTCAGGAAGGACGACAAGGCCTACGAAGTTGGGATGCCTGATCTATCGTTGCTGTCGCTGGCACCGATCAAGAGCACTCCAGCTGCCGCTACGGGCGCCGCCGACGGAAGCCACCGTCAAGTTGTCGGATTTGCCCAAGCTGCAGCAAGAGCTGCTGCCATGGCGCCATCTGGCCCAAATCTTAACCTTCAGGCTCAGCCGCAGCAGCAGCAAGCGAGGAAGGCTAGGCGGTGCTGGTCGCGGGAGCTGCACCGCCAGTTCGTCGCTGCCTTGCAGCAACTTGGTGGCCCCCATGGTGAGAGATATTCAGATGTAATAATTAATTGTCATAGAAAGAAGTATAAACATCAAACTAGCGAGTTCTTACACGATTGCTTCATGGCATGACTGCAGTTGCCACTCCAAAGCAAATCAGGGAGCTGATGAAGGTGGATGGCCTGACAAATGACGAAGTGAAAAGCCATCTTCAGGTGAGCAATTCACCACTCTCAACACCGACTTTCATCCATCTCAGTAACACTCAGATGACAACATTTGCTGCCTTGTACTGATATGAATCCTGTGTTTTTGATTATTCAGAAGTACCGCCTGCACAACCGGAGGGCGCCTAGCTCCGCTGTCGTGAGCCGGCCGATTCTGATTGTGAATCCGGCGGGACTCTGGATCCCTCCGGAGCAAAGCAGCTCCCAGTCAGGATCTCCCCAGGGACCCCTCCATTGCTCAACCTCGGGCATAGCCGTCTCGTCGGCAGCAACTGTCAGCTGTGAGGAGGAAGATGGCAGGTCTGAAACCTATGGCTGGAAATGATCAAGAGGTTGCATCAATGTTCAGAGGTTTGGTGGATTGCGGTGATGACAATAGCATCTTCAGGGAGCCTTGAGGGGATTGTAGTGTAGCTGTTTGTATACAGGGAAGATCGAGCCTTGAGTGCTCGTGATGAAACTGCTCTTAAGTCAGGTTGTTGTTATATACATCGGAAAGAGATGATACTAGTTGCAATTTTGCGGCTTGTTAATGGGAAAGTTTTGGGCAGAGCTACAATTTTCGCCCCGAGAATTTACCCATATCCATTGTCAACTTTTTCTTCATGACTGTCTTCCGTTTCAATCAAGTATACTGCAGTTGTTTTACTTATTTCTATCTTAAAAGTCAGGTGCTGCAAGCCTGCAAGTAGAATCTGATGGTGCTTGTGTTTTTAGGAAAGGTGCATGCTTCTAGTCACTGATCACTGATGACAATGAGCATTCTAGTAGCATCAAGATCCAATTCAAATATTGCGGAAAAAAAATATCTTAAGATTCCAGCATTGAAGAAAAACTTTGGATTCTCATCGTTTTCCTTGGACCTTGAGAAGGTCGTCCTGAATCCTGACCATAAGTACTTCTGTCAAGAATCCATCAGTGACTCAGTGTTTACTGTCACCACCACAACACACAAAAAGTTCAATCGATCAAACTTATCAAGCAAAGCATTGTTGGTTATGCGAGGGCATTTCAATAATTTTCCAATTGAAAAAGGGAAAAAAATAAAATAGAGGTGGGCGCACCTGCCAGTGAGCCCGCCGAAGAGGTAAGGGGGAGGAGACTTCGTCTCCTCCCCGAGCGCGTGCGCGTGTGGTGCGGCCGTTTCGGCTTCTCCCAGATCCGGCGAAACGGATGGCATTTTCGGCGGCATGTGGGGGAGGCGGCGACGGAGGCGCAGGCTGGCCTGGGTTCCTCGGAGCAGGCCGCTCGCGTCACCTCGCCGTAAACCCCCCGTCTCCTCTTCATATAGCCGAGCTCTTCCACTGTGTGGCACAGATCTCTTCCGATCCCGATGTGCTCCTCTTGGGTCTTCTTCCTCTTTGTTCTTCGGTGTGTGCGAAGTTCTGGGGCTTCGGCACCACCTTCGATTGAAGCTGATTATCTTTCGGTTGAGTAGAATTGTTGACAAGCAATTATTTTCCTTGTTATGTTGTAGTCATCTCTGTTCAGATTTGTCCAGATTAGATTATTTCTTCATTCTGTACAATTTATGCTGTTATCTGATATTCTATTCATGACCTGTTTACTACTGACCATTACATTGCTTGTGAACATTTAAACTGAAGTTTCATATTGCAGTCCTCTGTTAGGCTCAGTTTGTGATAGTAGAAAACACATTTCAGAGCTAAAATCCTAATCTCTAGTTAGTAGATTGTTAATAAAGAGTTTTGGCATTAGCATGAGAAGGCCAAGATCTAAAAGCTTGTGCAACTCTCTTCTGAGAGCAATCTTAAAGCAATTACTTTGTCATATGCTAGATTTAATTGCTTTTCTGCCTAAAGGATTGGTTTACATGTTATTTTTAGCAGATTTGTGTTTATATTCATTGAATATTTACATGTGTATAAATGGCAAGATGGAATTACATATTTATATGCAATTTATGTCATTTATATTCTGCTGGAAATGTTTTGTATTTATGTTTAATCTAGCTGTAATTAAAACTGAATACATGCTCATACCGCATATCTTACAACAAGCATGACCCAAGAATAATTGTGTTTTTAACAACTCTTTCAAAAAAAAGGGCATGTTCTTTTTTGCTGCAGCTTGTGATTTTTGGGCTGTTTGTGCGAGAGATTACAAAGTAACAGAAACTCACGTGCGGTTTTTTGCGATATAAATGAAGTCGGTAAAGTATGTGCTACAATTAACTAGTAGACTCTATCTTGAAAAAAATACACCGTTTAAAAACTAGTTACCGTAGAAAAACCGAAAAACGGCTTTTAGGAGCTGAAAAGAACAGGACCAAAATCACCTCATGCACATCAGATATAGGCTCTGAGATAAGCAGAAACAAAGAATCTAATATGGCGCCGGAAGAGACGGCGCTGCATAGGAGAGCACACACCAAGAATCTCATGAGTTGTGCATGCGCACTGCATCTTCTTGACTCCTGGTTATTTCTCACCTCGCAGCGACGCTGCAAATGTGCATTCTTGGCATGCAAGTCTAGGCTTAGAACGCCGCTACATTCTTGCGAGCTGGTTGCTGCGTTTGTGAGCCTCCGAGAAGTCACATCGCATCTTGCCTCATCTTCATCTTCTTCTGCATGGGATGCCCTGGCCTTGTTTAATGGGTTTGCTATTAAAAATCTTGGCGTCCTTATCGTCGCGAGTCCAACAACTGCTACATGATCACTGGGTTCTGTCTATACTTATCCAGAGTTTAGTATATTCTGAGGCATTATTAGCATGCCGCCGCCTCGAACATGTCCCCGTCCAGCCTTGACTTGGCCATGCATGCCTTCGCTTGCAGTCTTATCCTGAACAGTAAAAGCTTGACAGTAAAAGCTGCTCTAATTGTGCAACATGAATGTGTACCTGTTCTTTCTATGCTATCCTGAACAGTAAAAGCTTGACGTGAATATCGATGCATCAGACTAATTAAACGAGGAGCTGGCTAAGATTGTACCATGAGTTCCAGAATTCAGGGGTGCCAGGGCTAGCAGGAGTATCAGCTTCAGTTAGTGTTCACCTTGGATTGCTGTGGGATGGTGAAAGAAATAAGCACAAGGACAAAAAGCTGAGGTTGGAGCGCACAAATGAGTTGCTGTAGATCCTATGATGAACATGGAATCGTTCTTGGATGTATGTTCCTCGGTCTCCCTGTCTGTCAACTCTGTTGAGAGTGGAGACAGCCTAATGTTGAACAATCAGAAGCGGATTGGTATATTATTGTTGGTGCTGACTCAGAAACGGGGTTGTTCTTCTTCAAAGGATTAATTTTTCTTCCTGGCATATTCAAGCTTGTTTTTCTTTGATGAAGACCATGACCACCTGCATGGTCGAACTTTCCACACCGTTAACCATTTCCCCATCTAGGCCTAGTTATATTGGCTCCAGATGGTCAATTTTGGCTACGGTTGTGTAGCGCCCGGTAATTGGAAGGGGCCATGTGTAACATCTTAATTTTCAGAACCCTTTTGAAGCTTTTAAATTAAAATTCACCATTTGGATTTTTTAAAAATTAAATAAAGCTTAAAAGGAATTTTTATTAATTAAAAAGATTTAATATGACTAAACATAACCTTAAAACTTTGTAGAATATTTTATTTGAGTTCCTTGTGTCTCCAGGTTTTTTCTGAAATTTTCTTGGATTTTTCTGTAGTTATTTGCTATTTTCTAGAGCTCAAATGAATATATTTGAATTTCTAAAAATAGAAAATCCCAAAAAGGCCAAATGGAGGCCCATTCGTCCAACCCAAACCTTTCAACCGGCCCACCTTACCCTTCCGGTCCACTTAAACCTAAGCCGTCTGATCCCTGAGGCTAGGGGTGAAAACGGGTAGGATTCGGACGGATATTGCTGTTACCATATCCTAACCCATATTTTTCTCCGGATTCGGTACCAATCGAATTCGATACCAATCGGATTCGGTGTCGGATCGGTCGGGATTAACCCATTTCGTTTGCACCCTACTTATTTGTAAGGAATGCATACAGTGCAGTAAATGGAGTAGGACGCACTCACTTGATGTTACTATTTAATAGCTGATGTGGAAGATTTTATTTTACCATTGCAAAAGAAAATGAAACGTCAAATAGTAGCACTAACCTGAAATCAAACTTGAAGATGTATCGGATTCGGACGGATATTCGGATTCGGACGGATATTGCTGTTACCATATCCTAACCCATATTTTTTTCTCCGGATTCGGTACTAGTCGGATTCGATGCCGGATCGGTCGGGATTAACCCGACCCGTTTTCACCCCTACCTGAGGCGCCACGTGTTGGTTATCTGAGCTGTGCTTCGCACCGGCCTTTGGATCTCACCTCGGAACACGTGCCAAGCATCGGGGAGCTGAAGTACTATTCTTCTGTGCCATCTAACTCCAGCCGCATCATGCATGGGTGGAAGCACTCGAGTTTTTAGCACCGTGGCTTGCCACTACTTATGTCATTTTATTTATTCTTCTTTTGGTTAGAATTGGACCGGTATCATGTTTCAAACATTTATTTCAGTTTTCGCTAGTCCTTTAATAAAGTACTCTTAAAGTTTTAATTCCCTTGCAATTTCTTTTGTTGTTTTTATTATTTATTCCTTACCTTGTTATGACGCTCTATAATAGTTTCTCGTATTGGTATATAAGGTGCTACAGGTTAATGGCTTTTGGATAAAAATAAATAGTAGTGGCTAAAAGAAGTAGTTTTTCAAAAGAGGATGTGAGCGGTGGGGAAAGTGAGAGAGATATACGTGTGTAAGACATGAACGAGAGGAGTGGGGGCGCATGATGCGACCATGACCCTCTGGCTTATTTCTAGAGCGAAACAAAAATAAGAGATATGAAAAAATATTTTAAAATATCAAATATTTATATTAATTTCTGATTTCTCTAGGCATAGATCAATACGCCAACGATGCCGAAGTTGCGTTCAAATTCAGAAGTGATTAGGCCGGCATCTAAGGTGGGCCGCCGCTCCGGCCCACGAAGACCGCATCGACTGGGCCGAAACGAAACCCACCAACTCTCCCTGAAGCCGAGAGCTCAATCTCGCGACGAACCCCTCCATTAAACCCATCGGCTTAATTACTCTGGTTGTGTGAGCTCAGTCAGTGTCCTCCCTCGAAGCGGATGCAGAGGCAGAGCATGACGTCGACCAATGGTATCCAATGCAATGCACCAACCCAAAAGATTGGATGCTCAGCTCTCTGCTAGGGATTCGAGTCGTATCAATCCTGCACCGAAGCACGTTTCTGTAAGACTCAAAACATTTCTTTCACTGTTATGTACAGACACAGGTCAGTTGGGCTTTCCCTGTGCTTGTTTATCTGTTAAGCGTCAAGCTCGACAAGGTTCGTTGTTTCTTTTCTGAAAAGAAAACGAAGAAGAAGAAGAGCAATGGAGTACTCCATTTCAGCAGTACTGCATCAGTCTGAATGAAGCTCTGGTGTTGTTGGAGAGAGGCTCCATGTAACGATGCAAGGTCGGCCCTTCGTTCAAGACCTACAAACCCGAGCATTTATAGACTTTTTTCCCGATCAGCAGCAGGCAATGGTGCAGAGGCCGGCCGCCGGCATGCATGTTAATCATCATTAAGCTTTAACCAAAACGCCTTCGTCAGCAGTAACAGCCTCACGTACAGGCATGTCATGTGTTGGATGGATCACGAGGAGAGGCAGGCAGCAGCACACATTCACATGTCGCGTGTGAAACTAGTAGAACTGAAGACCGATGGCTGGCTGCTGCTGCCTCGGATTTCGCGTACGCGCCCCCGCGGCCACACACAAATCATGCCCCCTGGGCCCTGGTCTGTTTCTTGCAGGACTCCTGGTATTGGGCGCCACAACCCACAAGGCAGACATGGCTTCTTCTTTGTGCTTTCCTTGCTTCTCTTCACATGCGTGTTTCAGGGATTGATGCAGCAAATTATTCAGAGTAAATTGTATTTTGCGTTGGGTAATTTATTGCTTATTTTATTTTACATCAGGATTAATCTATATTTTTACTTTGCACTAGGGTGGACGAAATAAGATTTTACTTTGCACTAGCCTAATCCTGTTTGGCTCATACCGGCTCTACATAATGATAAGTCGGTATACATAATTTTGATTGCTCTATTCCTTCAAATTGATTACCTTATTTTGGGACTAGAATTGATTGGCTAGTGCAAAGTGAAATTTTATTTGATGCACCCTGGTTCAAAGTGAAATATAGATTAACTATGGTGCAAAATGAACAAACGATAAAAAAAAGTTGTTATTCTCAGTCCCCAAAATAAAATTTGTTACTCTCAATGCATCTTTCTACCTCTGCACTGCATTGTTTTTCACTTCACATTATGTAGAGAACTAGAGATCCACAGATGGGAGGTTAGTCGTCAGTCATGAGCCATGGCACTCTGTTTTCCTAGAGAACAAACGAGTGAATGGCACTCTGTTTTCCTGGAGAGCAAAAAAGGCTTTGAGTAATCTAACACCCAGCTTCTTCCTTAATTTGCTCGTCTATCTATTGCCCCTACATAATAATAAGCGGCAGAAATCACGGCATCCCTGTTCTGAAAGACACACTCTCTCACGCGGCATTTGCTGAACCAACGAAAGGAAAAGCATCAGGTTTATATGATAACGTGGTGGGGTAAGAGTGTTTACTTGTAAGTGGCCCCGACAAGGTTCAGCGATCACATGCATATATATCCACTGGTCAAAACTCACAGGATAGCATGTATACCACTAAGCAAATACTGTAATATAGTTACCATCGTTGTGTACGCCAATATATTAGTAGAGTACTGCCTGCATGCCCCACACAATAGTCACACAAACAATTATCCATCGTCTTCTCTAGAAACGATAGACACTAGTAAACAACTACCATGTGTGCCTGTGGCCATGTGCAGCTTAACTAACCTCTCTTCTCCTCTCACCATGGAGCAAAACATCGTGTCTCATGTCAGTAATAGTATATAGTAGAAACAGCTAGCTATGCTGGACATGATGCTTAGCTTGCGCACTGCGACAATTTATGGTCTGTTTGGTAACAACTGCGACTTATAACTTTTGGTTAAAATTTTTGAATTTTTGATGTTTACGGTACAGATTACGGAGAGAGATACTCACTTGCGATTTTGGATGGTATAGATGTTGGGCTTTTAATGTGTACATCGTTTTACTTGTAGACACTGTCTTGAGAAAAATACTCCATTTGAAAGTTAGGTACTGTAACAAAACCCAAAATCCGCCGGCTTCGAACGAAAAGGTCAGACCCGATATTGCATATATAGGATACTAAAGATGATCGCTTGGCCTGTCTGTAAAACATACTCATTGTACTAATAAAACAAGTATGGGCCTATTCTTTTCAGAAAGAAGTATATATGCATATGTTTGGATGACATTCTTGTATTCAAAGTTAGACCTTTGTAATTTCATTATTTTCTTTAGGGAAAAGGGCTCTACAAGTTTAATTAACCATGCAACTGGTCATCCCATGCATAAGGCTTTTCCTTTCTGCCTTTGAACTTTTTTTTCTTCCTCTTTTACTGCTGCTAGGGTGTGTGGACACTTACATTTGGTTGCCTTCAAAGTTAAGGTTCTCTCGAAAAAAAATTAGCTAGGATCATCTAGAACATTGTCCCACTACAAAAAAGTGAAGAAATCAATTAAACGTTTGGACTTTGAATTGCAAAGCAGTTACACTAGCCCTATTTATGTGGATTCGAACGTTTCTGAAGAGTTTGGAACTGTACCGTGCGTGCTCATAGGAAGAAACAAGTATTAATAGATAACCACAGCGAGGATTTTTAAGCTGGCTTTAAACCTAAACCACTGCATAGACAAGAGGTCCATTCCATTCGGCCTATGATTTATGACTTTTTTTAAATAAATAAATAAGAATAGTTTTTGTAATATTTTTTAAGTGATTTACTGAGACAGTATTTTTGAAGCTACTTATCGATATTTGATTTATTTATACAAACACTCGTTTTAAAGATAAAAACTATTGTCACAGTTATGGGCCTGTTTGGGAGGCCACAAGCCGGCCGGTTTTTCGCAGCCGCTACAGTACCTAACTTTTAAACGGAGTATTTTCTCGAGACGGGGTCTACAAGTTAAACATAGTACACGTTAAAAAGCCCAACATCTGTACCAGCCAAAATCGTAAGTGAGTATCGATCTCTCCGTAATTTGTACCGTAAACAACTAAAATTCAAAAATTTCAGCCAAAAGGCATAAGCCGCAGCCAAAGTAAACAAATCAAAACCTCCCCATGTAAGGACGAGACAACGAAGGAATCCAGCAGCCTCTACAGACCACAAATCAAAACCAAATCGAACCCCGTACGCTGCTTTTGATGTACGCATTAGTCGGTGCGTAGAGGATTTGTACCGCCAAAGCACGTGGTTAGTGAAAAACATTGATTCTTCAGTTATCTTTCCGTCAGAACGTTTCTTCGGATCCCTTCTTGTAACCTCCAATTGCATCGGTTTCCAAAACACCTAGCAGCTGTTTTTCTTTTTTGATATGCACCTAGCAGCTGTTGAATCTCAATCCTCTCAAGTTTATCCGCACATAACAATGCCCGTGGCTTGATTCTTTGCGAAATCGTTACGGACAGTCGTCAGCAGCGCTCTCATTTACATTTACATTGAGAAACACGCACAAGCAGCGCAGTACTGTAGCAGTACAGGGTTCACACTTCACAGAGGACTAGCAGCAGCAAGGCGACGAAACAAGGGAGGGGAGGACAACTAGACGAAAGTCGCATGGGGAGTGATGAGTGAGACTGTACTGTAGACTGTATAGAGGCAGAGCTGGGAGGGAGACAGCTTGGCCCGTGCTGTTCCTTCCTTGAAGCCGGCCGGCCGGCCTTTACTCCTTTGCCGCCGGAGCGCAGCGCGGAGATCCCGCTCGCTTATTCGCGCCTCTTCTATTTAACTGAAGCATTCTATTGCTGCTCCTCACCTGCATTGTGTCGTGTGTGTACTGTACACATGCGCGTCGTAGCTTTGCTTGTTTCTCCAATTCCCAGCTGTTAATGCAAGGCCAGGCCACGCTCAGGTACAGCACAGCTGAGAGGAGCCGCGAAAAGTAGCTCGAGCGATAAAGCCTCTCTCTCTCTCTCCCCCCTCGCTTTACTTCACTGCGCGCGGTTCACTGCTTCCAGATCCAGAGATCCAGGGTGTCCGGCAGCCATGGCGAGGGTGGCGCCTTCTTCGGCTGTGTCTGCGGCCTTGGCGTGGCTGCTCGTCGCGGCGACGCTCGCCGGCGCCGATGACCCCTACCGCTTCTTCACCTGGACAGTGACATATGGTCCCATCAACCCGCTCGGCACCACCCAGCAGGTATGCATCCCATCTGCGGCTCCTGGAATTTGCTAAATCGAGTAATCTGCCAGTTTGTCCTTCTGGGTGCTCCCCAACCGCCAAATGCAGCTCAGGATTCTTGGCATATAATAATATTGGCACCACTGTGTGAATAGTGTTCAGTATCCTAAGAACTGGGATGCGCACGTAGATTTTCCTTGTTGCAGATGCAAATGGCAATGCAGTAGTGCCTTACCTTTGGTTTCCGATTGATGTTGCTTGAAGGGCATCCTGATCAATGGCCAGTTCCCAGGCCCTCGCATCGACTGCGTCACCAACGACAACATCATCGTCAACGTCGTCAACAACCTCGACGAGCCATTCCTCATCACATGGTACGTACGAGCTCCTCCTCTTGCTCCTCATGGCAGATGAGATTTCTTCTCCCTTTCTTGGCTCACTCTGTTGTGTGTGTGTGCAAGCGCAGGAACGGCATCAAGCAGCGCAAGAACTCGTGGCAGGACGGCGTGCTGGGCACCAACTGCCCCATCCCGCCGGGCGGCAACTACACCTACAAGTTCCAGACCAAGGACCAGATTGGCACCTTCACCTACTTCCCCTCCGTCGCGTTGCACCGCGCCGCCGGCGGCTTCGGCGCCCTCAACGTCTACCAGCGCCCCTTCATCCCCGTCCCCTACCCGCCGCCCGCCGGCGACTTCACCCTCCTCGTCGGCGACTGGTACAGGGCCGGGCACAAGCAGTTGAGGCAGACCCTGGACTCTGGAGCCTCCCTCCCGTTCCCGGACGCCCTTCTCATCAACGGCATGCCGTTGGCAACCTTCGTCGGCGACCAAGGTAGATATATTATCGATTCTGAAACCACCTCTGATTCGATGAACATGAGTGAAATGGTTAGTTTCGATGTCTGAAATTAACAATGCTGCTGCAAATTGTTGGGGTTTTTTCAGGGAGGACGTATCTGTTCAGGGTCTCCAATGTCGGCATGAAGACGTCGATCAACGTCAGGATCCAGAACCATTCTCTGAAGCTGGTCGAAGTCGAAGGCACGCACCCGGTGCAGAACGTCTACGACTCCCTCGACGTGCACGTCGGCCAGTCCGTGGCGTTCCTGGTCACCCTCGACAATCTGCCGCAGGACTACGCCGTCGTCGCGTCGACGCGGTTCAACCCGACCGCGCTGACGGCGATCGGGACACTGCATTACAGCAGCGCCACCTCCAGGGCACCCGGCCCGGTCCCGGCAGGGCCACCGGAGCAACCCGAGTGGTCCATGAACCAGGCGAGGTCGTTCCGGTGGAACCTGACGGCTAGCGCTGCGCGGCCCAACCCCCAGGGGTCGTTCCACTACGGCACGATTCAGACGTCGAGGACATTGGTATTTGCCAACTCTGCTCCTCTGATCGCCGGGCAGACGCGGTACGCGGTGAACAGTGTCTCCTTCGTCGTCCCCGACACGCCCCTGAAGCTCGTGGACAACTACAACATCGCCAATGTGATCACCTGGGACAGCGTCCCGGCGAGGCCTGACGGCGGGGCGCCCAGGGCGGGGACGCCGGTGGTCAGGCTCAACCTCCACGAGTTCATCGAGGTCGTGTTCCAGAACACAGAGAACGAAATGCAATCCTGGCACCTTGATGGATACGATTTCTGGGCTGTCGGGTAAGCTAGAGTTTCCAGTGGTACCTGAAACTTGCCATGCTCCCCATTTCTCACATGAAGATTCACCTGGAAAACATCGATTCACCTTTGATCTTCTCACTGAATTCAGGTACGGCAATGGTCAGTGGACCGAGGATCAGCGCATGAGCTACAACCTGGTCGACGCCCAAGCAAGACATACAGTTCAGGTATGGCCTAATGAGTGCTATGAGATTCTTTGCATCACCCAGTTTCAGAGTATTTTAAGAACCAACTCTCAACTCTGATGAAACTGAACATGATGAAACTCTGAATTCAGGTGTACCCGAATGGATGGTCGGCGATCTTGGTGTCGCTGGACAACCAAGGGATGTGGAACCTAAGGTCGGCGAACTGGGATCGGCAATACCTCGGCCAGCAGCTGTACCTGAGAGTCTGGACGGCGGAGCAGAGCTTCTCCAACGAGTACAGCATCCCGACGAACGCCTTACTCTGCGGCAGAGCCGTTGGCCTTCCACACTGAGGAGAAGATTCAGCATACATAGTTCGATTTGTCATCGCCTGGTATATGTCTAGTAGAATAAATCATACTGCTATAGCTGAAAATCAAGATGAGAATTACGCTTTCGGAGATATGTGTTGTAGCTAAAACTGATGTACCACTATTCTTTGATGGTGTCAGTATTTTTCTCTCATCGTGTTTGGCCTGTGCACAAGGCCTCAGGCTCAATCTCAACGGTGTTCAGTGCTCTTTGTTTCCTATGTGTTGTACTTGATATTTCTCAGCTCCTCCCACTTGTTCCTCCTGATGCCCTAGACTACATGTGGCAAGTGTTCTAATGTTAATGTTGTTCTTACTCTGTTATATTGAAGTATAAGTAAATTGCCTATCTTTCTATATTAACTTAGGCATTTGAGTGAACTAGTTGATGTATGCAATTCGATATGGTATCAGAGCGGGTTCGTATTTAGGCCTGTTCCTAGACACCACTAAATTCCACAGCGCACCGCTCCTAGGAGAGATGATTCAATCTCTATGATCCAGTATCCAGGGAGTTGTACAAAACATTGTAGATATATTGTCTCCTTTCTTCCTCGACGATCAACATATTGGTTCTTTTCTCCTATCAGTAGACCAAATCCCTTTTTTTTAGCATCTTCTCCACGATCTCGATGAGTCATCTCCAATACTTACACATCCTTGCATACAACAAAATCAAGAAGGAGATATAAGAGATCAAAACCAATAAGAATAAGAGCAAATCAACCAAATCAAAAAGACAAATAAAAAAGACACTATGACTGCTGAACAAAGTTGATCTATTGCTACTTGAGGATGAAAGTTTTATAGCCACTCCATCTAAAGGGCAAGAGAGTACACTACAACATTCACACTTCTTAAGCCCTAACCCTAGAACACAAGGTTAGAATAGTTGGCTAGATGGTTGACTTGCAAGCTTCCATCCCAACCTGTTAAATGGATGAGATAATCAGTCTACATCTAATCCTAATGGATACTATCTAGTAGAGTATTTAGGGGAACCTGTTAACCCAATACAATACGGGTTTTACTCACACTTAACATATGCATACTTTCAAAGCACATGAGCCTAAATTTGCGAAGTCTTTAGCTTTTGATCCACTTGATCTTCTTAACATCTCCTTGATCTAAAATGCTTTCTCAAGCATTATTCAAGGGTTGCGGTTTTGATAGTACGCAATTTTCGGTATTTGGTAAATTACCAAAATGCGCTTGCCTTGACTCAGTCTTCATTTTCTATTGCAAGCAAATCACCATGCTCACCATGTGTAGGTGTATCAATGGCTTACCAAACATCAGCAAATCTTTTCTCATTCTGGTTCTACCGGACTATGCCTCACTTGGACCAACTAAGCTACTTGGCGCAACCCATCGCTCGAACATTCCCTTCGATATTTTTCGTCTTTCTTGTGTCATGCTTGAGCTCAATCATCTCACTTGACATTCTTAACCATTCTGAGCCTTAGTTTCTTTATGAGCGTAGCCCCGATCCAAATCATGCTGTAGATATGTATTTTTATCAATTTTTCTCCCTTTTGATAATGAAGTCATCAAGATGCATGAAATAAGATAAAGAATGAATAACATGAAATGGGTGCATTTTATTCAATTTTAGCTTAAGAAGAAGCTATAAAAATTATCCAAACCAACTCTACAATTATTACACCAAGTCATATTATGTGAATCAGCTATCTAGATCATGGCAATTCATATATAGTAAAGCTAAGTCAAAAGAGCAAGAATGTGAAATTAAATAGATTTCTTAGTATGTCAAGTTGCTCAAAATATATAAGCCAAAGGTATTAAAGAATGAGCCTAATCATGTCCATAACCTAAATGTTTCAGTATCCAACTATTTTGTTCAAGTACTTAGTTTATTCTCTCTCTTTTCTGAGACTTAACATATGGCCTTAGTTTGTGTGAGACAGGACTAAAGTCAGATTAGTTGTACGCTTATGACTCAAGAATGTTTCTTCCATGGGGAATTTGAATTTGTGGGGGCGATATGTTGACCTGGTCACCAAAATGCCGCGTGCCTCTGCTTCCCTATAATGCCGCCGCGCCGCGCATCATAACGACAAAAACCGAAAGTAACCACCCACCCTCCCAAGAATGAAGAAAAGTTGAAAAAAAATGGAGGAGGTCGCCGTCGTCGTCTCCGTCCACCCCCTCCTCTCCGCCTCCAATGCCATTATCCCTACGCTTACGGCTAGGGTTTCCTCCTCCTCCGCCGCTAACTCATCGTGAGTCCCCGTGATGCCGTCGTGGTGGAAGCGCTCCAAATCCGCCTTCCACCTCTCCTTCACCCCCACCTCCGCCTCCACCCCGGCCTCCCCCGCGCGGGCCTCCACCTCGCGCTCCCAGCCCCGCCGCGGCTGCGACGCCGGGGACCTCCTCGCGCAGCCGCGGAAGCTCACGCGCCAGCGGAAGCTGCGCCACGTCGAGGACATCGATGTCGGGTTCGCCGACCTCGGCCTCGACGTCGCGTCCTCCTCGCCACCTTCCAGGGGTCGCGTCTCCGCGTCCGAGGCCGTCGGGCTCCCCACCTCGACCCCGATCTCGAGGTCCACCAGCACCGCGGACGGCATAGCCCAGCCGCCGAGGTCGGCGTCGTCGCCCGTGCTGCACCCGCTGCCGCTGCCGTCGCCGAGGACGACGGTATTGGAGACGGCGGAGCCGGCCGGGATCGTGGAGGGTGGGGGCGAGAGGACGTCGCCGTTCTTGTCGTTGCACATGCCGAGGTAATGTGATCATCCTTTTGTTTCCTCGGTACGAGATTAGTTTTTTTTGTGTGTGCCTAATTTGCTCCCTTGGGATCGTGTGATTGAATGTCAAATGGAGAACTTTTTTAACTGTCATGCATAGCTATTGTTGAATTGCCTCAATTTGTGATGGCAGTCTGGTCGGCACTCTAATTCATAGCAAATTACTTGGGAAACTGGAATACATTCCCAAAATATGTGGGAATAACAAGATGGATGAGTGATTTTAGTTGGGATGTGACTAAAGTAATAATCTATATATTCTTTAAAGATGCTGCATACATCCTTGAAGTGGAACTGTAGCTAAACTTGCATTACTCATTATGTTATTTCCTGGTGCTTACAAGTCTTGTGATTATAGGGTGACAAGCCAGATTGTGCAAATGCTTCCTGAGCATAATGATTTGTGCCCAGATGGTACAAAGCGGACCACCTCTAATCACCACAGAAAGGTGTTCCGTGAAAAGTTCCAGGATAAGGGTTCAGATGAATCCATGAACTTCCGATTAAACATTCCTGCTAAAAGTGCTCCAAGCAGTGGATTTTCAAGTCCTGTATGCAGCCCTCGAAGATCAAGCAATGCTGAATTCTCGTCCACTGTGGCGTCTGCTAAAGGTCCCCAAGCGTGGTCAGCTCCATCTATCCACACTATAGATTTTATGGGAGCTTCACCCCCTCGAAGTTCACCTGAAATATATACAGGGGGTCCAGAGCGATCTCCTTGCTATAGTGCATTGAGAAGTCCTATACTTATGCCAAGGAATACCAGTGCTCCTCCATCACCTATGCAGCCGAAATTATTCCCAGAAAACCATATGTCACGTACTGAAGGCAATGAGAGTGTCAATCTTCACCCATTACCGCTCCCTCCTGGTGCTATAAGCTCAATGCAAACAGCTTTTAGCAACAAGCCTGGTCCAAAAGTTGAAATGCCTTCAGTGACCGGTCAATGGCAAAAAGGAAGACTTCTAGGTAGCGGAACATTTGGCTGTGTATATGAAGCTACCAATAGGTTTGGAAGTGTATTCGGTATACGATTGCGACTATTACTTCATGTTAAATTCTGATTGTTGGTTTACTGCCATTTACTTGTAGGCACACTGGAGCACTTTGTGCAATGAAAGAGGTCAACATAATTCCCGATGATGCTAAATCTGCTGAGTCTTTGAAGCAACTAGAGCAGGTTATTAAATTTGACAGTGCGTCTTAAAGAAAATGCATGATTTTCTTTTGCAGAAATGAGGAATCTTTACATTTTTTATCAGTGCCATTAGTTCTGTCTGAATACTTTTCTATGTTATTGTGTTGAGTGTTTTTTATGCTGAGAAACAAGTTTCTAGCTGCTTGAGTTTATTGTGCCTTTTCTAACTATTACCTATGAGCTACGACAGTAATATGTCATATGCTCATTGAAATATTTATAAATTATAATCTTCCTCACAAAAAAAAAAAAAACTTAAGTGTCTAGAGCACTCCAGTTATACCACCTTTCAAAGAATGTCATCTTAATTTTCATTGTAAGTTGTAACAGTGGTTTAGTACTTCCCTTTTCTCCTCTGTAGTGACTTGTATGCAAGTTTCACAGCTACCTTTGTTGACTTACTTCCATATGTTTCAGGAAATAAAGTTCCTAAGCCAATTTAAGCACGACAACATAGTGCAGTATTATGGCAGTGACACTGTAAGTTCCCCATTGTAATATGAACTAAGTAAATCTACTTGTTTTCTAATGTAATCTAAAGCTATTTCTTGGAGGACCTTGCAGATTGAAGACCGCTTCTACATTTACCTGGAATATGTTCATCCGGGTTCAATTAATAAGTATGTCAAACAACATTATGGAGCAATGACAGAATCAGTTGTCCGCAACTTCACCCGCCATATTCTTAGAGGTTTAGCATTTTTGCATGGCCAAAAGATTATGCATAGGTGTGTGCAAATCTCTATCCTTGTATACAGTCTTTTTATTGGTAGGTCAACTGTTATGTGAAATCATGGTTTGCCTGTCACTGCTGTTTGGGATTTTCTATATCTTCCTCTATTATTTTAGATTTCCCACATAAATCTTCATGCTCTAGTTGTCTTTTTTTAGCTCATTTTGGTATGTTCTGTCTGATGTTGGTTTACAAGATTATGGTATGTTAATCTATTTAATGCATCCTCTTGAGGGCCAATATATGTTGCTGTGATGTTGTCGATTGCTTGGCTCTCCCCTCTCATCACCACCTCTACCTATATTACCATGGCTCCTGCCATTTGAGCATATAGGATGAGAATTGGAGGAATTATGATCTCAAGTCTTAATTTTCTGTTCAATTCGATTTTGACATACTATTGTTAAGGGTATAAGGGTCATTTCCTTTTTTAGAGTTGTGTGTGTATTGTATTCACTATATATTGCCCTTTGGGCTGTGCAATATAGATTTAACCTTCATGCCATTTATCCATTCCAACTTTTGTAACATGGTATTAGATCTCTAGAGCTCTCGATCCGCATTCCATTGCTGCTACCCCCGGGGGCGGTCACCGCCGTCGGCTATCGGCTTCGGCCGCTGTCGCCTTGGATCTGGGCTAGATCCGGCCACCCTCCTCGTCCTCTCTCGGCCACCCCGCCTCCGCGCCGTGTCTCGGCCTCCTCCTCACCGCCGATCGGGCGGCGTGCCTCGGATCTCGGATTGTCTCCGCACCGCCGCCGCGTGCTCGATCCGCCACGCCTCCTTGGCGTCACCCCGGATCTGAATACCCCCGCAGTCTCCAGGCTCCACACCGCTGGACATGGCCACCCCCCAACGCTGCCCAGCCCGGATTCGGTCTTGCCTCGACGCCCCACCCAGATCTGGGCGCTGCCGCTCTCCCAACTGGCGTTGGCCCCCACCTTTGTTGCCTTCGTACTCACTGCCGTCATCAGCCGGCCGCCGCCGGATCCTGTCGCCGCTGCTTCCGTGGCCGCCACCCTGCCTCCTCCGGCCATCATGCCTATCTCCCACTCCATGCCGCCGTTGACCGCCGGTGGCTGCCCCCCTCGCCTTCGGCTCTTCCCTCTCGCTCCTCCTCACCACCACCCGAGAAAAGGAGCGAAGAAAGAGAGAGGAGCCCTCTGTGATAGGAGAGGAGGCGACAGTGTGACCCGGGGGAAGATAAGGGGAGAGGAGATAGAAAAGGGGGAGGTTTGCGAAGTGGGTTTTGGTTTGGAGGCCGCATTGATGCTGAGGATGATGGTTCTGCTGCTAGTATCTTGAGTCTTTTTCTTTCAATTTTTCGTTGCGTCCATCCAAATTCGTTACTCTCTCTTTCAGTTCGTCAAAACCGTGCAAATCTACAAAATCCTTGTCAGTTGGCCAATGCTTTGCTAGCCACGATCCATCCTCTTGGATAAGTGTGATCATCTCCTTCCTTTCATATAACCATAGTTGCCGCTCTTCTTTTTGAGTCGCTGCAGATCGTAGAAGTCGTTATGATGCTGCCGCTCTTCTCTTTGAGCCATCGCCTTGAGTTTCTATGGTCGTCGTGCTTCTCTTCCACGCCGCCGCTGTCTCGGGTTTCGATCTGTGTCGCTATGCTTCTCACTCTCTCTCTTCGGCTTGATTCAGTGTTCAAGAAGGCGGCCGCCCAGGCCGCCTAGGCGCCGTGTAGGCGTTGGGCGGTAGGGTGCTGCCACGCCTTGGCACCTAGTTGGGTGGCTGGGCGGCGAGGCGGTCCAAGGTGGGGTGAGGCGGCCTCGGCGTGGCGATTTGCCAGGCGGGCACAGTGGCTGTGCGGCGCCTAGGTGCGCAAGACGACGACCAAGAGTAGGGGAATGCGGCGACCAAGAGCAGGGGAAGAGGGACTGAGGGCTTACCAAGAGTTCCCTTCTGCCTCGTCGGAATCAGCCACGCCGCCACCAAGGTTCCTTTCTGCCTCCGCCTCCTATTCCCTTCGTCGTCTCTCCTCCACCGTCTCCTCCGCTTCCCCTCCGCTGTGTCCACCATCTGGTCCATCTCCCCTCCGCCGACAACTCTGCCAGCCTCACGGCCCCACTCCCCTCCGCTCGACAGATTTGCGGGGAAGGTCAGAGGTAGGCGAGGCGGTGAGGGGTGGCAAGCGGAGGAGGGCGACGACGGAGGGGAGAACTGAGAGGCCAAGATCTGCGGGGGAGGCGGTAGCTAGGGAGGAGCGAGATTTGCGAGGGAGGCGGCTGGAGGTGGAGGATATTTGCAGGGGAGGCAGCGGCTAGGGAGGAGAGATGGATGTTAGGGTTAGATATATATAAGGATTTGATGACTTGATCTAGGACGTTGCATCTTCATCGGACGGTCTCTAGTTTGACTAAGTTTTTTGAACATTAGTTATAGGATTTGATGACTCGATCTGGGACGTTAGATCTTTATCGGACGGTCTAAAGTTTGACTAATTTTCTTGAACATTGGTTATCGGATTTGATGACTTGATCTGAGATGTTGGATTTCCATCGGACGGTCCAAAATCTGACTAATTTTCATCTAAGCATCAAATATATACTTATCTGCCGCCTGTTGTCCTTATTTTTTATTCGGTCGCTTAGGCTCCCCAGACGCTAGGCCCCACCTCGCCATCCGCCTAGCGCTTTCTTAAACATTGGTTTGATTTGATAGCTCTTTCTATTTGTGTCGCCTTTCACATTTTCTTCATCGTGTTGCCACAGTTGACTTTGCTCCCATTTACTTCTACTTTACCAGCCTCTGCACTTTGTGCTTTCTCGGCTGTTGCACGATTCCATATGGGAAGAGATCTTTTGGTACTCGACATAATTTTTCAAGAGCCATACGCTATGACATCTTCAAAACTCGGATTTTGGATTTTTTCTATTTGTGTCAATCCTTCTAAATGCAATGCTATTGCATATGCCTTACATTTGAGAGAGATGTTAAGGGTATAAGGGTCATTTCCTATTTTAGGTTTGTGTGTGTGTCTTGTATTCACTATATATTGCCCTACGGGCTGAGCAATATAGATTTAACCTTCATGCCATTTATCCATTCCAACTCTTGTAACAACTATATTTCAGCTGGGCTTATATACTGAAAAGGTTCAAAGTTGTAGATGGACCTGGCACTTCTCATATTCCTGGTCTGCAGGTCCAATCTTGTTCCTTATTCCCTATTGATTTTTGTTAGCTTAAGCCCATACCATTTTACCTCCATCCTCACCACTGGGAACCAAGTAACCATCACAACAAAAAGTAAGGACTTCGAAGTCGCCCCTATAAACTATTTCTGTTTCCTTTCGTTGTGCCATCAGACATATATATAGGAATGTGGGGATGGAAGGACAGGTTCAAGGGGGAACATGAATATTCATCTGCTTTTGCTCTTGCTTAAGATGCATGTACACTGGTAGAGGGCTCAGATGATACTTTCGAGCTTACAAGTCTTTATTTGATTTGTTTTCCTTTTGACTGTGTATTGTTCTCTACTTTTGTGTATCAAAGTTGAGCAACCTCAAACTAGACGAAGTTTTTTCAAGGGAGCACTATTATGGGCACCTTCCAGAATTGTTTTTGTTGGTATACACTTCTGTAATCAATGTCACTTTCTGTCATGCATGTAAAAGTAAAAGAACCTACTCTTACAGGGATATCAAAGGAGCAAATCTGCTAGTTGATGTTAATGGTGTGGTCAAATTGGCTGACTTTGGAATGGCCAAGCATGTGAGTACATCCTTACAAAGTTTAGTAGCATTTTTACATATGGTACTGTGTTGTGTCTATCCATATTAAAGGTACATTTGCAAGGCATTTTTAGAATGATTAAACTCCAGATGCTCATCTCATATTTATCCATAACTGACCATCATGACTAGAGCGAGGAAGTTGTTGGCTGTACTATGCCATAAGTAATTAAGTGCATATCTTTCATCTGCTGTATGTTGTTGATCACTGAAATCCTATTGAATTGTGTTCATTGTTTGCTGCATTATTTGATATAACATGTTTTTACTGTTCTTGTGTTCATTGTTTGCAGCATAGTCTGATAGTCGATTTTTTTTGTGTGCTATTATATCATCCACAATAACTTTGTTAGGAAAAGGGGCACTCTAACTGTTGATAGCATGCTTTGCTAGGGAAACTTTTAGAACAATTGAAAACATTTTCGATATATTCTCCCTTTTATGTGCTGTTGACAGTTTGACACTATTTTCTCCTTTTGTCAGTTAAGTACTGCAGCTCCTAATCTTTCATTGAAGGGAACACCATACTGGATGGCCCCAGAGGTATGCTCAGATATTCCTTGTATTACTATAGTTCTAATTTAAGATATCATATATACAAGGTGTAACAAAAAGCCTTAGGGCTGTATAGAGTGGAAGTCCATACGATACTACTTTATATATTTTTTTTCTACATGGGTGGTCTAGCTCAGTTTAGCTTCTTTCTGGATTGCATGCATCCAATTTCCTGCTTTGCAGACTTGCTGTATTTAATGACACTGCAAAGTAAAAGTACATTGTCCAAAGCATGTGCCTATTACATGGGCTGGTACAGTTCTTTTTTTTAACATAAAGGCTGGAGTTCTGCCTGAGGTACAGATCTGAACTCAGTTTATGTAACAAAAGGAATAGGAATAGTTATCAAGTTGTTGGGATTAGGTGTTGTTATTTCTTTGTGTGAAATCAGCTACAATGACAACGTTGATAATACCTTTTGATGTATCTACCTCACAACTGGGAAGATGGTTAGGCAACCAACCAGTTGGTTTAGTACAGGGATAGAAATCTTGGAACTGGAGAAAAACCCTCCTGGCGGGCGGTAACGGTAACTGGTTGGTTACAAGAAAAACCGGGAAAAAACCAGATGAAATTCAGATATGTTGGTTTCGAATTTGTGCAGTTGTAAAACCGGTAACTGGAACAACAGGAAAACTGCTAAAAACCCCAGAAAAACTGCTTAAAAAACCAGAAAAGCCAGAGAAACCCTAGCTTTTCTTCATGCGAGCCATTAGATTAATCTTGCATTGGTTGTTGTTGGCTAGTGAATGAGATCTGTAGATCCATACAGATTTGTAGCATATCCCTTTAAATATTTATAAATGTGCGAGTAGGATTTCAGATAATTGATGCACATTTAGTTCATATAATAGATAATTTAGTACAAAAAAGATCTAAACCAACATAGAAAATGCATTACGTAGTCATAAATTTAAATTTACATTAAAAAAATTTTAGCAAATTTTTCCTCCTGGTTCCCACCGGTTTTTCCCGTAACCGGCTGGTAACCACTGTTTTTTTATCCCTGGATTAGTACAACAGATATATGACCTGAAAGAACCTCAATAGCACCACATTTCTCTAATTCACAGCTGCGCAGACTGCTTATTTAATGAAAATCAATTGAGGTCCTTAATTGAAATCAATTTATCATGTTACAAACAAGCCTAATAAAGTATTCTGTGACTTCATGTTTTATTTTTCATATTCAAGTTAGTTAACATGCTTGGGGCTATAGAAGTTTAGTTGTACCTTTATGCTTACTGAAATTAAGTTTGTTTCTTCTTCTGCAGATGGTTCAGGCTACACTAGTTAAAGACGTAGGCTATGATCTTGCTGTTGATATCTGGAGTCTTGGTTGCACCATCATTGAGATGTTTGATGGAAAACCTCCTTGGAGTGATCTTGAAGGGGTAATAACTCGGAGCATTTAGCTTTGTAAGCTTACTAACATGCATTTCGTGAATCTAATCTGCCTAGCATGGATAATATCATTTAAAATAGAGCACTTTACCTACCCAAAAATGTTGGTTTGTAAGTATTGTGTTTCATGGTCGTCATGTCTATAGCCCTTTTTACATGTTTATGTGATATATACAGCCATGTGATTGCTCAATGAATTTGTGAAATTATAATATAAATAAATGTATGACATTCTAAAAGAAACGGTTTAATGTTGTACAAATTGTGAGTTTTGAAAACTAAGTTCTTGTTCTCATACTATTCTGTCAGGGCTGGCACAAGAAAATTGGGGCTAGAGGGCATGAATGTGCTATGGTAGTGTAATTTTAATTTTGTAATGGCACCAGATCACATATAGTTACAAAAGGTAGCAGAAGCGTTGTCATTAGTTATTGACCATTGGTAACTTGGTAATCTGGGTAACAACGTTATAACTTTATATTCTAACGCTCTATTCTAAAAAACCTTTTCTGTACTACAGCCTGCTGCAATGTTTAGGGTTTTGCATAAAGACCCACCAATTCCTGATAATTTATCCCATGAGGGAAAAGATTTTCTGCAATGCTGTTTCAAGAGGAATCCAGCAGAGAGGCCAACCGCAAGCGAGTTGTTGGATCATCCATTTATCCGGAATTCAACTCATTACAGCAAACATGGTTCCATACATTCATTTGCGGGGATTAAAGTTCATGTAAGTCTCTCTCTTGCTGCACGCCCCTTTTGCCACCCAACCCCAGCCCCCACCTGTAAAAAGGACAGAAAAGATCCTGAGATTGGTGTATGTATAACATCACTGCTGTATGACAGGATAATGGATACGATTCTAGAGACAAAACATCGTCGAAGAGTGATCCATGCTTGAAAGGAAAAAATATTATTGGGTTAGTAGCTTCCTTTCATTTATTGTTGTCTTAATTAAAATGTTGTTCACTTTTTTGATTTTCGTTTGCTAGATCCTAACATACCTTACATTCTTTTTATTGCCAGTGAGCCAAACAATGCTAGGCCTTCCAAATCATCAAACTTTCGGTTGACTCCACTAACAATCCAGGAAGTCACACCTAATTTTTCCCATCGACCTTTAGGTTTAGCCTCCAATCCTGGTTCTTCAACCAATTCAACGATCACCATGCATTTTCCGATTGCAAACCCTCAGCCTAGTCCATTTCCAAGGCCTAACAGAAAGGAGGCTCTGTTCTAAACATATAAAGCACTGCATGCCATGGAGAATGCCACTTCTATCTGGGATCTTGTTCAGGTGCACAGCTCCTTCGCACAATATCAAATAAAGGCCCTATCTAAGTGTACCTTATAAAATTATAGCAGGGAAGGAATGGAAAAGATAAGAGAGGAAAAGAAAAATCTCGTGCAGCTAGGATGTTGTGTCTTATAAGGATCAGCTGCGCATCATATATGGCGGAAGGAACATGCATCCCTGAAGAGCCCTACTTGCACTAACAGTCATGTGATGGAAGACATCAAAGTTTTGCGGCCGTTATCTCAAGATTCTTAACTGCTAACCATTTTGTGCAACAGTTACACCATATGAATTTGCACAGTTTACCAGATTCTTGTCAATAGTGACGACAAGAAGGCTGCCAGTCTGTCAAGACTCAGTATGCTGGCAACTGAATGTTGCTAAATGAAGGAGATCCATGAAAGCATGGACATTCATTTTTTGGGGGAAATGCTGGTGGCATTTTGTGTAACATAGAATTAGAATTAGCTGTAGATAAAGCTGAAAGTGCCTATTTTTTCTTTCCAACCAATAGGAATTAGCTGTAGATAATGCTGCTGTTCCTGCTACCATGTAATCATAGTTTTCTTGTATCATTGATTATTTATTTTGGTCAAAATAACAACGTTTACTGGGTTTCTTGTATCATTTCAGTTCTCACAAATCTTGTAATCCTCAATACGGCGTATTGCATCATCGAAAGCCAAGCTAAAAGCATGAACCATACAGCTGCAACATGAACATGAGAAGTATGGTTTGTCTGCAGAAGTTGGTGAAATTAATTATGTGAATATTGGAACATAATTGCAGGGTGGTTGTATAGAGTCATGCAAAGATAACTCGTCACAACTCTTCAGCATGCCAACATTCATATCTTGCATACTTCCAGCTTGTGAAAAGAACATTTCAAACAAAACATGAACCAAGTTAAAACAGTCACAGTTCTACACCCTGCACCATAGGATGAGGACATTGTAGCATTTCGGAAGGATCTGCTAGCATTTTGATGTTCACAAGCAGTGCAGTTCATACCAGGGATTGAAAAACCGTAACCACTGGTAACAAAAAAAATGGTGGGTATCAGAAGCGAAAAACAGGCTAAAAATTTTCAAACGTAAATCTAAATTTATAACTGTATAATGCACTTCCTAAATTGGTTTAGGTATTTGTTGTGTTAGATTACCTATTGTATGAAGTAAATACGTATCAATTATTGTTCTCCCATGTTTGCTCTGAATTTTTCCAGTTTTTCTAGAGGTTTTGCCGGTTTTTGACTGGTTACTGGAATAGTTACCGGTTTTAAACCGACAAATTAAAAATTTGAATCACAAAATTTGTCCAATTTTTTGGGACTTTCGGTAACTGGCCGGTTACCGAACAGGGACCATGCATTGTAGCTACTGACCATCAACCAGGTACTATAGCTCAGACCAACGACTCCCGATTACCGACCAAGTACTGTAGCTCCGACTACCAATCACCGAGTACCAACCAGGTATTGTAGCACAGACTACCAATCGCTGAGTACCGACCGTGCGATGAGCAATGACCATCGACCGTTCCATCAGAGTTACGATTGGTCTCCAACTGGGGTCTTCGATAGCTCTCTGACTCCAGGGTCTTCGACTTCTATAATACTCTGGACACACGAGTACTCGACAAACCATGGTCGATCTACTATGGTCGATCTGTCGTGCTCAACCTGCTGTTCGGACTGCCCAACACAAGGCCATTTGGAGCACCGACTACCGTCCATGGTCGAAGCCTGCCAATCGCTATCCGTAGTCGACCGAAACTTTTACAAACACAAATTTTAATACAGCCCAAATGTCAATTATTCATCATCACTGTATTCATGATCTCCACATGATCTAACAGAATCATCTCCAGTAATGATTATATCATCAACATACAAAAGAAGAAGCGTCTGACCGTGATGCGAAGTGTGAATAAAAAGAGCAGAAGCATGAGCACTAGTAGAGATACTAGCTGCAGTAACAACAGAAGAGAAATGATCAAACCAGACATGAGGAGCTTGCTTGAGGCTATAGAGAGACCGATGAAGGCGACAAACCATACCCTTAGGAACAGAATACCCAGGGGATGACTGCATGTAGACCTTCTCACACAGCTCACCATTGAGAAAGGCATTCTTGACGTCTAACTGAGAGATATGCCACTATCGAACAGAGGCCACAACAATAAGAGTGCGAACGGTGGTCATGTGAGCGACAGAAGCAAAGGTTTCATTGTAGCCATGACCATGCTCCTGCTGAAAATCATATGCTACAAGGTAAGCCTTGTAGTACTCAAGAGAATCATCAAAATCAGTCTTAACCTTATAGACCTACTTACACATGATAGGAGTAACATGCGCAGGAAAAGGAATAAGATCCCATGTGCCAGTATGCTCAAGGGCAGCATGTCCTCTGCCATCACATACTACCACTTCTGATGAACACCAGCATCATGATAAGAAGTCGGTTCGGTAAGAGCAGCAACAGCACAGCCAAAACGCTCAGGAGGCCGAATAGACTAGCGATTATGAAGAGCATATCGAGGAGGAGAGTTTGAAGAGGATGGCCCATCAGAAGGAGAGGGCACAACAGAAGAATCCTACACATGTGTAAAAGCAATCATGCGAAGCAGTAGTGTGAGAAACTCTTAAGTGTTAGAAGTACTAGGACTCCTTTGAGAGGAACCTCCAGTGTCCCTTGGAGGATGGCCACCACGATGAAAATCCTTCTTCTTCCTATAGCAGAACTGCTCCACATGTCCATCTTTATTGCAATAGGTGCAGTGGAGTCCTTTACCAATAATAGCTGTCACTGGTGGAGGCATAACTGGTGAAGGAGTAACCAGAGGCACAGCAGGTATAGAAGCTAGAGGAGTTGCCAAAACTGAAGGAAACAACGGTGATGACAGCAGACCCGTACCATGTAGATGAATCTCCTCAGTACGAATAGCGGCAAGGGCATCCAAAAGAGTCACACGACGGTGGTGATCCAACAACTAAGCACGAGTCTGCTCAAACTCAAACCAGAGATGTGTCAAGAAGTTACTGATGCGACGAAGCTCCAAATGAGTCTACTAACGCTGACAACACTGACAAGTGTGGCAAACATCTGGTCCAAAAGAGTCAATCTAGTGCCATATTGTGAACAACTGAGTATAGAACTCATCCACAATAGCATCATTCTGCTGCAGCGACTGCTCCTGTCACATAACAGTAAGGTACAAGGAATCACCAGATGGCTCGTAGCGATTGTGTAGATGCACCCACATTGTCTGTGCGAAAGCTAAGCCAACTACATCACCAATGAGATGCACCTCCATGTTAGCAACCAAAATACCAGAAGCACGAGTATCCTCATCAATCCATATCTTATCGGCAGCATATTGAGTCTGAAAAGTCTACATGGCATCCTCAAAAGTCTCATGTGCCTTTGTACGAGTGTCTGAAGCATCCTTCGGGAGCACAGACTCAGCAGGTGGAGCAAGTGTTGGATCAAAAACGGCAACAGAGGGGGGGGGGGTGAATGGTGCCTTTAAAAATTCGCTCCCGAGTATTCGCACACAATCTTCTCCTCCGATAGCTAAAAAGCTATGAAGAAGAAAAAGAAATTTTACTGAAGAAAGAGCATTGATCGCAATGTAAAAACGGACCGAATCACCAGAGACAAGAAGCTGCAATTGTTGACAATTTTGTACTGAAGAGAGAGCTCGTTGTTATTCTGTAGCTATATGGCAAAACCGAAAAGAGAACTGAGGACAACTTGTTCTTCTCGGTTGGGAACTGGAGAGACAAGGACGGACCGAAAGCAAAAAGAGAAAACAGATACTGCAGTTCAAAAAGGAAACAAAGATTGGCTGCTTGCTACCCCAAGAAATCAATGATTGCTGTAGTAAATATTGAGAGAAACAAATTGCCATGAGCATACTGCTAGCAGGAGAATGCAAGACCAAAAATACCAGCCTGCCCAAAAGGTAGTAAAACGGTTGGTTTAGCTGCAGAAACATTCGGTCAATCCAGAGGAAAAGAGAAAAAGATCACAAAGGATTGCTGCAGCCGAAAATAGCAGAGTAATCAAATAGCAGTAAAAGTCGGTTTACTCTGCAGCCTTGCAGTCAATTTAACTAGAAGCTGCCGTGATCAGCTTGCTAACAGGAAAGACAAAACAGGAAATTAACTTGTCTTTTCTCTGGCCAAGGAAAACCAGACAGCAAGGTGCAGCAAAAGGACAAACCGAGTAAACTAGCTGCTGAAATTTACGTGAGCAATTCAAACAAGAAACCGAACCCTATTCTGGACACTGTCTGCCGTGAAGAATCAAAACAGACCGAAACTGCATACTAGTCATAACCTTCAACTGAAGCTTTAAACAGAAACCTGATACTGCTCATTCACTATTTTACCACGAAAAACAAGAGACAAAGCAGAGAACAACTAAAAAGAACAAGGGCAAGCACAGAAAGAAGAACACCATACTAACTTAAAGCAGTAGAAAAAATCACGAAGAGAAAGACAAACAACTAAGTAATAAAAGAAGCATTCACGAAATAGAAAAGATTAACAGAGAGAAAACAAGTGAACATAACAGCCAAACTCAAGATTTCTCAAAAAGAGACAGAGACATGAATGATTGCATTAGAGAGGAATGATTACATAGTCTTGATACCATCAACTCAATCCATCTCTCACAATCTAAAACATCCAAGAACACAAGTGCTGCCCTAAAAAACCTTTACAACTCATGTATGGAGAGAGCCAAATAAAACCCTAACTTTCACACACCTCTCTCTCCCCTTCTCCACTAGAGAGCATCCTCTATTTATAGTCTCCACTAATGGGTTTACAACACACTTTACCCATTAGCTCTCAACAACTCATGGCGCTTCATCCACAATCCACTTTCTTTAGTGCAACTTTGCGTATTCACCAAAACGTCCCTCCTGCACCTTCCTGGAAGCTTCCTCATTTCTTGCCGCTCAAGCCTCGCAACCACCTCGAGTCCTCGCCATCTTCGACACATCCCGACCGCTCTGACCTCAGCACCGCCTGTGCCTAGTCCGGTCATCCCGTGCCTCGCCACGACTCCGCCTCGATGTCCTGCAGCTTATCACAGACAAGAAACATATCACATAGCATCGCTCGACATAATGTAATCAATAATCGCATTAGAGAAATCTTAAACACAAAATAGCCAAAACCTGTCGAGTCAAAAGAATAAGCATCCTAAGCACTTCGACCAAGTTTGACCAAGTCCGACCGAAACCGATTGCACCGCGCAACGACATGGCTCGAACCACTCAAATCAAACTCAAACTTTTTCGAACACGCGTCAATTACTCATCACACACTCGGGGTCACCTCCACATGGTCTCTCAGCAAGGCGAGGCAGACAAGGCAACTCGCCAGTAAGAAACTCTCAAAGGCACTAACCATGCATATGTAGACGCATGTGTTGAAACCATCCGATAATTGAGACCATCAAAGATCACGGACGGTGAGGAATGAAATGGTGCACGAAGAAGGCGTCATGTTTTCCTTCTTTCTTTTTCTTTTTTCCTTTTTTTGTACAAAATAGAGCTCTATTTAGGCGTGATTCATGGCAAGGAAAGCGTGTGAGTCACCACAAGGTGGACCGAGAGGAGGCGGCTCGGTGATGGGGGCTCCGGTGGCATTGCTCTGTCAGAGGACAATGGTGGAGGGATGGCAACACCAATCGACGGGTTGTGCGAAGGTGGCGGACTCAAGTCTCTTGCATCGGCCGATACGAAGGTAGCGACAACCGGCATCGGATAAGTTAGCGGCCGACATCCAATCAGAGATGGCAACCATGAGTGGCGACTGGCATTGGCGTCGACAGTGAAGAAGCCCAAGTGGGACGGCAAGACGGCAGACTTGAGTCTCCTCACGTTGGCCGATGCGAAGGCAACGGTGGCGGCGTCGAGCAGTCGACAGCCATGAAGAAGCCCAAATCGGTGGTGAAAAGCCGGATCTTGGCGATCCGGATGGGAAGACGTCGACCGAGAGGCGAAAAGCGAAGAAAGTCTCGGCGGCCTCGAGTGGGCGTGCAACAGAGGAGAAGCGGAGAGCCGTCGATGTCGATCGTCACCAAGACAAATGGCAATGGCAGCGAAGAGCGACGAGTGCGATGAAAAGCCAGGCGGCAGTTGGTACGAACCAGCGGCGACTAGACGAAACAAACCCTAGGTTTGCTCTGATACCATGTTATGGATAGCGCTTATGTTCATCATGAGGGGCCAGTATATATGCACGTACATGTATGTTATATATGTAGGAAACCCCTCATATAATAGGGTAAATATACAGCTATATAATATATATTTAACAACAGGGACATACTTGTACAGTCTTTTTGAGGGAAAAGCAGAAGGATCCTATGTGGGTATGTAGTATATGATTCGTCTATTTCTTAGTGTACGAGATACTTAGACATGTTCGCAATGCAAAAGGTAAGACATTAGCCGCATACATACGTGTAGCAGCTTTAACAAACACGGTTGTGCTCTTGGCTAGTCCAGTGACTCCTTACTCCCGGCGCGACGCAGTGGCATCGGCTATCGGAGAGGCGGTGCGGTCTTGAAGGTGACCTTCTCCGGCGATGCCTCAGGCACGTATACCTCGATGACGCTGAGCCAGAGCAGCAGCTCCTTGGTCTTGACGCCGACGATCTTCTTGACCAAGGAGCTGCTGCTCTGGCTCAGCGTCGTCGAGGTATACGTGCCCGATGCATCGCCGGAGAAGGTCACCTTCAAGACCGGCACCGGCCTCTCTGACAGCTTCGATGCCGCTGCATTTGCGCTTGGGGAGTAGAAGTTCACGTGTATTATTTTGTTGCCTCAACGTGTTGATGAAAGTTGTTTAGCCTATTGTAATACTTCTCTATTATGTATGTATTCAATCAAGACGAATAAATTTTACCCAGGAAATTGCACCAGACTCGCCTATGCTCTACAAAACTGCAAGATTCCACTTGTCCTGTAGTAGGTCCATGGTTCACCATTTCGTCCGAAATGGGACAAAATTTCGCCCCTTTCATTAGGCAGCGAAATAAGAACGGTTTGATCAAATTTTAGTCAAATTTGGTCCTATTTAAAATTTATCCAAATTTCATCTAAAATTTGGTTAAATTTTATCAAAATTCAAATGCTATTCAAAATTTCATCCGAAAATTTGGACAAAATTCCAAAATTTCGGTGCTTTGGGTCCTTTCACTGCTTGGCGAGACTGCAAGATTCCACTTGTCCTGAGCGAGAGATTTTTCCCTGAGTAGGTCAAGCTTTGATGATCTCTCACCATTACTTTTAAGTTCATGGACATTCAACACTTGTTATAGTTATTTTACCATCTTGCAGTGGCATTACATGCTTTCTGAATTACAGCGAATCAACACCCGCTGACTACGAAAACAAAGTCTACATACGAAATTCCACTTTATTTATTTTTTTAAAATCCATAGAATTCCAATGTTTCCATCATCCATACAAGCATATATGAAAACAGAACAAGCCGCATGCCAAATCAAACTGTTGTACATGAACTTGACAGATAACGAAGATTGAGTACATACATTACCACAATTATAGGAAACTAGCGAAATTGCCCCCACAATTGTGTGGTAACATATTGTATTTGTTATATAACTTTATTATCTTTCAAAAATATATTAGTATTTGTTATACAATCTATATCTATACCTATATTGATTAGGCACTCTGAAGAAATTTCCATATTAATCAGGGAAAAAGAATAAAATAGCCATCCATTTGGTGGACTTGAATTATAACGGTTTAGATTAATCTAACCACTAGATAAATAAAACATATATGTTGGAAACTCTAATTATAATGTAAAATATCTCTACATGCTAAGTAGATAAATATCTCTCCCTTAGTCTTTTTTTTTGTTTCTTCTCTTCTTTATTTGATGCAAACATTATCACAGGGGATAACTTTAGGGCAAAAATGCATGCATAGGACTAAGGTGGAGAGTTAGAGAGATTATTGATCTTTTGAGCATTATTGCAAAAACATGATCTTCTTGATATCTTCTCATCATGATCAAGGCTGTTTTGAACACTTGTTTTGTCATATGGACCTAGAGTGAGAAATTTCCCGATTTTTGGTGGAGTTGAAGTGTTTTATGGAAAACTTACTCTTTCTAATTACTTCACTTTATTTCTAGTTCACTTGGTCATTTGCAATCCATTCTCCATCTCTTGGACCAAGTTAAGCTCTATTTTTAAAAAAAATTTCTTCCAAATTCAAAAACCAACTCACACTTGCATTTTTTTGCAGTTACCAATGTGTTCATCAAGGGAGAGATTAAAAAGACCGTGTGAGAAGATCCATGGATAATTTGTGATCAACAATTGGCACATTTGTGAAGTTGGTTTTTGATTTTGCAAAATTTGGCAAGATTCAGTTGTGCTGTCAGTGTAACCGGTCTAACAGGTATGTGGGACCGGTTAGACCACCGGGATATAGTGGTCAGACCAACCGTTGGTTAGCGGGTCTGACCGCTGGACGGTCTGACTACTATGGGAGAGTGGTCAGATTGGTGTCTGCAGCCAAACAACAGTGAGAGGTTCTGGAGAAGGCAAATATGTGTGGGGGTACTCTAGACATGTCTGGGTTTCCAGAGAGTTTTGGAGAAGGCAAATATGTGTTGGCATGAGTAGATCGACTCGAATGGCTGGTTGAGCAACCATGATTGAGCAGATCCTTCGAGCACCGTCGAAAGATAATTGGCCATGACGTGCTTGCCTCCTCTTGCCGTCTGAACTGCAGTCGTGTAAATCTAGAGGAACTCAATGGGATTCTAAGACCTATCGAATTTCTCCATGTTCACTGGTCGAAACCGCGGTGACCAACACACTGCTCGGAGTTCAGGCATGAATACTTGGCACCCGATAATGAGTTCTTGGCATCTCCTTTGTGGGCAAGGGTAGTTGATGTCACCGGGCAATCGTACTCGGCGATGCCCGACGGTCGGTGGAATGACCTATGATAGGTCTCATCCATACGAGGGTAGTACTCCTCATACTCCATCTGATACTGCAGTTTCTTTGCTTGAAGTGGTGATCGAGCATCAACTCTCCTTTGGCTAGAATTACGATCGAGGGACTGACACACCCTATCATCATGATGAACCTGATGAACCTTACGAGGTGAGTTTCGTGATTGACTAGACACGGTTGTGCCTTGTCGATTCTCGGAGTTATGTTGGTGAGGCTGCTCAAGTCTGGCCATGACATTGTGGAGTCTTTGCACAATCCCTTCAGTAAAGTGGTCGTAGCCCGATGCCCGAGCAAGCTCTTGAGTCAGGTTCTCGAGCAAGTCGTTGATCCGTTGAAGCTCTCAAGTCTCTTAGGACTGGTACTGGACACGCCCAGGCAAAGAACTCTGGGCAGCCAGTCGCCTCCTTCGAGCGGTCTCGAGATCCTTGATCATTGATGCTGGCTGGGGCCGCCTTACAGAAGAGTGATTATTTATAGGATTTCTCCCACACTCATTAGAGAACTGATCGGGCTCATCACTGGAGGTCTTGTTGCCATCCTCACGAGAGGCAGGAGTGTGTGATCGGCGGGGAGCATCCTCAGGCCTTCCTATGAGAGGTTGATTAGGATCTACGGGTAGGGCAAAGACCTCCTACCTAGAATCTCCACTTCTGGAGGAGGACCCTCATTTGAAGAATCCTCCAACCAGATTGCATCGTAGCCTGAAATAAACCCCCGCCAGGTAGGGGAATTTCAGGTTATAACTATTTCCTGTTGGATTTGAACCCTGCGAAAGTACAGGCGAACTTGTAGAGAGCCCACCCATTCTTTTTGCATATTCGACCGGGGAGTTACGACCACCAGTTGGCAATGGACTCCTGGATTGGTAGATTCTAGGGCTCGCTGAAACCACGTGGACAGTCACCGGGGGACTCGAACACTTGAGAACAGGCCCATTGTCATGTTGCGAGTCCTCCTTATGGTTGGATTGACCCTTGCCACTTGGGGGAAGTGACTCCTTCATTGGGCGTATTGCTGTGGGGGATTTGGATCCCTCATCAGCCTTTCCTGCGCGTGGGCTCTCCAAGGTCCCGGGATGGATCTCTAAGGAGACGGTGATCGTCTGTTTGAAGTCATAGCAGGCTTCTATATCAAGGTCTGTGTATTCAGCCAAGTCAAACCAGTCCTCCTCGTTCTACTCCCCTGCCATGAGGACATCACAAAGATAGAGAACTCACCGATGAAGAAATTACCAGAATCTTGGAAGAACGTTCCCCACGGTCGGCGTCAACTGTCGATGTTTTAACACCGATCTTATGTATGATTTATTGAATTCGGGGGAAGCACTCAAGGCTTGGCTCAAATCATGTAGACTAGAGACGCGATAATTTTTATACAGGTTCAAGCCTTCTCCTGCGAGAATAACAATCCTACTTTATGTGTGGCTATTACTCAAAAGAACTGATTATAATTGAGTGTAATGTGGAATGCCTTGCACTATTTCTTGTGTGGATCAGAATCCAATCCTCCCTTCCCTCTCTGACGTCAACCTTTATGTAGCTGGTGAAGCGGCGATCGTTGTCCCGCGCTGGAAGACGCCTTAACGCTTCTGGTGATAACTGTCTGACAAAGGTTATTGTTAGAGAGACGTGGTAGATGTTGCTGTATAGCGATTGTTGTCATAGAGAGATCGTGTGCGATTATTCGAGATAACCAGACATTCTAACTACCTTATTAGATGACCCCACGATCTGGCAGGACGTTGTTTAGACAAGTCGATTGGAGATACATGACTTGCGGGAAGGTCTATGTCCATGAGGTGATTGTAGGACGTTTTACGAGTATGTAGTCACAGAAGAACCTACGACTATACAGTATTAGCAAAGTTTACGATTAAGAGATGGTCGTAGAATAGCTTACGACTAATGGATGATAATAAAATAGCTTACCATTAACCCGCAAATTTTCTCCCTTATCAATAAAAAGATATATTTAAAATATATAATGATATAATAATTTATGGGTATTATTCTATCCTCGCTAGCTGGTTAGCAAAGTCAAGCCTCGTGAACAAGAGACGAGAGAGGGACGCCGTTGAGGTACCGCCAGTGGTTCTGGTTCTGGGACGTTCTTACTTCTTCAAGTCCATGCAGAAGACCAATCCATTCCATTTCCATACACGCGATCTTTGACCGTTGGACACCTTTCTCCTGTACGGCTGTATTTGTTCTACTCGATTTTCTCTCTATTTGTTATTAATACTACTCCGTTCGTTCTCAAATTAGATGCCATTCTAGCATAAGGGCAGTTATTTAAAAAAACCTTTGATAATTAATATACATAAAAGTATTTATATTTGTTGCATGAAAGTAATTTTAGTAGATTTATCATGAAAAGTACGCATATATTGTTATATTTTTTGCTAACGTATAATTAGAAAAAACAATATTTTTCTAACATATATTTAAATGGCACGTAGTTTTCAATAATTTTTCTTACGTAAAACTAGAAAATATTTAATGTTTAAAGATGTGTTAGAGACCACACCCAAGATCTCTTCTACGGTACACATCAATTCTGTTGAGGAACCGTCGCTGGCGATCAGTTCGAGCGATTGCTCTGTTTAGAACAAGAACGAATCAATCACAGAAGAATAGATTGAATACACACAGAGAGATAGAGATAACTCCTGATCTTTCTTTATTGCTTTCATTCATGTGTACATAATATGCTGGTATGGCTCCCTATTTTATAGACTACAACGAGGTGCCCACCATGGGCCGCTGGCCGCTGGCCCAGGCCCAGGTTTCTTAGCACTCCCCTTGGGCACTCATCCGGCACGTTAATGCCTAGTTAAAACTCCATAAAAACCTAGTGGGAAAAAATTTGGAGAAAGAATACATAATACATGTTATGCTGCGATGCACGAATTGCCTAATTAAAAACCTTGGTCGAGAAACTTCAGGAAAACTCGTCAAGGGAAAAAGAGTACAATCCACCCAATTTCATTTAGTCTTCAAAACTTTATTCCTTTGGGTACGTAATCTCCATGATCAAGATTTACTAACGGGCTTGAGAGAATTCTTCCCCTGAATTCTGCACTTCTCTAAGTCTCATCATTCCAATCCCTCACACACGCACACCTTTCAAAGCTAGATGCGGGGAGTGACTTAGTGAACAAGTCTACATGACTTAGTGTGCAGTACTTTAATCTTGTCCATCTTTTGCAATTCATGAGTATAGAGGAACTTGGGGTTGATATGCGTACATAGCCCGTCTGCACTTATGCAATGCAAGCTGCATTATCTTCATGGATAATTGTGGGGGTTTGCACAATATTCATTCCACATGACTACTGGATGTGGTGAACCATTCGGCGGAGCCAAGCGCACTCTCGTGCGGCTTCATACATCGCTATAATTTCTGAGTGGTTCATCGAAATAGCTACAAGGCTTTGGTTAGACGATTTCCATGAAATTACAGTTCCACCACACAGAAATACATAGCCTGTTCGTGACTTTGCGGTATGCAGGTCCGACAAGTACCCAGCATCTGCATAGCCAATCAAGTTCAGATCTTGATTCTTTCTGTAAAACAATCCAATGTCCTTGCTTCCTTGGAGGTATCGGAAGATGTCATTTATACCCTGTCAATGCCTTTTGGTGGGCTCTGCACTGTACCTTGCTAACAGGTTGACGGCAAATGCAATATCCGGTCTAGTGCAGTTCGCTAAGTACATGAGTGCTCCCACTGCACTCAAGTATGGGAATTCCGATCCTAGGACTTCCTCTCATTCTTCCCTAGGTCGGAAAGGATCTTTTTCTTGCTGCAAAGACCTACCGATCATCGGTACTTTCGATGGGAATGCCTTCTCAAAGCCAAACCTTTCAAGCACCTTCTGGGTGCAGGTCGACTGATGTACCAAGATTCCTTCAGGGACATGCTCAAGCTGTAGGCCTAAGCAAAGCTTGGTCTTGCCCAAATCTTTCATTTCAAATTCTGACTCCAAGTAGGAGCTTGCTTCTTTAATATATTCTACCGTCCCGATGATGTTCAGATCATCTACATACACACAGATTATATAGAAATCATTCTGGGATCGCCGTATAAATACACAAGGACAGTCTTCATTATTTGTGTAGCCTTTCTTGCAGAGAAAGTCGCTCAAGCGATTATACCACATTCTTCCAGATTGTTTCAGTCCATACAGTGACTTTTTGAGTTTCACACTGTACAGATTTCTATTTGCTCTGTCTTGGTTCGGGAGAGGGATTCTTTCAGGGACTTTCATATAAATCTCTGAATCCAAGTTACCGTAAAGGTATGTAGTCACAACATCCATCAATTTCATTTCTAAGTTCAAGTTTACCGCCATTGAGATCAAGTATCTAAAGATAATTCCACACATGACTGGGGAGTAGGTTTCTTCATAATCAACTCTAGGACGTTGAGTGAAACCTTGGGCTACAAGCCTTGCTTTGTATCTCACTACTTCATTTCTTTCATTTATCTTTCGAACAAATACCCACTTGTGCCCAATGGGGTGCACATGACCACGAATCTTTGACTTTGGCCATGGCCCCCTTCAACCATGGCTTCGACTTCGACCATGACCCCTTGACTTCGGCCATGGCCCGTTGACCATGGCACCGACTTCAACGACTAGCTTGGGAGACCAAAATCGCCAGACAGTGCGACGGGCTCTGAGCGAAGAGTAGGAGGAGGTAGAGAGGCTCATCGGGCAAGTGACCGCTGGGCGACGGTGGCGGGGGAGAGCCAAGTGGGCGGGTGTAGTAAGAGGAAGCTGCCGCCATCGTTGAGTGCCCTTCTCTCTGATCCACCAGCCACTGTCATGAAGCGCCATTCTCTTCGATCCACCAGCCATTATCACCGAGCATTGTGCCGCTAGTTGGAGGGGCGATGGGAGATAGAATTGGTGGCGGCACCCTGGGGAAAGTTGGGGGACTGTGACCAGACGCTGCCGCACGGGGAAGGAATTGGTGGCGACGCCGAGGAGGAGGAGGAAGAGGCGCAACATGAGGGTTCGGGGGAGAAGGAAACGGCAGTTGCAGGAGGTGGAGGTGGGGAGGCGAGAGCGGGCAAATGCGTTGGGGAGGCGGTGACGAGGGGATACGACGCTGCTGGGTGAAGTTGGGGGACTACGACCAGATGCTGCTGTACGGGGAAGGAATTGGTGGCGGCGCTAACGAGGAGGCGCGACACGAGAGTTCGGGGGAGAGAAGGAGGCAGTGGTTGCGGGGGCGAAGGATGCGGGGAAAGAGAAGAGGAGGAGCGCGGCCCACGCGTCGGCCTGACTTTTCTACAAGGAGCGGAAGAACTACCTACATGCGGATCTGGACAGCTGATCTTTGATCGGACAGCTGAGAAGAGAAGAGGGAGAACGGACCGACGACCACCAACTCATATTTTTATAATAGTAAAGAAAAGAGGTGTGCTATTCTAGATGAATCCCACTAGGATTAAGACTTCTACTCCTATTTAAATTAGGATTACTACTCTAATTTAGGGAAGAGGTAGGAGTTATATAAAGCATGGGGAGTGACCATAGAGAAGCAAAAGGAACCAAGCAACCAACCAATCAAACCTACTCATCCAAAGCAGAGGACATACGAGAGGATTAGAGACTAGAATATTCATTAGTACTAGATTCTTGTATAGAGCAAGAATCCGAGAGTCCTAAAAGATTCGAGAGGGTTGTGAGTGAGCAGCAATCCCTTGTACTCTTTTTAGGTGTGCTTAAAGAATTTGCGATCGATTTCGCCAAAATCTTCTCTTTCTTGTCGTGATTGTTTTAATATTGCTATTTTAGTTCTCTCTATGAGATTATCTTCCTTATTCTTTGTACTGTACACGTTCGTGCCGTATCCCATAAAATTTAATCCAATCGAGGGCTACTGTGCATAAGAAAGGGTATCAGAATGTATGAGCTTGGGATGTGCGGCCACCCGGTTTCCTCGACGACTGGAACAGACTTTTAGCATTTGTCAAGCAGGAAGGATATGTGTGGCAAGTTCAGCAACAACAGCAGTGAACAAATTCTCCATTGTGAACAAATGAGGGACAAGTGAAGAAGAGCACAAGAGTTTTGTGATATAGGTGTTGCAGTCTTTGCTTCATGTTGGTCAGGTCTTTCTTTTTCTATTGGCCATTGTTGACGAGAAAAACGCAGCAAGCGTGTCAACTAAACTACTGGCTCCTGCCACTTATCTGGAAAGAAGACTGAGAAACGTTAGTTTGCAGTCTTTGCTTCATGTTGGTCAGGTCTTTCTTTTTCTATTGGCCATTGTTGACGAGAAAAACGCAGCAAGCGTGTCAACTAAACTACTGGCTCTCCTGCCACTTATCTGGAAAGAAGACTGAGAAACGTTAGGAGTAGAATCTAATATGTAGATTTTTCTTCACTGCTTACATTTCAACCGTGGTGAAAAGAAATCCAATGTTGACGAGAAAAACGCAGCAAGCGTGTCAACTAAACTACGAAATTTGATCAAAAATAGACCCCTGTAGCACGTAAATACCAAATCTAGCCTGTGAAACACCGTAATTCCGTTTCTAGCCCTCTCCCGACCGCACGTTTAATTTACCAATGACACGTGGCAGTCGTGCGGTCGCCGACCGTCATGCGAGTCGTGACTGCACAGCTCAACTGGCTGATTTGTTTCTTTCTTGATTTGTTTTGTACCCTGCCGATTCACTTGGATTGTAATCCTGGCTTGCTGGTTGTACTTTGGTCTTAAATCCGGATAAGCCCGTAGCTCAAGTTTCTGTCCAGATAAAATCTGCCTAATACAACTTCTCTTCCAAGTATAACTTGAACTTCGTTCTAAAGGTTTATTTTCTTCCCCCTTTTTAAGGTTGAGGAGCAACATTAAATCCAACCACAGGGCTCAAGGACAAATTAGGTGTACTTATTCGAAATCCAAGCTGTAATAAATGAAAATAAATCCACATTCATTAACAAGTAGGATGCACCCAAAAGGCCCATCACTTCATCGTGCGAAGCACTCGTATGTATCGATCCAAATCAACAGTCACCCCAAAATGCAAGTTTTCGATAGATCTCAGACGGACATTTCGTAAAAACAAGCTCAGCAAACATGGCAAAATCCAGTGTTTCTTCGATTCACAGATTCTGCTGTTCTGCAAGCAGCAACTCGATTCACAGATTCTGCTGTTCTGCAAGCAGCAACTCGATTCACAGATTCTGCTGTTCTGCAAGCAGCAATATCTTCGCGGAAAGAAATACAGCAATGAGGTAGGCATCCATCACCTCGGCGTGCAGCTTTTCGGTCCGCTCAGTTGGCAGGAAAAAATGTTTTATAACTAAAATTACACTATAATTCATGTGAATTATGTGATTTAATTAAATTTTAAAACTTTAATAGACTCCCTGCACATCAGTTTATCAATTAATTTACCCACCGTCGTCCGAACTCCTCCATCTGTCGATGGCTAGATATGACACTGCCTCCTCTAAATCTCCACCCCACCCCATGCCTTGATCGTGGTGCGCATACCAAATCAAATTCATCCACGTAAACCAGGAGTTGCTGTCTACGTAGCTACACAAGGAATTGAGCCTTCCACAATAGATAAGTTCTGTTGACTGGTGAGCCCGCCGAAAGCTGACGAGTTCGACGGGTCGAAAAATGGAGTAGTTGATAAGGGTAAGCCCCACTCAAAAGATTAGAAAAAAGTCCATTCAAAAGAGAGTGTCATCTTACGAACAATCCTCTGCATCTCTCACCAATTCACCTGTTGCTCTACTATTTATTTATACAGCTCGTTGATTTTGTAGCCTATTATCTCCTCCCTTCAGAGTTCAGATTTACCTTTGTGCGCGCGCGCTTGGTCACGCGGTTCAGTTCGATAAACATCAATACAAGCACCAGGGCTGCTCTCTGATCGTGATTACAACCTCCAGGTAAGCCCGCCACACTCAGGCCCTGTTTGGATACGCTTAAAATCCGATTCTGGGTAGAATTAAGCGAGAATCCCACCCAAACGCTTTGATTATTTTTCGATTCTTTCAACCGCCACGGTGGGAAAAATCAGCATTTGCACTGAGAATCCAAAATCCTGTACCGCAAGCCCCATCAGGATTATTCAGATTATTCAGATCGCAGATTCTTCAGATCGCGACTTATCAGAAAATCTTGATCAAATTAAAATCGATTCTCAGATAAGCGTATCCAAACAGGGCCTCAGATTCTCTTATGCGCGTCCAAATAGCTCTTGTTCTAAGTCCAAATAGTCCTCGTGGCGGGCGGTGGGTTCACCGTTGTTCATGAGACCGTGAGCGAGTCCGCTCTTTAATGTTCTCTGTGTGTCGCGCTGCGTCAAATTAATTCGATGTTGTTTAATTTCTGCGCAGAGAAACTCGATCGGCGATCGAGCGGTTGTTGTCCTCATGGCGGACGCGGTGGGATCGGCTGTTGCTCAGGAGGCCGTGAGCAGAAACGTCTCTTTCGTGCTAAGCAACCGCGAGGCGGTGGCGTCCAAGAGGCACAGCATCGAGAGGCTGCAGATGGCGCACACCGAATTGGAGCTTGCGCTTGAGAGATCCAAAAATCTGCCCATCATATACGATTCGTTGCTGCAGCGAAGGATGATGTTCAAGTGCGCCTACAAGGAGTGCGGAGATGCTCTGCAGGTACTGGAAGACGAAAACGTTGAGCAAGGGGTAGCACACTCCTCCTCTTTACCTAAAAGGATTATCCATGCTGTCAAATCGTTCATTCCATCTTGGATTAGCTTGAAGAAAGATGAGTTGAAGGCAAAGATTCGAAGATTCGAATGGTTCACTGATGAGGCCGGCAAGTTTGTAAGAGACGTGGAGACTGGCTGTTCACTTGCGCACTACAGGTTTTTCTGCCCTCTCATCAGGCCACTTCTTGACGGCAAAGATCTCTTCTATAAACAGGTGCGAGGAAGCCGAACCAATCGTCTTTTGATAGCGCCCGCATGGTCTGAAGAGCGTGGTGTAGAGGCAATGATAGGGTTTATTAGCGAAGATCGCATGGTGCCAAAGAAAACTATTCGGCTACAGTTGATGCTACGACTCTCAGAAAGCACGGACGTAATAGGGATTACCAGTCAATGCTTGCAGTTACTCGGACCAGTATTCAAGTCTTTTGCCGAAGTTGCAATGGAAGAACTCGCGCAGCTACCCATGCAAGATGTCTTCCATTTGGCGGTTAGGACACGTTCGTTGGACACGTGTATAAGTGCCGCCGTTACATCAGTTAGAAAATTGCGTCCAGATCCATTTTGTTGCAGAGCAGATCCTTGTGCTAACGACACCGTCGTCACATCCAAATTTCCAGCACAAGTTGCTTTTATGGGCTTTGGTTGCTATATTCCAGCCGGCGGGAACGTTCTAGAGTTGCGCGCTTGGATCGCGCCTCATCTTCCCTGCCACCGTCTGCAGGAGAGTTTTGCGTTCGAGAGAATTGGAGGACGACATGAACGTATAGAATTGGAGATGCAACTCAAAAACGCATACTTTACTCTGCGGAAGCCAACCAAGGGCAGGCCAGTGATCCGGAAAGTAGCAAAAACGAGGTGCAAGAAGTTACTTATGCCAAGGAATACCAGTGCTCCTCCATCACCTATGCAGCCGAAATTATTCCCAGAAAACCATATGACACGTACTGAAGGCAATGGGAGTGTCAGTCTTCACCCATTACCGCTCCCTCCTGGTGCTATAAGCTCAATGCAAACAGCTTTTAGCAACCAGCCTGGTCCAAAAGTTGAAATGCCTTCAGTGACTGGTCAATGGCAAAAAGGAAGACTTCTAGGTAGCGGAACATTTGGCTGTGTATATGAAGCTGCCAACAGGTTTGGAAGTGTATTCGGTATACGATTGCGACTATTACTTCATGTTAAATTCTGATTGTTGGTTTCCTGCCATTTACTTGTAGGCACACTGGAGCACTTTGTGCAATGAAAGAGGTCAACATAATTCCTGATGATGCTAAATCTGCTGAGTCTTTGAAGCAACTAGAGCAGGTTATTAAATTTGACAGTGCGTCTTAAAGAAAATGCATGATTTTCTTTTGCAGAAATGAGGAATCTTTACATTTTTTATCAGCGCCATTAGTTCTGTCTGAATACTTTTCTATGTCATTGTGTTGAGTGTTTTTTATGCTGAGAAACAAGTTTCTAGCTGCTTGAGTTTATTGTGCCTTTTCTAACTATTACCTATGAGCTACGACAGTAATATGTCATATGCTCATTGAAATACTTATAAATTATAATCTTCCTCACAAAAAAAAACTTAAGTGTCTAGAGCACTCCAGTTATACCACCTTTCAAAGAATGTTATCTTAATTTTCATTGTAAGTTGTAGCAGTGGTTTAGTACTTCCCTTTTCTCCTCTGTAGTGACTTGTATGCAAGTTTCACAGCTACCTTTGTTGACTTACTTCCATATGTTTCAGGAAATAAAGTTCCTAAGCCAATTTAAACACGACAACATAGTGCAGTATTATGGCAGTGACACTGTAAGTTCCCCATTGTAATATGAACTAAGTAAATCTACTTGTTTTCTAATGTAATCTAAAAGCTGTTTCTTGGAGGATCTTGCAGATTGAAGACCGCTTCTACATTTACCAGGAATATGTTCATCCGGGTTCAATTAATAAGTATGTCAAACAACATTATGGAGCAATGACAGAATCAGTTGTCCGCAACTTCACCCGCCATATTCTTAGAGGTTTAGCATTTTTGCATGGCCAAAAGATTATGCATAGGTGTGTGCAAATCTCTGTCCTTGTATACAGTCTTTTTATTGGTAGGTCAACTGTTATGTGAAGGTTTGCCTCTCACTGCTGTTTGGGATTTTCTAGATCTTCCTCTATTATTTTGGATTTTCCCACGTAAATCTTCACGCTCTAGTTGTCTTTTTTAGCTCATTTTGGTATGTTCTGTCTGATGTTGGTTTACAAGATTATGGTATGTTAATCTATTTAATGCATCCTCATGAGGGCCAATATATGTTGCTGTGATGCTGTCGATTGCTTTGCTCTCCCCTTCTCATCACCACCTCTACCTATCTTACCATGGCTTCTGCCATTTGAACATATAGGATGGGAATTGGAGGAATTATGACCTCAAGTCTTAATTTTCTGTTCAATTCGATTTTGACATAATATTGTTAAGGGTATAAAGGTCATTTCCTATTTTAGGGTTGTGTGTGTCTTGTATTCACTATATATTGCCCTTTGGGCTGTGCAATATAGATTTAACCTTCATGCCATTTATCCATTCCAACTTTTGTAACATAGTATCAGAGCTCTAGAGCTCTCGATCCATATGCCGCTGCTACTACCCCCGAGAGGAGCGATCTTCGCTCTCGGGGGCGGTCGCCTTGGATCTGGGCTAGATCCGGCCACCCTCCCCGTCCTCCTGCGCCGCTGTGTCTCGGCCTCCTCCCGCACCGCCTCGGATCGGGCCGCTGTGCCTCGGATCCGGCTATCTCCACCGCCGCCCTCAACGTGCTAGGCCGGCGCTGCCTGGATCCGACCGCGCCTTCTTGGCGCCGCCCCGGATGTGGCCACCACTACAGTCTCTAGGCTCCAAGCCACCGGACATGCCCAACCCTAAAGCCGCCCAACCCGGATCCGATCTTGCCTCGACGCCCCACCCAGATCCGGGCGCCGCCGCTCTCCCAGCCGGCGTTGCCCCCCACCTTTGGCTGCTGCCCGTGCGCTCACTACCGTCACCAGCTAGCCGCCGCTGGATCCTGTCGCCGCTGCTTCCGTGGCCGCCACCCTGCCCCCTCCAGCCATCAAGCCCATCTCCCACTCCCTCAATGCCGCTGTTGACCGTCGGTGGCTACTCCCCTTGCCTTCGGTTCTGCCCTCTTGCTCCTCCTCACCACCACCCGAGAAAAGAAGCGAAGAAAGAGAGAGGAGCTGTGATAGGAGAGGAGGCGACAGTGCGACTCGGGGGAAGATAAGGGGAGAGGAGACAGAGAAGGGGAGGTTCGTGAAGTGGGTTTTGGTTTGGAGGCCACATTGATGCTAAGGATGACAGTTCTGCTGCTAATATAAGGATTTGATGACTCGATTGGACGGTCTCTATTCTAACTAATTTTTTGAACATTAGTTATAAGATTTGATAACTCGATCTGGGACGTTAGATCTTCATCGGACGGTCTAAACTCTGACTAATTTTTCTTGAACATTGGTTATAGGATTTGATGACTTGATCTAGAACGTTGGATCTCCATTGTACGGTTCAAAATTTGACTAATTTTCATCTAAACACCAAATATATATATTTATCTTCCGCATGTTGTCCTCATTTTTATTCGGCCGCCTAGGCTCCCTAGACGCTAGGCCCCACCTCGCCACCCGCCTAACGCCTTCTTGAACATTGGCTTGATTTGATAGCTCTCTTTATTTGTGTCGCCTTCCACGTTTTCTTCATCGTGTTGCCGTGATTTACTTTGCTCCCGTTTACCTCCACTTTACCAGCCCCTGCACTTTGTGCTTTCTCGGCTATTGCACGATTCCATATGGGAAGAGATCTTTTGGTACTCGACATAATTTTTCAAGAGCCGTACGCTATGTTGATATCCTAAAGACTCGAATTTTGGATTTTTTTTCTATTTTAGTATCAATCATTCCAAATACAAATGCTATTGCATATATCTTGCATTTGAAGGAGGTGTTAAGGGTTTAAAGGTCATTTCCTATTTTAGGGCTGTGTGTGTCTTGTATTCACTATATATTGCCCTTTGGGCTGTGCAATATAGATTTAACCTTCATGCCATTTTACAACTATATTTCAGCTGGGCTTATATACTGAAAAGGTTCAAAGTTTGTAGATGGACCTGGCACTATAACCTTCTCATATTCCTGGTCCGCAGGTCCAATCTTGTTCCTTATTCCCTATTGATTTTTGTTAGCTTAAGCCCATACCATTTTCCCTCCATCCTCACCACTGGGAACCAAGTAACCATCACAACAAAAAGTAAGGACTTAGAAGTCGCCCCTATAAACTATTTCTGTTTCCTTTCGTTGTGCCATCAGAAATATATATAGGAATGTGGGGATGGAAGGACAGGTTCAAGGGGGAACATGAATATTCATCTGCTTTTGCTCTTGCTTAAGATGCATGTACACTGGTAGAGGGCTCAGATGATACTTTCGAGCTTACAAGTCCTTATTTGATTTGTTTTCCTTTTTAATGTGTATTGTTCTGTACTTTTGTGTATCAAAGTTGAGCAACCTCAAACTAGACCAAGTTTTTTCAATGGAGCACTATTATGGGCACCTTCCAGAATTGTTTTTGTTGGTATACACTTGTGTAATCAATGTCACTTTCTGTCATGCATGTAAAAGTAAAAGAACCTACTCTTACAGGGATATCAAAGGAGCAAATCTGCTAGTTGATGTTAATGGTTTGGTCAAATTGGCTGACTTTGGAATGGCCAAGCATGTGAGTACATCCTTACAAAGTTTAGTAGCATTTTTACATATGGTACTGTGTTGTGTCTATCCATTTTAAAGATACATTTGCAAGGCATTTTTAGAATGATTAAACACCAGATGCTCATCTCATATTTATCCATAACTGACCATCATTACTAGAGCGAGGAAGTTGTTGGATGTACTATGCCATAAGTAATTAAGTGCATATCTTTCATCTGCTGTATGTTGTTGATCACTGAAATCCTATTGAATTGTGTTCATTGTTTGCTGCATTATTTGATATGACATGTTTTACTGTTCTTGTGTTCATTGTTTGCAGCATAGTCTTTTTTTTAGATCAAGGGAAAATTTCATTAAGTGAATGAAAAAGGTCTCAGCCTCTACAATCTGAAGATCGTACGCAGCTTAATGGTTACAACCAAGAGCAATCAAGCACAAGAACTAACACAAAACAAAAGACACAAGATACATGAAAAAACAGACACTACGCCTCAATCCTATTCCGGAACTTCTATCCAAATTTTGCAAAGACCTCCATGATGACCGTCTCCAAAATCTGGCATCCATTCTTGAAGATTGGTTTTTCTTCTTCTTTACTTAACAAGGACCAAAGCCGGATCCAATATGTTGCCCTGAAAATGACTTGCAGAAAGGTGTTGGTTTTAGCATTATTGAACACCACGTCATTTCTATTCAACCACATTGCCCAACAGAGAGCCGCAGCACCTAGTAAAATCTGATTTTTGAGTTTTGCCCCGATGCCATGAAGCCAAGAGCCAAACATATCCGATATACTAGATGGTGGATGAATTCCAAAGGTGATGTTCACTGTGTTCCATATAAATCTAGCAAAGTGACAATCAATGAAAAGATGCTGTATCGTCTCCAAAGAGTTACAAAAACAACACTTGACACTCCCTTGCCAATTCCTTTTTGCTAAATTATCTTTTGTAAGAGTGACCCCTTTTTGGAGATACCAAAGGAAAATTTTAATTTTCAAAGGCACTCTTATTTTCCAAAGTGGATTTTTCGTAGGTAAGACTCCCTCTTGAATCAAATTCAAATACATAGAGCGAACCGTGAAAGACCCACTCCTATGTAGGTTCCAAACAAACACATCCTTCTCTTTTGTAAGGTTAACTGTCACAACTTTAGAGACTAAGTCGTACCACGCTGTCAAATTACCTTCCACCAAACCTCTTCTAAATGACACATCTAGTGGCGTAGAAGCTAAAACCTTAGCCACAATATCATTCTTTTTCCTCACAATCCTATAGAGTGATGGATAGACATCCCTTAAGGGTTTATTTCCTAACCAAATGTCCTCCCAAAATCTAACTTGTGTTCCCTTTTGAATTCAAAAATAACCATGAGCCAAGAAATCATCCTTGACCTTCATTAGTCCCGACCAAAAGTGGGAGTCACCCGGTCGTTTATAAACTTGAGTTATGGCTTTATTGGTCAAATATGTCCTTCTTAGAAGATTTTGCCAAACACCATCCTCATTAATAAGTTTAAACAACCATTTACTCAAGAGACATTTGTTTTGAATCCCAAGGTTTTGGATACCCAACCCGCCACAGTCCTTTGGTCTACAAAGTACACTCCACTTAGTAAGCCTGTACTTCTTTTATGACTATCACTTTGCCAAAAGAACCTTGAACGGTAAAAATCAAGTTTTGTAAAACACCCTTAGGGACTTCAAAAAGGAAAGCATATACATAGCTAAACCAGTTAAGACCGAATTGATCAAAACTAGCCTTCCTCCAACGGAAAGAAGCTTTTCTTTCCAATCTGAGCTTCTTTGGAATCTCTCCTCAATGATGGCCCAATCTTTGTTAGAGAGTTTACGATGATGCAAAGGAATACCAAGATATTTAAAAGGTAAGCCCCCGGTTTTGCAACCAAAAAGCTGTGCATACTCATGCTCGCAATCCTTAGCACTACCATAACAGAAGAGCTCACTCTTATGGAAATTAATTTTCAACCCAGAAAGTTGCTCAAAGGTACTTAACACTAGTTTAAGGTCTTTGGCTTGGAGTAGATCATGATCCATGAAGAGAATAGTATCATCTGCATACTGGAGGATCGAGAGGCCATCATCTACAAGATGTGGAACAACTCCTTGAAACCTCCCATCAGCCTTAGCTCTACCAATTAACGTTGCCAACATATCTGCCACTAAATTAAAGAGGATTGGTGACAAGGGATCACCTTGCCTAAGTCCCTTTTTTGGCTGAAAATAATGCCCTAAAATGTCATTAACTTTAATGCCCACACTACCACCCCTAACAATTTGATCTATCCACTTGCACCAAAGTGGTGAAAAACCTTTCATCCTCAATGTTTGTTGAAGAAAAGACCATTTCACCTTATCATAAGCTTTTTCGAAGTCCAGCTTTAGAATCACTCCATCAAGCTTCTTCCTATGCATTTCATGTATGGTTTCATGAAGGATAATACCCCCTTCCATGATATTCCTCCCTGCCATAAAAACTGTTTGAGATGGTTGTATAACCTTCTGAGCCACTAGTACTATACGGTTAGACATTACCTTAGTAAAGACCTTAAAGCTAACATTAAGTAGGCAAATGGGTCTGAACTGTTGGATTTGAGTAGCCTCATTTTGCTTCGGTAATAATGTAATTATACCAAAATTGAGGCTAAAAAGTGGGAGGTTTCCTTTGTGAAAATCAGTGAAAAGAGCCATAAGATCTCATTTGACGAGATCCCAAAAAGCTTGGTAAAACTCAGCTGGGAAACCATCAGGCCCCGGGGCTTTGTTGTGTTCCATTTGGAATATAGCCTTTTTAACCTCTTCTTCTGTGAAAGCGGATGCTAAAATCTCATTCTCAGATTCTGATACCTGTGGTATATCATCCCTAAAGGATTCCATCGTTGAGAAATTATTTCTCTCTGACGCCTCAAAGAGACCTTTATAATAATTGGTGATGTAACTAAAGAGCAGCATAGTCTGATAGTCGATTTTTTTGTGTGCTATTATATCATCCACAATAACTTTGTTAGGAAAAGGGGCACTCTAACTGTTGATAGCATGCTTTGCTAGGGCAACTTTTAGAACAATTGGAAACAGTTTCGATATATTCTCCCTTTTATGTGCTGTTGACAGTTTGACACTATTTTCTCCTTTTGTCAGTTAAGTACTGCAGCTCCTAATCTTTCATTGAAGGGAACATACTGGATGGCCCCAGAGGTATGCTCAGATATTCCTTGTATTGCTATAGTTCAAGATATCCTATTTACAAGGTGTAGCAAAAAGCCTTAGGGCTGTATAGAGTGGAAGTCCATACGATATATACCACCTTATATTTTTTTTCTTCTGGATTGCATGCATCCAATTTCCTGCTTTGCAGACTTGCTGTACTTAATGACACTGCAAACTAAAAGTACATTGTCCAAAGCGTGTGCCTATTTCATGGCACATAAAAGGCATTGTCCAAAGTAAATGACAGTTGATGACTTGCTGTACAGTTCTTTTTTTCTAACATAAAGGCAGGAGTTCGCCCTGAGGTAGATCAGAACTCAGTTTATGTAACAAAAGGAATAGGCATAGTTATCAAGTTGATGGGATTAGGTGTTATTATTTCTTTGCGAGAAATCAGCTAAAGTGACAACGTTGATAATACCTTTTGGTGTATGTACCTCACAACTGGGAAGATGGTTAGGCAACCAGTTGGTTTAGTAAGGGATAGAAATCTTGGAATTAGAGAAAAACCCTCTGGGCGGGCGGTAACGGTAACCGGTCAGTTACAAGAAAAATCAGAAAAAAAAACTATATAAAATTTAGGTATCAAATTTTGAATTTGTGCAGTTGTAAAACCGGTAACTGTTCCGGTTACCGGGAAAAACCAGAAAACTGCTAAAAACCCCAGAAAAACCGCTTTAAAAACCAGAAAAGCCAGAGAAACCCTAGCTTTTCTTCATGCGAGCCGTTAGATTAATCTTGCATTGTTTGTTGTTGGCTGGTGAATGAGATCTGTAGATCCGTACAGATTTGTAGCATATCCCTTTAAATATTTACAAATGTGCGAGTAGGATTTCAGATAATTGATGCTTATTTAGTTCATACAATAGGTAATCTAGTACAAAAAAGACCTAAACCAACCTAGAAAGTACATTACGCGGTCATAAATTTTAATTTATATTAAAAAAAATTTTGGCCAATTTTTCTCTTGGTTCCCACCGGTTTTTCTGGTAACCGCTGTTTTTTTTATCCCTGGATTAGTACGACAGATATATGACCTGAAAGAACCTCAATAGCACCGCATTTCTCTAATTCACAGCTGCGCAGGCTGCTTATTTAATGAAAATCAATTGAGGTCCTTAATTGAAATCAATTTATCATGTTACAAACAAGCTTAATAAAGTTTTCTGTGACTTCATGTTTTATTTTTCATATTCAAGTTAGTTAACATGCTTGAGGCTATAGAAGTTTAGTTGTACCTTTATGCTTACTGAAATTAAGTTTGTTTCTTCTTCTGCAGATAGTTCAGGCTATACTAGTTAAAGACGTAGGCTATGATCTTGCCGTTGATATCTGGAGTCTTGGTTGCACCATCATTGAGATGTTCGATGGAAAACCTCCTTGGAGTGATCTTGAAGGGGTAATAACTCGGAGCATTTAGCTTTGTAAGCTTACTAACATGCATTTAGTGAATCTAATCTGCCTAGCATGGATAATATCATTTAAAATAGAGCACTTTACCTACCCAAAAATGTTGGTTTGTAAGTATTGTGTTTCATGGTCATCATGTCTATAGCCCTTTTTACATGTTTATGTGATATATACAGCCATGTGATTGCTCAATGAATTTGTGAAATTATAATGTAAATAAATGTATGGCATTCCAAAAGAAACGGTTTAATGTTGTACAAATTGTGAGTTTTCAAAACTAAGTTTTTGTTCTCATACTATTCTAATGCTCTATTCTAAAAAACCTTTTCTGTACTACAGCCTGCTGCAATGTTTAAGGTTTTGCATAAAGACCCACCAATTCCTGACAATTTATCCCATGAGGGAAAAGATTTTCTTCAATGCTGTTTCAAGAGGAATCCAGCAGAGAGGCCAACCGCGAGCGAGTTGTTGGATCATCCATTTATCCGGAATCCATGCTTGAAAGGAAAAAATATTATCGGGTGAGTAGCTTTCTTTCATTTATTGTTGTCTTAATTAAAATGTTGTTCACTTATTTGATTTTCGTTTGCTAGATCCTAACATGCCTTACATTCTTTTTATTGCCAGTGAGCCAAACAATGCTAGGCCTTCCAAATCATGAACCATACAGCTGCAAGATGAACATGAGAAGTACGGTTTGTCTGCAGAAGTTGGTAAAATTAATTATGTCAATATTGGAACATAATTGCAGGGTGGTTGTACAGAGTCGTGCAAACATAACTCGTCACAACGTAACTCTTCAGCATGCCAGCATTCATATCTTGCGTACTTCCAGCTTGTGAAAAGAACATTTCAAACAAAACATGAACCAAGTTAAAACAGTCACAGTTCTACACCCTGCACCATAGGATGATGACATTGTAGCATTTCGGAAGGATCTGCTAGCATTTTGATGTTCACAAGCAGTGCAGTTCATACCAGGGATTGAAAAACCGTAACCGCCGGTAACCAAAAAAACGGTGGGTATTAGAAGGGAAAAAACGGCTAAAAATTTTCAAACGTAAATTTAAATTTATAACTGCATAATGCACTTCCTAAATTGGTTTAGACATTTGTTGTGTTAGATTAACTATTGTATGAAGTAAATACGCATCAATTATTGTTCTCCCATGTTTTCTCTGAATTTTTCCAGTTTTCTTAGAGATTTTGCCGGTTTTTGACTGGTTACTAGAATAGTTACCGGTTTTAAACCGACAGATTCAAAATTTGAATCACAAAATTCGTCCGTTTTTTCGGGACTTCCGGTAACTGGCCGGCTACTGATCACGGACCGTGCATTGTAGCTACTGACCATCAACCAGGTACTATAGCTCAGACCACCAACTCTCAATTACCGACCAAGTACTATAGCTCGGACTACCAAACATCGAGTACCAACCAGGTATTGTAGCACAGACTACCGATCGCTGAGTACCGACCAGGTACTGTAGCAATGACCACTAACCAGTTTACTGTAGTTATGATTGGTCTCCAACTGGGGTCTTCGACAGCTCTCTGACTCCAGGGTCTTTGACTTCTATAGTACTCTGGACACACGAGTACTCGACAAACCATGGTCGATCTGTTGTGCTCAACCTACTGTTCGGACCGCCCAACATAAGGCCATTTGGAGCACTGACTACCGTCCATGGTCGAAGCCTGCCAGTCGCTAACCGTGGTCGACCGAAACTTTCACAAACACAAATTTTAATACAGCCCAAATGTCAATTATTCATCATCACTGTATTCGCGATCTCCACATGGTCTAACAGACTCATCTCCAGTAATGATTATATCATCAACATACAAAAGATGAAGCGTTTGACCACGATGCGAAGTGTGAATAAAAAGAGCAGAATCATGAGCACTAGTAGAGATACTAGTTGCAGTACCAACAGAAGAGAAATGATCAAACCAGACACGAGGAGCTTCCTTGAGGCCATAGAGAGACCGGTAAAGGCGACAAACCATACCCTTAGGAACAGAATACCTAGGGGGCGACTGCATGAAGACCTTCACACACAGCTCACCATTGAGAAAGACATTCTTGATGTCGGCCACAACAATAAGAGTGCGAACGCTGGTCATGTGAGTGACAGGAGCAAAGGTTTCATTGTTGCCATGACCATGCTCTTGCTGAAAACCATACGCTACAAGATAAGCCTTGTAGTACTCAAGAGAATCATCAAAATCGGTCTTAATCTTATAGACCTACTTACATATGATAAGAGTAACATGCCCAGGAAAAGAAATAAGATCCCATGTGCTAGTATGCTCAAGGGCAGCATGTCCTCTGCCATCACATACTACCACTCCCGATGAACACCAACATCATGATAAGAAGTCGGTTCGGTAAGAGCAGCAACAGCAAATCCAAAATGCTCAGAAGGCCGAATAGACTAGCGATTATGAAGAGCATATCGAGGAGGAGAGTCTGAAGAGGATGGCCCATTAGAAGGAGAGGGCACAACAGAAGAATCCTACACATGTGTAAAAGCAATCATGCGAAGTAGTAGTGTGAGAAACTCCTGAGTATTAGAAGTACTAGGACTCCTTTGAGAAGAGGAACCTCTAGTGCCCCTTGGAGGATGGCCACCACGACGAAAATCCTTCTTCTTTTTATAGCAGAACGGCTCCACATATCCATCTTTGTTGTAATAGGTGTAGTGGAGTCCTTTACCAACAATAGCTGTCATTGGTGGAGGCACAACTGGTGAAGGAGTAACCGGAGGCACGACAGGTATTGAAGCTAGAGGAGTTGCCAAAACCGAAGGAAACAATGGTGATGACAGCAGACCCGCACCATGTAGATGAATCTTCTCAGTACGAATAGAGGTAAGGGCATCCAAAAGAGTCACACGACGGTGGTGATCCAACAACTAAGCACGAGTCTGCTCAAACTCAAACCAGAGACGTGTCAAGAAGTCATTGATGCGATGAAGCTCCAAATGAGTCTACTAACGCTGAGAACACTGACAAGTGTGGCAAACATCTGGTCCAAAAGAGTCAATCTGGTGCCATATTGTGAACAACTGAGTATAGAACTCATCCACAGTAGCATCATCCTGCTGCAGTGACTGCTTTTATCGCACAACAGTAAGGTACAAGGAATCACCAGATGGCTCATAGCGATTGTGTAGATGCGCCCACATTGTCTATGCGAAAGCTAAGCCAACTACATCATTAGTGAGATGCACCTCCATGTTAGCAACCAAAATAGCAGAAGCACGAGCATCCTCATCGATCCATATCTTGTCGGCAGCATATTGAGTCTGAAAAGTCTCCATGGCATCCTAAAAAGTCTCATGTGCCTTTGTACGAGTGTCTGAAGCATCCTTCGGGAGCACAGGCTCAGCAGGTGGAGCAAGGCAAGGCGGACAAGGCAACTCGCCAGTAAGAAACTCTCAAAAGGCACTAACCATGCATGTGTAGACGCATGTGTTGAAACTAGTCCTGATAATTGAGACCATCAAAGATCACCGAACAGTGAGGAACAGAAATGGTGCCTGAAGAAGACGTCATTTTTTCCCTTCTTTCTTTTTTTCCTTTTTCCTTTTTTTGTACAAAATAGAGCTCTATTTAGGGCGTGATTCATGGCAAGGAAAGCATGTAAGTCACCACAAAGTGGACCAGAGGGAGGCGGCTCTGGCGATGGGGGCTCTGGTGACAGCTGATCTGTACAGGAGGAAAATGGCTGGAGGGATGGCAACACCAGTCAACGGGTCGTGCGAAGGCGGTGGACTCAAGTCTCTTGCATCGGCCGATACGAAGGCAGCGACAGCCGGCATCAGATAAGTTGGCGGCCAACATCCAATTAGAGATGGCAACCATGAGTAGTGACCGGCGTTGGCGTCGACAGTGAAGAAGCCCGAGCGGGACGGCAAACTTGAGTCTCCTCACGTTGGCCGATGTGAAGGCAACGGTGGCCGACGTCGAACAGGTCGACAGCCAATGAAGAAGCCCAAATCGGTGGTGAAAGAAGCCCACATATTGACGAATGACGATCTGGATGGGAAGACGTCGACTGAGAGGCAGAAAAGCCGACGAAAGTCTCGACAACGGCCTCCAGAGTGGACGTGCAACAGGAGGAGAAGCGGAGAGCCGTCTGATGTCAGATCGTCACCAAGACAGATGGCAATGGCAGCGGAGAGCGACGAGTGCGATGAAAAGCCAGGCGGTGGTTGGTATGAACCAGCGGCGACTCTATGTAACAAACCCTAGGTTTGCTCTGAAACCATGTTATGAATAGCGTTTATGTTCATCATGAGGGGCCAGTATATATGAACGTACATGTATGGTATATATGTAAGAAACTCCTCATATAACAAGGTAAATACATAGCCATATAATATATATTTAACAACTGGGACATACTTGTACAGTCTTTTTGAGGGAAAAGCAGAAGGATCCTATGTGGGTATGTAGTATATGATTCGTCTATTTCTTAGTGTACGAGATACTTAGATATGTTCGCAATGCAAAAGGTAAGACATTAGCCGCATACATACGTGTAGCAGCTTTAACATACACGGTTGTGCTCTTGGCTAGTTCAGTGACTCCTTACTCCCCGAGCGCGAATGCAGTGGCATCGAAGCTGTCGGAGAGGCCGGTGCCGGTCTTGAAGGTGACCTTCTCCGGCGATGCCTCGGGCACGTATACCTCGACGACGCTGAGCCAGAGCAGCAGCTCCTTGGTCTTGACGCCGACGATCTTCTTGAGCTTGCCCTTCTCGGCGAACGCCGTGACCTCCGTCGCATACGACACGGTCTGCTTGATCTTCTTGAAGGTGTGCTCGATCTTCTTCTTCCTCTGCACCATCCACATGAACCCCGTCGCGCGGTTGTACCCGAACTCCTCGATGTCCTCGAGCGGCAGGAGGCCCTTGGGGAGGCCGAGCTCTTCCAGCAGCTCAATGGACTTCTTCCTGCAGGCGGCGTCGCCATGGAAGACCTCGGCGCCGTCGCGGTGGCTCTCGATGACCTGGGACGACGCCATTTCGATCGATTGATGCAAGATATGGGTGAAGAAACCAAGCTCAATTGTATTGTGACGACGATTTGTTATGCTGTGCGAAGTGATGCTGTGAGCCGTGAGTTGCAGCTCGATCAGCGGATGCGGTTTATATAGCGATGTGAATGCGTGAGCGAGTGGAGTGGAGTGTGGAATGGTTGGCTGAATTGGTCGTTTTGGTGGGCTTCACTTGATGCATGCATGGTGATGGAGATGACCTGGCCGGCCGCCGCGATTGGACTCGACGAGGGGAGAGAACAAGTCAATCTTGTGGTTCGGCACGCCGGGCCGGTTAGTTAATTAGGCAGCCTGCAGCCGGGGTCATACAAGGGCAACGGACATTGTTTTGCTTTTGTTTTGTTATCTTCAGGAAAGAAAATAGGCAAGGTACTCCCTCCCGTCATAAATAAGCGTCATTTTAGAGATGCTCATTCTGACTTATAAACCTGAGCTTATAGCTTATTTGATATTGTTTAGGCTTTTTTTACTATACTTTTTCAACGTAATTAAATTTAAAAAATAGATTATATCATCATGAACAATATAAAGAAATAAAGAAAAAAACAAATGGCCATTGGATCTCTAATCCAATGATTTTAAATCTGGATGATAGTTAAGAAGAAAATATTCGGATGATGTGTGACAAAACCCAAAATTAAAAAGCAAAAATGCCTAAAAACTATAAAAAGACGAAGTTAAGAAGTTAGAAACTATGGGCCTGTTTGGGAGAGCTCCACCACTGAAAACGTGGATCTGGAGCAGCAGCTCCACTGTGGATCTGGGATCCCACCATGGAGTGTTTGGCTTGTACAGCAGCTCCAGATCCACGAAATTGAGGTTTTGGTGGGAATGATCACTTTTGTGTGTAACCAGTGGCATTGGTGAGTAATTACCACCCAACTCCACAGTGGACACTACTACAGAAAGGCTAATAGTAGACGCCAAATCACAGACGGTTTTGTGAAACCGTCTGTAATGTACACTATTACAAACGGTTTTAATTTGAAGGCCGTCTGTGGTATTTGTGGCGGGAAAAAGGAGTATCACAGACGGTTCTTACTGCTGAACCGTCTGTGATACTGGAATATCACAGACGGTTTTTATTAAAACCGTGCGCGATAATCTGGGATTATCACGACGGTTTTTATTAAAACCGTCTGTGTTGTGTCGACTATCACAGCGGTTGTTGTTAAGAACCGTCGGGAATGTTCATGCACGGTTTTCACAAGAACCGCCGTGATGTCCCTTTGTCCGTCATAATCTAGATCGAGGTTAATATTCGCAGTATCGGGCTATGGTGCACGGTCAAGCTTTAGCGCCAGGCTTCGCAAAAGTTAATGTGGATGGTGTGTATGCCAATTTTGAGGTGGTCCCGCTACCGAAGCCCCCCAACGACGAGATCGTGAATCTAGGACAGGCCATTGGAACATTCATCCAGTGGCCCAAAACCGACATCTCCCTGGAGGCTTCTTCACCGGTGGCAGGACCAGAAGTGCAGTGCGAACCACAACGAACTTGCACTGGTGCCATCTCCACACGGCGGTCACGAACCACAGCTACTGCACGGTGCTATCTCCACGGTGCTATTCTCCGATGGCAACTTGCACCGTCTATACCATTACAGTCGACTAGCATAAAGTCGACCCACAATCGAGGCAGTGGCCAGGGCAAATCAAAGACGAAGGATGATGACGAATTCCCGTCCATGCCATTGGCCCGCAAATTCGTGCTAGCTCAGCCGATGGTAGTCCAGGAAGAGCTCCAAAAACTAGGACTTGGTTGCCAAAGATTCCACCTTTGGTATATGGAAGTGTCCAATAAGCCAGAGGCAGAACGGCGCTCAGGTATAGCTGTCAAATTCAAGCCGGAACATTTCTTGCACGAAGCTCAGGACTGTGTCTTCACGGTGACCTTTGACGATATATTTGATCTTTTCACGCTCAACGCTCTCGACGCCTCACTCGTTCGATGCTGGACGCTGTAAGTCTGTACAATCAAAGTCTCTGTTCACGTAATACCGATATATGTCACAATTTGTTGCTTTCCTATGTTATATATAGATTCATGCTGATCGAAGCTAGATCATCGAAATCACAAATTGGTTTCCTGGACCCACGCTTGGTTGCCATTGATACCATCATCGAGAATGCATCCTTCGTCGAGGACTATATTACAAAAGCACTGCTGGCTCACCAAGATAAGGAATTTGTTCTTATGCCATACAATGAGAATTTCCATTGGATTTTAATTGTAATTATACCAAAATGGAACAAGGCTATATACCTTGATTCTCTAAGTAAGAACAAATTCAAGTGCACAGCTATCGCCCGAATACTCGATAGGTACGTACATTGTACATTGTACTCTTTCTTTCCTTCCGAATAACTAATCTAACTTTTTCGAATAACGAAGGTCGTTCGCCACATACGTTCAACAAACACGTGACTCGACGACAGGGGTCAAGGCCTTGAAACATGATCGCAAGTTTCGGGTATTCGCTAGCTACACATTAATTAATCATATACAACACATAGTAGTAATGCCACTTGATTTAACACATTATATTTTTTGCAGTGCCACCAGCGGGAGCCGGGCAACACATGTGGATACTACATGTGCCACCATATGAGACTACTCCTCGATTCCACCAAGATCACTAATTCTAAGGTTTGTCAATCTTCCCACATTTATTTCATACATGTCAGTTTTATATATGCGCGCGTTGATATTCCTATCGACAGGCTACGTCCATCTCTACATCTGCATTGACACAGCCGGATTTTGCAAAAATTCGAGGAGAGCTCATTTGGTTTTTGTGGTCAAAAGTCGTAAGATCAGATGGAGAGTTCCACTGCCTAGAATGATTTTTTATTGTAATTCTAAGTGCAAATACAGTGTAGATCTTTTACAATTGTGTATTTGTTAATGGATATTTTATTTCAACTCAATGAATTGATTTGCGAAATGGATGCTTTATGTTTGTGAAATGAAGTGCGTTGTCAATTGGATGTTTTATGTCTGTGAAATGAATTGAGATGTGAAATGTATCTGAAATGAAATGAGATGTGTGAGTTGTATATGTTTATGTCTGTGATTATCTGCTTGTTTCAGAGGGCATGGCTAGCATTTCGAGGCTAGCTATAAATGTAAATAGATTCTGCTGGGGAGGAGTATCACATACGGTTTTCATTAAAATCGTGCGTGATTATGCGATATCACGACGGTTTGTCATTAAAACCGTCAGGATTATCCGATATCACGAGCGGTTTTGTACTAAAACCGTCAGTGATTATCGATATCACGACGGTTTTTTTAAAAACCGTCGTGATATCGAATAATCGCGAATGGTTTTAGTACAAAACCGTCCCGTGATATCGGATAATCCTGACGGTTTTTAATGACAAACCGCTCGTGATATCGCATAATCCTGAGCACGGTTCAAAACCGCTCGTGATAACTGGATTATCACGACCCATAATTTGGGCGGTTGAGAAAACCGCCTGTGATGACGTTCGAACCGTCAGTAATGTGGATTTCTGTAGTAGTGGGAGCACCCCTTGAGGAGCTCCATGAAATCCATGGATCTGGCCCTTAGATCCAGAATTTTGGTGGATCCAGATTTCACGGAGCTGGAACGTTTGGGTAAAATTTCGTAGACTGGAGCTGTTTTTCGTGGATCTGGAGCTGGTGGAGCTCTCCCAAACAGGCCCTATATGCCCAAATGAGCAACCCGATTAGTATAAGTCTAGGCGACACTTTTTTTTTACTGGAGGTAGTACCTTGTTTTGAATCGAGTGCTAAATCTTACAAGGGTACCAACTACCGGCCAAGCATCAGCTCCATTCGAATCGTAGGAGGATGGCTCGAGCTCATGAGTCATGACCTCAACCACTGCATCCAAGTGTCTTGCCACCGTGATACACGGCCTATGGTCTTTTCTCTATCACTGATGCTCCTTTTTCTTCTTTGGAAACAAGACATATACATCACAAAATTATGGCCGGGCAATGTTGACTCCACGGGAGCACACCACAATGGTCCTCGTCAAAATCAGGAGCCTTTACCAACAAAATCAAACAAGACTGCCAGTGGTCATGCTGAAACAGCACTCCATCTTGCAAAACAAATACAGAATCACCAACTCTTCTGTACAGAATCACCAACTCCATCACACCACAATGGTTGATTTGCTTCTCTATATAAGGTGCCCTTGTGCTAACTCCATCTCCCATCACACAAGCGCTCACCATTCTCACGAGCTAGCTAGCTAGTACTACCACTCTTACTCGGTTACTTACCACTACACTGTCTAGATAGTATAGTACAGATCGATCATGGCGTCCCAGGCCATCGAGAGCCACCGCGACGGCGCCGAGGTCTTCCATGGCGACGCCGCCTGCAGGAAGAAGTCCATTGAGCTGCTGGAAGAGCTCGGCCTCCCCAAGGGCCTCCTGCCGCTCGAGGACATCGATGAGTTCGGGTACAACCGCGCGACGGGGTTCATGTGGATGGTGCAGAGGAAGAAGAAGATCGAGCACACCTTCAAGAAGATCAAGCAGACCGTGTCGTATGCGACGGAGGTCACGGCGTTCGCCGAGAAGGGCAAGCTCAAGAAGATCGTCGGCGTCAAGACCAAGGAGCTGCTGCTCTGGCTCAGCGTCGTCGAGGTTTACGTGCCCGAGGCATCGCCGGAGAAGGTCACCTTCAAGACCGGCACCGGCCTCTCCGACAGCTTCGATGCCACTGCATTCGCGCTCGGGGAGTAGAAGTTCACGTGTATTATTTTGTTGCCTCAACGTGTCGATGAAGGTTGTTTAGCCTATTGTAATACCTCTCTATTATGTATGTATTCAATCAAGACGAATAAATTTTACACAGGAAATTGAACCAGACTCGCCTATGCTCTACAAAACTGCCACTTGTCCTGTAGTAGGTCCATGGCTCACCATTATGTCCGAAATGGGACAAAATTTCAGAAATTTCGCCCCTTTCGTTAGGCACCAAAATAAGAATGATTCAATCAAATTTTAGTTGAATTTGGCCCTATTCGTAATTTATCCAAATTGCATCTAAAATTTGGTTAAATTTCATCAAAATTCAAATGCTATTTGAAAATTTCATCCGAGATTTTGGACAGAATTCTGAAATTTCATTGCTTTCGGTCCTTTCACTGCTTGGCGAGACTGCAAGATTCCACTTATCCTGAGCGAGATATTTTTCCCTGAGTAGGTCAAGCTTTGACAATCTCTCACCATTACTTTTAAGTTCATGGACATTCAACACTTGTTATAGTTATTTTACCATCTTGCAGTGGCATTACATGCTTTTTGAATGGAGCCGAGAGGATGACGAAGGTCCGCGTCATTGGGCCGAGGTGGCCAAAGGGCAGCTTGGTCGGGCTGAGGCACCAGCGGTTGCACTTGGTGAAAACAATGATGGGCAAGGGAAGTGGAGGCAGTCGGAGGTGGCGCAGAGGGCGGAGAAGGCGGATGGTGGTGCTAGCGGGGGCCATGCGGGGTGCAAACCCTAGCGTCGCCATTACAAAGTCTTACATGCATTTTCTAAATGGATTGGAGCGGGTGAGAGATAACCCATGTGTCAACGCAATTTGTGATGAGAGGGAGGGAGCGGAAGAATGCACACGGTCCGATCAAAAGAAGCCCCAATCGGGAGAACCTCCCTCACCTTTTGGAAGCTGCAGACGGAGGGCTCGGCGGCGGTGGCCCCGGGAGAGACCGGGCGGCTGCGCTCGGGGCTGCCGCGGTAGACCTTGACCTCGACGTCGGGGGGCACGCCGCAGAGGACGCCGCCGCCGATGGGCAGGTCCCGCGCGTAAGAAGAAACAGCCCGAGGCGGAGAGAGATCTGCGCCACCTCTAGATCTGGGTTTGGTGGGGCGGCGGCGCCAAGGGAGGGTACGGTGGAGAGGAGGTAGGGTGGCGTTGCGGCGGAGAGGAGGTTTTTCTGGGGGCGGTTGCGTAGGGGAAGGGGAGGAGCGGGGGAGGAGGAGGATGCGCTGGAGGAGGAGGCTGCAGCGGGGGTGGGAGGAGGAGGCGAGGGCGGAGCGGAGGAGCGGGGATAGGAGGAGGAGGCGGCAGCGCGGGGTCGGAAGGAGGAGGTGAGGGCGGATCAGAGGAGCGGGGGAGGAGGAGGAGGAGGAGGAGGCGGCTGCGGCGTGGGGTGGGGGGAGGAGGCGGCGGCGGCGGAGCAGAGGGCGAGGGAGGATGCGGCGGCGGAGCGGAGGGCGGGGGAGGAGGCGGCGGCTCGGAGGGCAGGGGAGGAGGCGTTGGGAAAATCAGGGTGAGGAAGCGCACGGGTTCGTGGGGGGGTGGCAGGCGCACGGGCGGTCGGAGGGGTGGGTGGGCCCACACGTCAGCGCTGCTTTTTGTGAGAAGGGGTGGGAGAGACCGGACCAACCACCAACTCCTTCTTTTATAATAGTAAAGATTACACCCTAAGTATAAGGAAGTACTGTTCTTTTAGGGTAAAATTGTACCTTATAATTTTTTGAACATATTTAGGGTATGTTATTTTGGGCTGTAGTTTTGGCTTTTAGTTTGTAGCTTTTGAATTCTGGTTATTCATGAGAGACAGTATAAAGAGAAATAAAAGTTGCATATAATTTTAGTCGGTACAGCTGAAGTAGGCACATCGTCTACTACAATCAACTAATAGATTTATATCTTAGAAACACATTATTTAAAAGCAAGTTATTGTAGCGGGAGTAAAAAACCAAAGACAAAGCAGAAAAAAAAACCCAGTCCTAATCTAATCCAGTCAAATAGGATGGCGCACTGGTCCCACTGGCTACAAAATACGTGTGAGCGAGCGATCTTTGTGGATTCACATTGTAGTCGCGTCATCTTTTTTTTTTTATCGAAAAACCACGTCATCATCTTCCTTGCACATTCAGCCCACGTGGATAAGTTGAAATTTTGACCCACCCAAATAAGACCTTAGGGTTCTTCTTCGGCGGCGGTGCGGCGCACGTCCTCCCCGCCGACGAGAGCCTCTACGTTAATTGGTGTCGCCGTACTGGTGCATGTGTGGAAAATATCCTTTCTTGCTCCATCCGCTAGAACGATGCAAATTTACAAGCCGCCACTAAAAATAGTTGCGACTGTATTCGTATTCGTAAACTATGTGCAAGCGAATTGATCGTTTATCTTGTTCAGCATTCGTAAGAAGCGGTCACGGAGTTAAGATTTGGTTACGTCTCGGACTAAATGATGAAATAATCTAGGTTATTTAGACTGAATCAAGAAAATATCACTTTGACTGAACTGAATTTACTCAGACTGTATACTTAATATTTTTTTCACATCTTAAGCTAAAACCTACCCTATTCGAGATATGGCTCCGCCTCTGGCGGCCACTAAAAGTAGAGTTGCTTGTACCCGATCCTTCCATCGAGTAAACGATGGAAACCATATTCCCTTCTACATGTATGCCTATGTTCCTTTCTGGATTATTCATTCGCCGGCGGTAGGTCAGTTTGTTGGACGACGAGATCACGGCGAAATTACGTTTGGACACAGTCGACAATGCTACTCTAGAAGTCGGAGAAAAAGTTGATACATTTGATTTCTACTACCATCCTTTGCTACTAAGTAGAATATATCATGAAAATTCTTTTGCTTACGACCCATCGCCGACTTGTGGTATTTTTTTCAGCACAGTTGCCGTGCAACCTACGCCGCTGTTACTCTCCGGCTCTCTGTGCGATCGTGTGGTCATTCACCAAATAAAGTCCGAAGCTTTTGTACGTGTTCCCTCAGATGCTAAAATTTACTCTTAGCAACCCACTGAAGATGTTTGCACGCAATAAACGTCCATTTAGATAGCTCGATCAGCTATCTCCATGCTTTTGATGTTAGCTTTGTGTAGAATCGAATACTGTAATCAAAGAGAGGTAAAGAATTGCCTCTATTTTTTATGCTCGATGAAGATTTCAACCGCTTGGTGTTTGACCGCTCACTCGACCACTCTACATGTAGTCGTGGTCTTCATTTGCTCGAACGCTACGACACCGATGTTGTTAGTGATGATCGAGTAGATGCTTCTGCTCGCAATTGAGTCGACGGAGAAATGCTATCTCACCACACACTGCTTGCACGCAACTAGATCGAGTAAACAACGACGCTCTGAAAACACATCGCTGGCACGGACTAACTTTTAGGAATAGATCTAATCGTTTATTTCTGAAACATATTTTGTGGTCAGTGGCGGAACCAGGGATTTTGATTAAGGGGGGCCGGGTAAACATGATGACACCTCATAAGTGTGATAAATATATACATCAAATGTATGTCTCAACGGTTTTTTCAATGTTTTTATATATGTAGTTAGTATTCATAACGAAAAATCACAATATTATGATTAGAAATGGATGAATTGATGATTTACTGTGCTGTGCACTGAAATATTTACAGGGGTATTTAAAAAATTTACTGTGTTGGGGGCCACGGCCCTCGCTAGCCCCTCGTTCCGCCATCGCTTGTGGTTACAAAGTGCCCCCACGGCACCCCTCAAAGCCTAGCACAAAAAACTCTCAAAGCTTTCTCTTGAAAAAGCACACCTCAACACATAACCTCTCCCGGCCTCTTATATGCTAGAGCCCTAAACATGTCTTCATCCAACACGAACACGAAATCCTAACCGATTCCAAAAGTTAAAGAACTCGAAACATTTTCAAACACGGATTTTCCAAAATCTCTACGCCTTCCAAGTTATGGACTTGTTCCATAACTCCTAACTCATCACGTGTTAAAGCCTCCAGGACTGCATCTCCCGTCGCTTCTCCATATATTATCCACCTTTGATCTCTACATGCTCCAACATGAGCCCGATCACCTCGTGACATCCTAGACCGCCTGGACCTCAGATTTCCCCTCCTGGTCTCGATCCTCCTTGTTATTGAGCATGATCGTCTCTATGCCAACTTGTATATGCAAAAACCAAAGAACATTTCCCCGGCACAAGTTCTCCCTAACTTGACTGACATTAGTCCACACATGCATAACACACTCGTATCCATCCATAGACAAGAAACACATCATCTATGAGCACAATTTTCACGTTCTCCACAACTCTCCTTCAGACCACTCAGAACAACCAATCTGATGGCCAAACACAAGTACTCAAGGTACTCGAAGATCACAAGAATTGAAGCACTCGAAACTTATGAGTACCGACTTTGAAGTCTATGACTACCGATCACAAAGTCTACGACTACCGACCAGCAAAGTCTACGACTATCAATCACTAACCATCGAGTATCGACCATGTACTGAAGTTCAGACTAATGAGTACCGAGTTCTTTCGACCATCGAATCTTGAGTACTTGCAATTGGCGTAGCATCGTTCACTTCAAGACTGCTCACTTTCGAGTAGGGATGGCAACGAGCACGGCGGGTATGGGTAGTGCTCGCCCATACCCGTACCCACGACCCCGATTAACACCCACGGGTATACCCGCGAAGGATGACGGGTGAAAAACCTCGCCCATACCCGTCGCCCGTGGGTATACCCGTTTACCCGCGAACTGAGAGTCACCATCTGAGAGTTGAACTAATGATAGGTACATATAAGCAACAGCTGTTGCTAGGAAATATAATAGCTATAAAAAAAGTTTATAACAATCAATAGCAATCAGAGATATGGAAAAGTTTATAACAATTAATAGTAATTAGAGATATTACTATGACTACACCACTTGTCAATCTATATTGCGGGTAAACGGGCGGGGCGGGTACGGGTGGCGCTTACCCATACCCGTACCCGTTTACCCGATGGGTAGAGTGTTCCCCCCATTTTTATACCCGTGGGTAAAGAAAATATCCTATACCCGACTCCATTAGGGTATTTATCCACAGGTATATGGGTAAACGGGCACAATTGCCATCCCTACTTCCGAGTACTGATCACTTTCGAGCACTATTCATTTTCGAGTATGAATGCCACAGTACTCTTCCAAGTACGCCTGCTACAGTGCTCTTCCAATTACCGATCGAATCACTGTAGCTTCGACCATACAATTTTGACCAAATCATTGTAGCTTTGACCAACAACCAAGGACTGTAGATTCAACCGTACCAAAACACTGTAGCTACGACCATCGACAAAAACACTATAGCTTCGAGGTCTCCGACTGCTTTCAACTCCGGGGTCTCCAACTCTTGGGTCTTTGACCATGGCATTTTGACCATGTCGCCTCAACACCGCCACTTTGACCACGCCGCCTCGACCATGGCATATCGACCACGACACCAACAAGATTAGGTCCAACAATTACCAATTACAATCAAGGTCAAAGACTGCCATCTACCAAAACTTTTATAAACACAAATTTTAAAGCAACTCAAATATCAATTATTCACCACCAGTATATTCACGACCATCCACATGGTCTAACACTTTGGATGCTCGTCTGAGTTAGCACTTCCAAATGAAAGAACCATGAAGAAATACCAGTATGCTTTGGAGTGTTAGAGCTTGTGTTGTTCCAAACTTCACGATTTTGTCGGATTGACTCGTGATTATGATTTTACTGCCAGTTGTTGGAATAAACCACGCGTTGAGTACGTGTGTGTGGCGTGCGCCGCCGTTCGTCGAGGCGTGCAGCTAGCTGCGGGCGTTAGTTGCGGCAACCGGTTCATGCGCGTGAGGGAGTGGCTCACATTGCACCGACGCCGATCGCGAGCCTCGTGCGGACGTCGCGCAAGATCGAGGAGTTAGTTGCTCAGAGCTGAAGCTATAAAGCGCATGTAAGCTGGTTGTTTTGGTGTGCGTTGAGAATAACAGAAAAGATTGGCGTTGTGTCGCCGTTGCGGGCGTTTCATCGCTCGGCAAAAATCCTTGTGTATTTGTGTTTGATCTTGGGCCATTCTCTTCATTTGGTATCAGAGCAGGTTGAGGCAACATCCCGGCCGTGATCGACGGAGGTCGCCACCACTGAAGAAGCAGCGACGCGCCATCGACACTGTGAAGATGAGCACCAGCGACAAGGTTGCTCAGGACGTCAGGATGGAGCGTGTGATCGGCAGCGTGATGGAGCTTCCGATGCTAACGAAGACGAACTACCACGAGTGGGCGCTCGTGATGCAAGTCAACCGGAGGGCATGGAGCTCGGGATGCCGTGGAGGCGGGCAAGGCCGAGCGCGCCAAGGATCGGCGCGTTGGCCGTCATCTTGCGCCGCGTGCCACCGAGCTGAAGGCCGCCTCACTGCGGAAGAAGACCGCCAAGGAGGCTTGGGAGGCGGTCAAGTCAAGGCGGATGGGGACTCGCGCGTCAGGAGGCCAAGGCGCAGTACCTCCTCAAGCAGTTCGAGAACGCGGCGTTCAAGGACGGTGAGATGATCGACGACTTCGCCGTGCGGATCGGCTCCCTCGCCACGGAGCTGCGCGAGCTTGGGGAGAAGATGGAGGAGGAGCGCGTCGTGAAGAAAATGCTGCGGGTTGTGCCGGCGAGGTACAATCAGATCACATGCTCCATCGAGATGTTTGTAGATTTGAAGACGATGTCGCCGAGGAGCTCGTCGAGGCTGCGCGTGGCGGAGCGCGTGGCGCGTTGAGGAGGCTGCGGGCGGTGTCCAGCGTCTGCTGCTCACCGAGGAGCGATGGGAAGCTCGCCGCGCAGCGGCAAGGAGCACGGCGGCGAAGCGAGGCGCGGCGAAAATGCGTGGCATGGAGGCGGCGGCGACAAGGGAAGTGGCAGCCACGTCGACGACGACGGCGGCAGAGCACGCGCCGGGACCAGCGGGCGTTCGGAGCGCCGCAGGCGAGGAAGGTGCTACAACTGCGGCGTACGCGTCCACCTCAACAGGGATTGCCGTGAGCCGAGGAAGGAGAAGGCACTGCTCGCCGATGTCGATGATGAGCCGACTCTTCTGTAGGTCGAACGCATGGGGGTGTCGTGGTTTAGGGGATGATTGTTGGAATAAACCACGCGTTGAGTACGTGTGTGTGGCGTGTGCCGCCGTTCATCGAGGCGTGCAGCCAGCTGCGGCGTTAGTTGCGGCGACCGGTTCATGCGCGTGAGGGAGTGGCTCACATTGCACTGACGCCGGATCGCGAGAGCCTCGTGCGGACGTGCGCGCGAAGACCGCAGGAGTTAGTTGCTCAGAGCTGAAGCTATAAAGCGCATGTAAGCTGGTTGTTTTGGTGTGCGTTGAGAATAACAGAAAAGATTGGCGTTGTGTCGCCGTTGCGGGCGTTTCGTCGCTCGGCAAAAATCCTTGTGTATTTGTGTTTGATCTTGGGCCATTCTCTTCACCAGTTGCCATGCAACTCATCGAAGTTGAATACACTCTCCTCCGTATATGCTAATCGACATCCCCAGCTAGTTCAATACCAACCGATGATCTTCCGTTCGCATTAGGTAGTGTGCTTCTATGATGCTTGATTACGCCTCCATCCCATAGAGTGTTGTGCTTGTCATGTTTAAGATCACCTTAAAGAACAGAATTTGGGAAAAGTTGGCGGTGCATCGGAGGATAGCTCATCAGGAACACACACAAGCTCATCCACTTTGGCTACGATGTTCCTCAAATCAAGCACCTGCTGTAGCTCTAGAATGCTAGTCTGCTTCCAGTGGAGAAGCAGAGACCCTTAGCAGGATTGAGTTCAGGATTGAGTGACTCACCTCATCATTTCTGTCATTGGCCTTCTCTCCTTCGTCTGCAGGTGTTGAGCATGTAGTAACCTTGGTGCATGACTTCTTTGAGTATGTTGAGCTAGCTGCTTGTGCATGGCTTGGCTTGTGATGTGTCTCCCATCAGCCTCATCGACTATGACATGAACTGGTCGCAGCATTCGTTGTAGCCTCTGTAGGTTCTCCTCAACGGTCATCGTGACGTCTCCACCTCAGGCCTCTCCTTGCCGATGTTGATGAAGACTCGCACGCAGGCACAAAAACAACGTGTACTACTTCTCTTGCCGGCAATGACAAGAAATAGCACACGCACGCAAACGACTCAATGAGCTTCAGAGAGATTTTGGTGCTGCTTGGTACAGCTTTCCTCATGGTTCTATTGCTCTTAAATAGTAACAAGTAAGAATACAAAACGGATTACAACTGCAAGCTATTCAGAAATCGGAAACGAAATCAATCTGTACTCTCCAAACCGAGAGACAGACATCTAACCGAAACAGAAACATTTTGTATAGAAAGTAGAGTCCTGAACCGAGCGGGATTATGCAACAATCTCCCCCTAATCCTTGCTCAGTTCATTTGACCTTGACGACGCCAATCTTCTCGCGCAATTCACAGAACTTGGCGCGTCCGAGTGACTTAGTCAGAATGTCAGCGAGCTGTTCCTGAGAGCTCGTGAATTCCAAGCATATGTTCCCACTGTCCAGACATTCACGGATGAAGTGGAATTTAGTATCGATATGCTTACTTCTGTTGTGAAGGACATGATTCTTGCTTAAGGCGATCGCGGACATGTTATCCATCTTCAATTGTGGTGTTCGGAGCTTGGTGCCGATCACGCCACCCAAAGAAACGCGAGCCACACCGCTTATATGCCGCCGCGCGCGCGATGTATTCCGCCGCACGAGGAGAGCACTACCACCTTTGCTTCGGGATTGCCAAGAAATTGGCATCTCACCGAGGAAGAAGATGATCCCGTGGTACTCTTCCTGTCATCCACATCTCCCCAAGTCGCCACATCGTAGCCCGTCAGGTGAATGTCACCGTTCGAGCGCTTGGAGTAGATGATGCTGTAGTCGATCGTGCCGGAGATGTACCGGAGCAAATGCTTGACGGTGACGAGGTGCTCCTGCTGGGGCTTCTCCATGAATCTGCTCACGTAGCCCACGGCAAAAGCGATGTCGGGCCGTGTATGCACCAGATATCGCAAGCTCCCTACCAAGCTGCGATACATCGTTGCGTCCACCTCCGGCGTGGCACTGTTCTTGGACAGCTTCAGACGCACCTCCATGGGCGTCTGGCACGTGTTGCAGCCTTCAAGCTGCGCTTTTTCAAGCAGCTTGCGTGCGTACGCCGCCTGGCACAACGTGACGGCATCCCGGCTCTGCTTCACCTCGATCCCGAGGTAGTATGAGAGCAACCCCAGGTCGCTCATGCGGAAGAGTTGACGCATCTTGCCCTTGAATGTGTTGATGTCCTCCGAGCGTGCTCCCGTGATGATGAGATCGTCGACGTAGACGCCCACCACCACGCGTGACGTCACGACGCCCCTTGTGTACATACCGTGCTCGCTGGCGCACCGGGCGAAGCCGAGGTCGCGGAGGCTACTGTCGAGCTTAACATTCCAAGCGCGCGGTGCTTGACAGAGTCCGTACAAGGCCTTTCGTAGCCTCAGCACCTTCTCTTCATGCCCAGCCACGACGAAACCTGGCAGTTGCCGGACGTACACCTCTTCGCTCAGGTCGCCGTTGAGAAACGCCGACTTGACATCCATGTGATGCACAAGCCAACCTTCCCGAGCCGCCACAGCGAGCAGCATCCGGACCGACTCCATCCGAGCAACGGGCGCGAAGACCTCGTCGTAGTCGATCCCCGTTCTTTGGGCGTAGCTTTCGCCACGAGTCTTGCCTTGTGTTTGACGATGGCCCCGCTCGCCGCGCTTGTTTGAAGACCCATTTCAGGCCGATTGGACGGTGGCCTGAAGGCAAGTTGACGAGCGTCCACGTGCTATTCTGTTCGATAGACGCCATCTCCTCGATCATCGCCTTCCGCTAGCATTCCTCGCCACGAGCCTCTTCGAACGTGGCAGGCTCATCGCCCATGGCGAGCAGCAGATCATCCCACGTCTCTCGCTCTGCCAGTCCTAGAGTCGCTGCCGGGCCGAGGATGTTCTCCAGTGTCTTGAACCGGACATCATCGTCGTAGTCACCATCCAGGTCCAGGTCCCCGCTCGGTGGTGAAGCGAACTCGATCTGCTCCGCAGGGATTGGGGCTGACTGTGGCGTGCGGGGCTCAGACCCGCACGTGGGCGTCACTGTACCGGGGGTCGCATGTGCTGTCGGTGTCTCGCCGCCCGTCGCGGCGTTGTGCGCCGCGTCCTGCACTCCCATGTCATGGCGGATCGTCACCGTCATTTGGTCGACGTGAAACGGTTTTGAGTCCGCCGCGCTTGAGTCTTCGCCGTGCTTGCTCCAGTCCCAGGCTCTTGCTTCATCAAACACCGCATCGCGTGATACGACCACACATTCGGTGTTCGAATTGTAGAACCTGTACGCCTTGGAGCCCGGCTCGTACCCGATGAACACCATCGGCGTACTGCGATCCTCGAGCTTGCGCTGATGGCCGCCAACGTTCTTCACATGTGCGACGCAGCCAAATGTGCGGAAGAAATGCACGGGTGGCTTGTGACCGTACCATGCTTCGAATGGTGTCATCCCCTCGATGCTCCTCGTCGGTGCGCGGTTCAGGATGAAAACAGCCATCGTGACCGCCTCCCCCCAAAACCAGCCGGGCATGCGCATTGCCTTGAGCATGCTTCGCGCCATGCCTAGCACGGTCTGGTTGCGCCGCTCCACCACGCCGTTTTGCTGCGGAGTATACGGCGCGGTGAGATGGCGCTGGATGCCCTGCTCGGCGCAATAGTCACCGAACGTCCGTGTCGTGAACTCGCTGCCGCGATCTATGCGGAGCGTGCCCATCTTCTTTCCTGCTTCTGCCTTCGCTCGAGTTTGAAGACGAATTATCGCCGCCGTGGCCTCATCCTTTGACGCCAGTAGCACGATCCACATGAATCTACTTTTATCGTCGACGACGAGAAGGAAGAGTTGTTTGCCGTCGGGCGTCTTCGGGGTGATGGGCCCGCACAGGTCGGCGTGAACCAACTCCAGCAGGTTCTTGGCTCGGTACACGCTTGCCGCCGGGAACGGGTGCCTCCTTTGCTTGCCGGCGAGACAACTCTCGCAGACCTGGTCGACGTGGTCGATCTGTGGGAGCCCGCGCACCAACTCCCCCTGCGCGAGCTGCTTGAGCCCCTGAAAGCTTAGGTGGCCGTACCTGGCATGCCATTGCCAGGTCGCTTCGCTGCTCCGCGCGGCGAGGCATACCGGCTTGCCGATGTCAAGGTCGAGGATGTAGAGCCGGCTTGGTGAGCGTTGCACCTTCACCATCAGCCGCCGCCGTTGGTCCCAGATCCTGAGAATCCCATCCTCGATCAGGATCTTGAAGCCGTCCTCATCCAGTTGGCCGAGGCTGACTATGTTCGCCGTCAACTTGGGAATGTGGTAGACGCCGCCGAGCTCTTGGTGCTCTCCGTTCTTGCAGTTGAGGAGCACCATGCCACGCCCTTCGATGCCGAAGACGGAGCCGTCCCCGAATCGGACAGTACCGTGGATCCCCGTGTCAAGCTCGGCGAAGGCAGATTTCACTCCCGTCATATGATTCGTCGCGCCGGTGTCGAGAATCCACTGGGTGCAGTTGCCGATGCCCTTCTCGCCGAGCTGGACAAACAGCTTCTCTTCCTCAAGGTGGATCAACGAAGAGTCTGCCGGCGATACAGACGCTAGTGGAGAATCGGTGTTGAGAATCCACCGGGTGCAGTCACCGATGCCCTCCCCGCCGAGCTGGACAAACAACTCTTCTTCCTCGAGGTGGATCAAGGTGGATTCCGCCGGCGATGTTGTCGCTGTTGCCACCAATAAGGTGGGCTCTGTCTTCTCCTCGACTTGGACCGCGTGGGCCGCCTCGTCTCGTTTCTTCTTGCGACATTCACGGGCCCAATATCCGGTCTTGCCACAATATCTGCATTGGTCATCTCCGATTTGGTTTCGCCCATTACCACCGCTGCCTAGGGGCTTGGGCGGCCTGGAGCCACCGCACGCATCTCCCTCCTTGCCACACCTGGGGCCACGTCTTCTTCTCTGGTTCGACGACATCGTCCCCTTGGGCTGTCTTGACGACCCCTCGCCGGAGAGCTGCATCTTCGCCGCCACGCGCGCGATCAGCTCGTCCTCGGTGAGATTCAAGCTAGCGATGGAGCCACCGCCAAGACCATGTCGCTCCTCTGCAGACTTGAGCCGGCCGATGAGCTCCTCGACGGAGATCTCGCTTAGGTTGAGGAGGGTCTCAATCGCCATGGCAATTTGTGCGTACCTTGGAGGGAGTGCCTGGAGGAATTTGCGGACGATCTCTTCCTCAGCGCAGGCGTCGTTAAGGACTGCAAGTTGATGTGCGATCCTGTTGATGCAGACACCGAACTCGTCCACAGTCTCGCCGTCGCGGAACTTGAGCCCGTCAAACTCGCGCCGGAGTGTGTTGGCTTTCGCCTTGCGCACGCGCTCCACGCCGACATGCATGGTGCTGATCGCGTCCCACGCGATCTTGGCGGTCGCCTTGCTGGCGATGGTTCCCATCAACTCCGCCGGGACTGCCTTGGCGATGACCTCCAGCGCCATACGATCCTCGACGTAGTCGACGGTGCCGACGCTCACCGCGTTCCACAGGCCGCGCGCCTGCAGCATCACGCGCATGAGCGCCGCCCAGTCGAAGTAGTTGGTCTTCGTGAGCGTCGGAAATGCCCCGCTGCTGCTGACCTCCTTGGTGACCCGGTGGATCACCAGACCGCGCTCCGTTCCGCCGCTGCCGCCACCGCTCCCCGATGGCGGCGTCGTCTCCTCCCGAGACTGCCTTGGCGGTGAAGCCGATCGATGGCGAGGCATGACGGCTCACACGATCGCTTGGTCGCGCTCCCGGGGCCGATCCGGCTCTGATACCAATTGACGTCTCCACCTCAGGCCTCTCCTTGCCGATGTTGATGAAGACTCGCACGCAGGCACAAAAACAACGTGTACTACTTCTCTTGCCGGCAATGACAAGAAATAGCACACGCACGCAAAAGACTCAATGAGCTTCAGAGAGATTTTGGTGCTGCTTGGTACAGCTTTCCTCATGGTTCTATTGCTCTTAAATAGTAACAAGTAAGAATACAAAACGGATTACAACTGCAAGCTATTCAGAAATCGGAAACGAAATCAATCTGTACTCTCCAAACCGAGAGACAGACATCTAACCGAAACAGAAACATTTTGTATAGAAAGCAGAGTCCTGAACCGAGCGGGATTATGCAACACATCGTCCGTCTTGAGTACCTGTCGATCAAGAAAGACATGGTTCTGGTCGCGAGTTCACCTGCAATTGCAGGGAGTAGCATCTCCATATGGGAGCCTCTCCTCTCAGAGCTAACAAGGTGTGATAAATTCAGATTTGAAGAACACACGGTCATGTAATATTTATGCCTTTGTTTTCTGGTACTTAATTGAGTGTTGTGTTGACTGAATGACTTGCAGGGTTGAACTGGAAAACGAAGAGAAAATCAAGTTTCAATGCCCGAGATTCTTAGGCTGCTTTGTGGAATAAAACCATTGACAAGCACTTATAATTAATAGCTCATGAAAATTTATGTCAATGTCATGCATTATTCTACTAGTCAACACATAGAGTTTACATATAAGAAATGGTAGAAAAAAAGAAAAACTTGTGATCTAACTAACATATACTCCTAATGTACGCCTTACAGTGACAAAATTAACCAAGTGCATTTCTATTATTCAGAGAGCGCTTCCTCTTGACAACTGTACTACTCTGTAGCTCTCGAATCTCACAAGTATAGATATAGTTATGGTAGGGCGGTATCGGGGACTTCCATGCGAGGACTTCGAATTTCCCATGAGGCTTATCGCTTCCATACATCACATCTTGAATTGTTATCTTGGGAACATCCTCTTGAGAATAGCATGTTTGATACTGATCATAAATCAATAAATCTTCAGTTGTTCTACCCATTCTTCGAAGGTAAATGGGTCTATTTTCCTCCAAAAGATCAGATGGATGTTCACCAAATTTAGAGAGATGTTTCTGTATGTACCCTCTCAAAAAGAACAGAACCTTGCACCAGTAGTGCGTTCTAAAGTTCTCTCTCAATAAGCAAGCGGTAACGTTTGCGCCAATGAGAGTTCCATTCATTGCCCTGGCTATCTCCATGGCCAAATATACAAGTCTAGGGTGCATCTCAGGATCTGTGCTTCCAAACGTAATCACCTTGAAGAAATACCAAAACGCTTCATGACACAGGCGTTTCAGTGTTAGAGCCTGCGTTGTTCCAAACCTCATGATCTTGTCAGATCGGCTTGTGACTATGATTTTACTATCACTTTTTGTGCACTGTTTAGAAGCAGAATACAACCTTTTCCATGCGTCTTCATTGAGATCCCCAACTACCTCAACAACAACCAGCAATCTACCATCTTCGTTCAAGGCGCAGTTTTGATATTTCAATCCAACCATTTCACCTCTAAAATCATTGTCGCTCAAGAAGACAATCTGTGAAAAATGATTACGGACTCTTTCATCGTTGCACACATGAGCAACAAGGGTGCTCTTTCCCACTCTCCCTGGACCAACAATAGGTAGGACATCAGGATTGCCCACACTAGGAGGTTTTGTGTGCAACAAGAAGTTGATGACCAGTTCCATTTCCATTTGGCGGCCAAACATGCACTTGTCCAACAAGAGATGCATGCTATAAGGCTGGCGGTACAAACAAGGGTAGGTTTTTAAGAACACAACTAACTCATTCACATCAAGAACCATGGTGTTCAAACTGTCAAGCACCTCTTGCAGTTCTTCTATACTCTGTGTACTGCTACTGAAGAAACTGATACGTTTTGCAGAATTGAATTTAGACAGAACCGAAGAGTGACTCACAAGTTGATCTTTAGCCTTGCCTTCTTCGTGAGCTCGGTATCTGAAGGTATCAAGTACGTAGTAGCCTCGGTACATCGCTTCTCTTAGCATGCTCAACTGCTGGAGCATCCCTTGATTTGTGATTTGCCGCCCCGCTGCCTCCTCGACGATGACCTGCGCCCGGAGTAGAATTCTTTGTAGGCTATCCTCCACGGCCAGGGCCGGCTGCTTGGAGCATTTATTGATGAAGAAACTCATGGATCTAGTGGCGACTTCACCCAGGATTGCAGAAAGGAAAATCTCCATTTGGGGACTCTGTCCTTAGGAAGATTGTGCAACGGGTGGACGAGAGGATGAGCAGTGAGTTGTGAAATGTGATGTCTCTGAAACTCTGTTTATGCTCTGCTTCTGGTCATTGCTGGTTAGGAAAGTCAGGCCTCATGGTCAGAACTCGAGAGCAAATGACGAACAAGAAGAGAGAGAGAGAGAGAGAGAGAGAAGTGGCGTAGAAAATGCCTCAGCCTCTCTGCTCTGAGCGCCAAAAATCAATCATTCCATGCACATGATCTTCTTCGGTTTCGGCCGGTGATTTATGACTTATGTTACAGTAACTAACTTTCAAACGATATATTTTTTTAAGACGAAGTTAATATTTTTTTAAGACGAAGTTAATAAAAAAGATTGCAGCAAAAAGTATATTGAATTCAGTTGTACCAGTTAAATTCATATATGATTATTTTTTTTCTACATACTGTTTTTTATAAATAGTTAGAATTTAAAATTTTAAACAATAAATTATAAGACATAAGCTCAAAGGAACCCTCGTCAGTTGGACATCCTTTCTTCTGAATCTGCTGGCTACTGTTACTGCTTTTCTCTCTTTATTACACATACCTGACTGACTAACAACACGTACAGCTCTTGACTCCTGGGTCTTTTGCTTACTGCACCATCACTATCTGTTTTCTGCAGAATTGCCGTGCAGCCTACGCCCCTATTACTTCCTTTAATTCTCCCCTAGTGCTAGGCTTCTATTCAGCAAGCCAAACTCGAACAACAGATAGGACTCTTTGTGAGGAGGCTCCTGTTTCCAAGAGCGAATTTTGGATATATGTAGCTCTGTAGATATCCAGAATTCCAAATCTAGCACCCAAAGCAAAACATTTCCAAAATTGGCTCCCTGTCCAAGCGCGCGACGACCCGAAGCCGACACGTGTCCGATCGTGCAGTGTGGTACCGCACGACCGCACTGTAGCCGAGTCGTGCGGTACCACACCGCACAACTCCATCGTATGCTATGCCGACCGCACGCAGGCCCGGCCCTTGGGGGGGTCGAGCTGTGCCGCCGCACAGGGCCCTCGACGCCAAGGGGCCCAACCCCAGATACGTACGTACTAGGTATAGTATGGCCCATAGGAAAAGCTAACCAGCAGGAGGCCAGGAAGCACCGAAGCAGGAAAGGCACGTAGCCACGTACGTGCTGCGCGAATCGCGATTTGCCTTCCGTCGCGTTGATTCGGCTTCCGCTTCCGCGAGACCGCGAGTCCGCGTTCTGCCCTTCCGCCGCGCGGCCGCGCGGCCGCGAGTCCGCGACTGCCTTCTTCCCCGCTGGCCGCTACGACCTGCGACTCTGCGAGACAGCCGAGACTGCGCGTCGATGTCGTGCGCTCGTTGCCTCGTTCTGCCATCACCGATTCACCGATCGGCTGTGCGCGGTGCGCCCCAGCGCCCGTGCGTCGCGTGCACATTGGGGAGGTCCAAGAAAGGTTAGATTGTTAAAATATGGCCTTTTGGGATCTGATGATGAGATGCTGCTGTTAATGAACGAATGATTCAGGATTAGTACTCCTAAGTACGAATATTTAGTTTGCTTTTGTCCCCAATATTTATTCTTTAGATTTGGGATTTAGGAATCCCTTACGGTGCAGCACGCATGTTTAGTATGACATTGAATTTTCTGAAATTGAATTTAGTATGGCATAATTTTTTTAAATATCTTATGGCTAAATCATGCAGTAAAGCTATTTCATTCTTTGGAATTGTGCAGAGGATATATGTATTATTTTCAGGTTCTACCAAAAGATGGAATGTTTTGCTTGAACATGTTAAAGATTTGACTGTGAAATCATTGAGCAATACTCGTTGGGAGAGTCGCATCAAAAGTGTCAGAGCAATTAGATATCAAGCTCCTCAACTAAGGTCAGCTTTGTTGTGGCTAAGTGAGGATAGAGATACTGAACCAAAGGATAGGAGTGATGCAAAAAATTTATATGACGTGCTTGGCAGCTTTGAGTTCATACTTGGTATGGTTATTTGGCATGACATTTTATATTCTGTAAATATTGTTAGTAAGAAATTGCAATCACCATCCATATGCATTGATTCTACCTTACAGCATATAAAAGGTATGGTGACATACTTTCAGAACTATAGAAACAATGGGTTTGCTGATATTATTAGATGAAATTGATATTGATTAAATGGTTTGGCAACTTTATGCATCGAGAAGCAATTATTAGATGAAATTGATATTGATGCCATCATCAATGACTTCGCATCACTAAATGTTAGAAGAAATTTTTAAGGTAAGATGTATAACTTGTTTGATAAGAATGTTTTTATGCATTACACTTATTAGAAACATCGTTATATTATTAGAGTTATATTAAAGGGCCCATCTTTCTAGCTTCGCTTCAGGTCACTAAATTCACAGGACCGGGCCTGACCGCACGTCCTTGCTTGTGACCGCACGTTTGCCGCTCCCAACCGCGCGTCTGCCCAGAACGTACGTACACGGTCGATCGAAGGCAAGGCTTAATTAGATCCATTAATTAAAGCATGCATGCAAAGTGTAGCACGCATATGGACCGCACACGATCAATCAATCGATTCGATCGAAGATGAGCAATATATATGTAGCTTTTTGGACGCGCGATTGATCGTGTACGTACGTTGATCGATTCGATTGATCATGCACGCATACGCGCGGTCGGAGCAGCAAACGTGCGGCCGGGAGCGGGGATGCGCGGTCGGCGCGGCACACAGTGGAGTCGACGCGGTGTGGTACCGCACGACTCGGCTACAATCGGTCCTGCGGTACCACACCGCGCTGGACGATCGGCACGCCGCGGGCAGGAGCCAATTTTGGAAATTTTTTGCTTTTGGTGCTAGATTTGGAATTTCGGATGTCTATAGGGCTACATGTGTCCAAAATTCATGGAGATGCTATTTTCGAAGCTTCTTTTTAAATGTTACAGTAGTTTTTTTTCCTTAAATCTAGCCTTCCACGTCCGTATTTACAAATCTAACTCTTTCCATAGACTTACCGAGCTCGGCAAATATCTACCGAGCTAAGAGAGTGCCGAGCTACAGTAGTTCGGTAGACACCTGCCAAGCTCTCCTAGCTCGACATGTCGCCAGCGGCGCACTATGCATGCTTAATTAACGCTAATTGTATTTAATTAGTACTAATCATACACTTTACCTAGCGCTAATCATAGCCATTATGGCCTGCTGCAGAGGAGGTCTAGGGGGTCCTGCCGAGCTAGGGGAGTTTGGTAGGTACCTGTTTAGCTCCCCTAGCTTGGTAGGTAGGTATCTGCCGAGCTGGTAAATCTACGAAAGGAGTTAGATTTGTAAAAGTGGATGTCCGAAAATTAAATTTGAAAAAATAATTATAATACCATTTATACGAATAGTTCACTATTTTTTGCCACTTTTGGAGAGCTTACCAAAATATCCATATCCTTCTTGATCGACAAGTACAGAAACAAGTGACACCGTCCAAGGAGGAGAGACTACAACATATGTAATATGTTGCTCCGGGTTTGCATCACTGTCAAGAAGGCGGAGGGAAGGAGCATCATGAACCAAGTGATGTTTTGACAACTGAACATGCTAAAAGAAGGCTTGTACAGAGGCTGCTACGTACTCGACACCTTCAGATAGAGAGCCCACGAAGAAGCGAAGGACTGAAGAACCATGTGAGAATATCCATAATTTTATTGTGATGAATCATTGCTATTTTAGAGGAGTGAAAATTTAGAATTTGCAGATTTTTCTTAATAACATGCAGAAATAGATGATTTTGGGAATTTTGAATTATAGGATGATTTAGTGACCTAGATAAGTGGTTATAGGTTGCATAAGATATGTCATTACTAATGTGGGTCAAGTTGTGAATAACTTGTGTCCGGAAATGATTTCTTTGTCTTTGAATGTGTAGGGACTCTTGAAGTCATCATGGTCAACGGCGATGATCGATGCTACACTCAGGGAGGAACTGAGGCCTAGAATGATCGAGGATGCCGGGTGAGACGGTGAGCTCAAGCACGGCACATGAAAGGCAAGAAATGTTGAAGGTAAGTTTGAACGGCAGGAAGACTTGTTGCTATGGTGAAGTGAGACTTGCATGAGCATGGTTGGGGCTACATTGCCCAAGTCGCTGCTATAGTTGTTAGGGTAGGGGGAGATGAGCACGGTGGAAGTTTCGTGTAATACCTGGCCGTACAAGCCCAGCCCAGCCCATTGTCCAGCCCTATAAAAGAGAGCCAGGTGGAGGGGAGGAAGCAAAAATCCAGTTTGCCTTCTCTTCCCCGAGCTCACCTCGCTGGCATCCACTCTCTCCTCGCGTTGCAGCCGTCGCTTGCGCCTGCTGCCGCAGCTCGCTAACTCGCGCCGCCGCCGCCACCGCCGCTAGGCCGCTTGTCGCCGTCTTCCCACGCGCCCTCGCCGTCGCCCGCCCGCCAGACGCGCCGCGTGCCGCTGCCGCCCGCGCCGCCGTTGTTGCGCCGCCGCCCCTCGGCTCGCGCTGCCGCCGCCGTTGCTCCGCCGCGCCCGCCTGCGTCGCCCTCTGCCGCAGCCACTCGCCCGCGCTCACGCGCTCCTGCTCTGCCGGCTGCGCGCCGTGCAAGGGAGCGAGGGGGAGGGCCGAGCTCCGGGAGGGAGAAAAGGAGGCGCGGGAGGAGAGGAGGAGGCGTGGGAGGAGCTGACCGATTGAGGGAGAAGCACCGGCTGTGGAGAGAGAGGAGGGGAGGAGAGCCGCCGGCCGTGGGAGTGACAAGAAAAGAAGAGAGTGTGGCCGCCCGTGGAGAAAAAGAAGAAAGGAGGAGCGCCGGCCGACAGGAAAGGAAAAGAGAGAGGAAAAGAAAAGGAAAAGAAGAAAGAGAAAGAGAAGGGAAAGAGGAGAAAAAAAGGGAAGTTGACCTGTTGCCAGATCTGCTCGATCCGGCTGAGAAAAAGGAAGCACTGTCCCGATCCGATCGCTCGGGGCCAGGGTAACGCCTCGAAAACCTTCTCCCTATTTATTTACCGAATCGGGTATAAGTTAATATGTCGATAATTAGAGTTGATGCATGTAACCTGTTAATTATCGTTATTAATATGAATACCTGATCGGTGTGGTTGGTACGGCCACTGTAGTTCGGATCTGGTCGATCCGTGGCAAAAGAGGGAGGAGGAGAGTATAATTTGAGGTTAAACAATATAACCGATTAAAGTGAGATTAAGTGTATAGAAATTGATCGGCGAGTATAAATAATGAGATCGCTAAATTTATCGGGTCAATGAGAGGTTGCCCGGTGAGACGGGATTGGGTTATGTCAAATTGGGCGTTAGAGCGATATCATTTGGTCGTATTTGAATGTATTGCATGAGTGATGAATTGAAATAGTTAATGCTTGTTCAGGTGGCGGTTCGAGTCTGGTGCCGTCCACGCACCGTCCGCCAGGTTAACAGGCAAGTACAGGGTAGAACAGTAAATTATGGTGAATGTTTGTTATTTGGGTTTCCATGCTATGATTTACAGTATTTATGAGATGTATATGAATTGTGCTAATCATACCTCGATGAGTATCGCTTATGATTGGGCATCCATATTTGAAGCATATTGCATCATGCAAATGCATAAGAGCCAGGCCGGTGAGAAAGTCATGACTAGTCCGGAGTGCTCTTGAATAAGAGCAAGGTCGGTGAGAAAGTCAAGTGACTATTCCGGAGTGCTCTGAAGTAAGACCTACAGAGGTAGGCAATTGAGTGGTCCATCGACGGGTGGACGCTCCGCTATACCGGTATCAGCTACAGTTATAGGTGCATTACAGATGCATTGCATCGCATTGCATTGCATTGCATTTACAGGAAATGAACAGATGACAGAGAGGAAACCCAGAGATTCTGGGATACAACTCATAAATGTGATTTGATGGTTACAGATGTGTTGCATAGCATTGCATTACATATGTATTGCATGAAAGTGACAGAGGAAGTGATACAGATTACCGATACAGAGTTAATGTACAGATTACAGTTACAGAGTTGATTTACAGTTTACAGTTACAGAATTAATTTACAGTTTACAGTTATAAGGTGAATTTATAGCTTACAGTTCGTGAAATTGATTGAATTGCTAAAGTGATGTTACTGTTTTATCGTGTGCTTGCTGAGTCTTCGGACTCACCCTTGCTTTATTGTTGTTTTTAGGTGAAGGAAGACGACATGCATGGGCGGGAGTAGTGCAGTCATTCACGTATCACAGTAATTCACAAATCATCTACAGCTGACATATTTACTCTTGGATAGTCTAAGTAGGGGTGCAATCGGATCGGATACGGTCGGTAACTGCTCATCCTGTATCCTATACCATATTTTTCTGGAATCGAGTCGGACACGGATAGAGTCGGATACTGAATCTGAACGCGATAGTATCGGTCACGGATACAGAACGGATACGGAGCGGATTCGATACGGTAACCATATTTCATCGGATAACACGCGAGAAAACAAAGGTAAAAGTAAAACGACAAACGTGTAGAGATTCATGGCATCCAAAGTGCTGTGAGTCACGCACATGTCCTCGGAATGTATTTGATCCCCCAACCAGGAAAACGGTGGCAAACACCCTACCTCAAAAAAATAAATAAAATAATAAAAGACAGTTGCTTATGCTAAACTGTGTTATCCCTCGACCAACATGAACACAGCTTTACCGACCGCAACGTTAGCCCTCACTGGAACAGAACAGTTCAGTAAACAACCTCAACACATCATCAGCAAACTGAACATGTCCTATGAACAAAACAGCATACTTTGGCGGCATACCAACTCTTTGCACACTTGGCATCGACAGCCAGGTCGACCTTCAGGATGTTGGTTCCATAGAAAGGCTTGGACATGCACTCTACCACGATGGCCTTGGTCATTTCGGGCTTTCGGCAGATTCTGTAGGCCCTTCCAGTATCACTTCATCAGTTCATCGTGCACCTGAGAAATGCAGACACAAAATGAAAACAATGTTAAGTTTCACCTTGGGGATCAGAATAGAATAACTTGGAATGAATAAGGGTGCAGTTATTAAATATAATGTAATAATTATTGCCTTTTCGTTTCTTTTACAAATAAAGAAACCATGGAATTGGCTCTATCCGTCTGTGCAATTTTTAGTACAAGTACCACATAACTACCTTGCTTTATAAACAGGAGAGAGCCCTAGCAGTGGTCTTGTAACAAACCTGCAACAGGAGTCTCCAACCAAGCTCCTTAAGGCGAGCATTTCTATCTCAAGCATCGCAGTATCGCACACATAGCAACATCTCGCCGCATCGCTGTGGATTGGAGAATGGAGATACATTATTATGCATATTTCAAAACTGAATAATCAAGTTTGAGCATCATAGCCATTGGGCCATGATTAGCAGATGCACTGCATTGGTGCATTTATAGCAGAGGACAGAGATTGAGTGTATCCCTTGCGTCCTTAACAGAAACCTACTAAGATGGTAAGCTATAACTCTGGAACTGATTTACCTTGAAAGAGGGGAAAGGGGAAGTACCTTGAACCAGTCTCCTGAGATGATCCTCTTTTGCTCTATTCTCACCACCCATAAACCTGCAAGCAGTAACAAGCAATAACAACAAGGAGTAACAACCAACAAGTAAATTCTTGTAGTGTTGCCTCCACTGAAAATGTATGACAGAACAACTACAATTAGTAGATAGCACCAAGGATGGACAGCACACAGTAGTAACATTTAGCAGTCCAACATTTAGCACACAGCCAACAGGCAACAGGGCACGGCTAAATGTATTCTGCTAAAGTGCTAAATGCTAATACATCAAGTTCAATAGACAACACTATTTGTCACAACAGCCAAGTAGCCAACAGGGCACAGCTAAATACTCAGTAATTTCTGCTAATACATGGAAAGTAGAAAAAAGAAGAGAACAAGAATCATTTCAACCATATCTTGCACAGTTGCACTAGATGTCTAGATTATAGCATCAAAAACTAGAGTTCACAATTTTCATTTACTAATCTTTGATGCAAACCACAATGGCACAGTGGCAGTCCAATTCTCCAATCATTTACATACCCGGGCGGGCGGCGACTACAAAGGCGAGGGCGCCGTCGACACACGGCGTCGGAGGCTAAAGGGACCACCGCACCAGGCACGGGCCGAGGGGGAAGCTCGCGCTGGAGGCCGGAGCGGGCTCGCGGGTCGGGGGAGGAGCTCGCACCGTAGCGGATGCCGGAGGGGAAAGCTCGTCGCCGTAGCGGATGCCGGACGCCGGAGGCTGGAGCGGGGAGCTCACGCAGGTCCAGGCGACGCCGCTGTGCACCAGATCTGGAGGCTACGTGGCCAGAGCTGGAGGGCGCAGGGTGGCCAGAGCCGGAGGGTGCAGGGCACCGGACACCGGAGCAAGGGAGCGGCGTGGCCCGTGGTCGTGGCGGCGTGGATTGGATTGGGGGTGGCGGAGCAAGGGTTAGGGATCGAGATTGGGGATGGGGAATGAGCGAGCGTCTTCGCCGCTGCGACTCGCCGAGCGAGTAGATGCGGCACGGTCGTGCGGAGTGTGGACTGCGGCGGGTGGATACTGGCTAGGGTTAGGGTTTGGCTCGGCCGGTGTGACCGTGTGAGCGCAAGTGGGCCGGGCCGACGGAGGCTTTACCGGATAATACCGATTATACTTTCCGGATATTACCGAATAAATTTCCGGATATTCTCTTATCCGACGGAAACTGCTCTCCCGAATCCGATACCGATTCCGAAAATTACTATCCGATACCGACACCGTATCCGACAAAATATTTCGGTTACCGAGTTTTTCGCCCGAATGCTATCCGAAACTATCCGGTCGGTCGGTCGGTCGGGAGGTATCCGATCCGATTGCACCCCTAAGTCTAAGTGCCTTTCCAGTAATTATCAAAGTTATATCTCTGCTGCGCTTAGTGTCAAGTGTACCGGCTTTTGTCGTCTGGTTGCTATTTAAATAAAATAATTGCTTCGCAAGACCAGCGGCAAAAGTTGAAGTTGATAGCATTATAGTGTAGGTGGTAGCACTTTGGGCTCAGGAAGGAGCCGGGGTATTACATTTCGGTGGTGCATATGGTGCTTGAGGTATGCAGGGAGGATAGAGGTGGTTGCTACAGTCACTTTTAGGAGCGTGGGGGAGGCTTCGATGATACGCGTGTGTACATGGCATGGGGACCGGGTGACATGCAGGAGGAAGACACTAGTAGATCATTGGATTAAAATAGATCGTAGGGCTCCGCCCTATCCCATTGAATCGGTAATCAATGGTATAGTGTCGTATAGCCACGTCCTTTAACATATGGAGTAGACACTTGCAAAAGACTCCTATAGGATAAATAGCCAATGATTACTCGGTCGATTGAAGCAAGTGTTTTGGAACTACTTGTTGCCCCTTTGTTGGACAAGGTATAACAAATGGTGAACTGCTAATTTATAGATGCCCTTGACTTTTGAGTAGTTGGATCCACCTTGGAACAAATCTGAGCTGTTGGACCTACTTCGGGTGTCCATGACTTGTGATGGGTAGAAAGAAATTCGCTACCGCTATGAGTGTTGCACACAACCCCTTCCGCGCGATGCGCTCTCGCACCTAGCATCATGCATCCCTCCCCCACCAGCACCTTCTTCATCTATGTCGTTCGCTGCCATCGTTGTCTTCATGCGAATCACATCTAGGCGAAGCCTAGCACCGAAGCCCTAACCAATTTCTACCGTGGATCCCCGTCGGGGAGGAGTGTCGTCGCAACCTTGCCAACGCCGATTCCACCATGGCAAGCCCAGCCATGGCTCCTAGAGCCACTGAGGTGAAACCTCTCTGAATATAATTTTTATTGGATTTTTTCTAATTATTTTTTCTCAATTGGTTTTTTCCAATATTTTTTCTCAACTAATTTTTTCGGATCAAAATTTTGCTATCAACTATATTTGAGTAAATAATTTTTCTTAATTGAAAATGTTTTCTGAATATTTTTTTCTGATCTTTTTGGGTGTGCGTGAGCTGCACCACCCTTAAGATAGGTGAACTCTAACAATTGGCAACATACTGCGTGCTCCCTGATTAAACAACCCACAACAAACAAGCAATGTTTTGGCATTGTTTTCTTCTAAATGTGTGGATTTTTGTAATGTTCTAATGAAAAATCGCACAACATATAAAAGAACAACAAAAATCAGTGGAGAAATGTACCAAGAGTTGGGTCATGTGATTAATTAGGACTCTCCGGACTTGGGGAATCAGGCTGCCATCCACGAGGCAAGGTGTACATGTCGCGTTATGAACTTGCCAAGCTGAAAGGTGCCGCACTACCGTGCAACGATCTCAGTTGGCCATGATGAAGCTCCATGGCTGGTATATGCATCTACATGCATGCATTGATCTCATCATTGTTGCGTGTTTTGCGAAGGCGATGGCAGCCACCGTGGAGCTCACAGCTGATGGCCTTGCACTGCTAGCGTTCAAGGTGGCGGGGACGATGGCCCGTGATCGGTACCCCGCTGTCTAGCCGCGGCTTAACCTTTTTGACCAGAGCGACTGCGCCTTCGCCATTGCCCAGCCATGGCCTCACCGCAGGCTTCTTAACGCCGGGCACAATGCCTTGAGCCTCCGCATCATGAGGCTACTGCAGCTCTGGTAATGCTCCAGCCGTGTAACGACGGCCGACAACCGTGCAACTGTTGTAGTTTCTCTGCCGACGGTTTAGTCCTCCCCGACTGTAAGTCTGCAAATTCCTTCTCCCAAACCTTACTTCAATGTATTCCAGTGATTGAATCCTAATTCTGGTGGTAGTTTGTGTTACTGTGGTACCGAGCTCACAGACGACATGGCTGCTACGGCAGGTGCAGCGGCCGCCGCGATTTCGACGGATTTGGTGATTTTTCTTGAATTCAAATTGTAGTTTTGAATATTTTGACCGAATTTTTTAAAAAAACCTTAAAATTTTGAAAATTTTGAATTTCGGATTTCTAGGAGGGATCCGAATTTTTTTAAACTGAAAATGTTTTCTCTGAGCACGAGAGTTTTGTGATGTAGGTGTTGCAGTCTTTGCTTCATGTTGCTCAGGTCTTCCTTTTTCTCTGTTGTTCAACAATAGGTGTTGCAATTTTGCTTCATGTTGGTTAGGTCTTCCTTCTTTCTGTTGGTCATTGCTGACGACAAAAACGCAGCAAACGTGTCAACTAAACTAGTGGCTCACGCCACTTATCTGGAAAGAAGACTGAGAAACGTTAGGAGTAGAATCTAATCTGCATATTTTTCTTCACTGCCTACATTTCAACCGTGCTGAAAAGAAAAATCCAAAAGGAAAGAAAGGAAGAAAAAAGGGATAGCTTGCCTGCCTATGCTTAGTAAACTAAATCAAGAGCAAATCAATCAATACAAAAAGAGATTCAATTATAAAAATTGATATATTGATATTTAAAGATAAATGTTTTACAGCCACTCCCCTTATAGGACAAGGGAGCACACCACAAACACTCAACTTATCTTAAATCATACCTAAAATTGAGGAACACTTGGTCTCAAAATAGGATGGTTGTATGGTTAATTACAAGTCTCCATCCCAACTCATTAAATAGATGAGCTAACCAACCACATCTAACCTTTAGTTGATACTATCTGTGAACTAAATCTAAACATCAATATTAATCATTAACCCTAGACACAAAACATGAACACCTAACTAGATATTTAGAGCGTAAGCGTCCAACGCATCTGATGAAGGAGAAGCCATGAGGGATGATCGGTGATGTTGAGGTAGAGGTGGCGACGGCGTGAGGCGCGATCGATGCGACGGGGACGAAGAGGTTCCGCCTTCGTTCACCACAACGCGCAAGATAGATCAGTCTGTTAGGGTTGTTTGGGGCCTAGAACAACTCACGCACATAGGCATGCCGAAAGCCTAGCTTTTATATGGCGGGTGATCGGGACCGAAACCAACTGGGTGGTTGCCGTCTCCGATCAAGACGCACGAGTGGAGGTTGAGGCCTCCCTAAAATCCCGGAGTCAGTTAGCCGAGATCAACCCAACATTCTCCCCTTTGATCGTAAGGCTAACATCATAAGCCCACTCTTGATAAATACAGCATACCAAGGCAATGTGTTGCATATCCAATGAAGTGCCATACAACCTCAATACCTATAGTGTACTATTGTATCTTGAAATGGATATTCATTATACTTAATGGGAGTTGGTTTGCTTTGAGGTCCTTTTATCCAGAATTAGAGGCTTTCCAATAAACCCATGCCGGCAACATGATCACGAAAGATATTGGGTGGTAAGCCTTTAGTAAGCGGATCCGCAAGCATTAACTTAGTGCTAATATGCTTGATACTTATGATTTGATCCTGGATTCTATCTTTCACAACATGATACTTAATGTCAATGTGTTTGGCAGCACCACTTGACTTGTTGTTATTTGCATAAAAGACTACGGGTTCATTATCGCAGTATAAAGTGAGTGGTTTAGAGATGCTGTCTACCACTCTAAGTCCTGAGATAAAGTTCTTAAGCCATACAGCCTGCCCGGTAGCCTCATAACATGCCACAAACTCAGCTTGCATCATTGAAGATGCCGTAAGGGTTTGTTTGGAGCTTTTCCACGAGATAGCTCCTCCAGCGAGTGTGAAGATATAACCTGACGTGGATTTCTTAGTATCAACACATCCCGCAAAATCTGAATCTGAATAACCAATAACTTCAAGGTTATCAGAAAACTTATATGTGAGCATGAAATGCTTAGTAGCTTGCATATAACGCAAAGCTTTCTTAACGGCTTTCCAATGGTCCGGTCCTGGATTTGACTGATATCTGCCAATCATCCCGGTTACAAAAGCTAAATCAGGGCGTATACATACTTGAGCATACATAATGCTTCCGACAACTGAAGCATAAGGAACCGACTTCATCCGATCGGTTTCATATTGGTTCCTCGGACATTGAAATGTCCCAAACTTATCGCCTTAACAATAGGAGCAAAGCGAGCGAGCACTTATGCATATTGTATCTCTTGAAGACTCACAATGTATGCCTTCGAGACAAACCTAATATTCCTTTGGACCTATCTCGGTGAATTTCAATGCCAAGAACGTAAAAGGCATCACCGAGATCCTTCATATCAAAATTAGATGAAAGAAATCTCTTGGTCTCAAACAGCATGTCCTTATCGCTGCTAGCCAATAAGATATCATCCACATAAAGTACTAAGATGGTGAATTTACTCCCCTTGAACTTAACATATATACAGTTATCAACCTCATTTTCTTTAAAGCCAAAACTTCTTATAATCTTATCAAATTTGAGGTACCACTGCCTCGACGCTTGTTTTAAGCCATAAATGGATTTCTTAAGTCGACATCCCATATGCTCCTTGCCTTCCATGACAAAACCTTCCGGTTGAGCCATGTAAACATTCTCTTGCAAGTCGCCATTAAGAAATACCGTTTTAACATCCATCTGATGCAGCCCTAAATCATAATGAGCTACAAGTGCCATAACAATTCTGAACGAATCTTTAGTTGAAACAGGAGAAAAGGTGTCATTATAGTCAATCCCCTCTCTTTGGGAGAAGCTTTTTGCTACGAGCCTTGCTTTGAACCTTTCGATATTTCCCTTAGAGTCATGCTTGGTTTTGTAGACCCATTTACACCTTCTCTGTTTTGACTCACAGGAATTTCTACTAAGTCCCATACATCATTAGTGCTCATAGACTTTAGTTCATCCTCCATGGCTTCAAGCCATTTAGAAGAATGTTCACTCATTATGGCCTCTTTATAAGAGGTGGGATCATCTACCTTCCCTATATCATTAACATCTTCATTCATATAGACAACATAATCATTTGGGATGGTAGATCTTCTCTCCCACTGTGATCTTCTAAGAGGTTCATTAGTTATTTCAGAGGTCTTGAGTCTCTTCATTAGGTATAACATCAGAATTTCAGAGACCTCAACAATGGTGCAACAACAGATTCTCATCGAGGTGCAATCGCTCGAGGCACAGAATAAAAACTCGGGATGAGCGGTGAAGGAACATAAACCCGCTTCTCCTCAAGATCTATTTTCCTGGGCTCCAGGTCCTCGTTATTTTCTAAGAACACAGCGTGCCTTGTTTCTACATACTAAAAGAACACAGCGTGCCTTATTTCTACATACTTAGTTATCCTATCAGGACAATAAAACCGATACCCTTTAGATCTGTCAGGGTACCCAATAAAATGGCAACTTACTGTCTTAGGATCTAATTTCCCAATGTGTGGATTAAATAACTTAGCTTCAGCACGACAACCCCACACTCGTAAATATTTCATACTCGGTTTTCTCCCAGTCCATAATTCATAAGGTGTTTTAGGTACTGATTTACTGGGAACCCGATTAAGAATATGTGCGGCCATCTTTAGTGCTTCCATCCACAAGCCAATTGGTAAACTAGAATGGCTAAGCATGCTCCGTACCATATCCATAAGTATACGGTTGCATCTTTCAGCTACACCATTCTGCTGAGGTTCGCCTGACATAGAATACTGGGCAACGATGTCATTTTCCTTAAGGAACTTAGCAAAAGGGCCAGGTATTTGCCCATAAGAGGCATGTCTTCCATAATATTCTCCCCCACGATCCGATCTTACCACTTTAATTCTTAGGTTGTGCTGATTTTCAACTTCAGCCTTAAATATTTTAAATTTATCAAGTGATTCAGATCGGTCTTTAATGGGAAAGATATAACCATAACGGGAGAAATCATCAGTGAATGTGATGAATGTATCAAAACCATCCATTGATGTCACAGGAAAAGGACCACAAATATCAGTATGAATTAATTCTAAAAGTCCTGTGCTGCGAGTAGCTCCCTTCTTTATTTGCTTAACATATTTTCCTTTAATACAATCAATGCAGTGGTCTAAGTCAAAGAAATCTAATGGGTGGAGAATTTCTTCTTTAATGAGACGCTCCATTCTCCCCCTCGAAATGTGGCCTAAACGACAGTGCCACAGTTTCGAAGAAGTCTCATCATTATTTTTACGCTTAGCATCACAAACATTCAAGGATACAGGAGATTCATTAAGGGAAAGCATATAGAGCTTGTCTTGTCTAAACGCAAGACCAACATTATTTGAATTAAACTTAATAATACATTTATTGTCTCCAAAAATACATTTAAAACCTTCATCGTCCAATAAAGAAACTGAAATCAAATTCCTCCTGATGGAAGGAACATAAACTACATTATTAAGACGAAGATGAAGCCGCTATCTAAAGCTAATGAAACAGATCCAACTAATTCAACTTCGGCTTCCTTTCCATCCGCGACTCTAAGACTTCACTCCCCCTTTCGTAGTGTTTTCGCGGTAAGGAATCCATGTAAAGAGTTGGTAACGTGCACAGTTGCACCTGAGTCAATCCACCAAGAACTAAGTGAAAAATCAGCATAAAGAGTTTCATCAATAAAGTTATTGTATCATTACCCCTTTTGGCGAGCCACTTTAGGAAACCAGCACAATCTTTCTGGAAATGCTCTGGCTGCTTGCAAAAGTGGCATTCTCCCCCTTTAGATGCTCCAGCGGGAGCAACAGGAGGCTTAGGTGCATTGTGCACTTTAGGCCCTGGCTTATTTGAGTTGGGGGAAAACTACAGCTTCTTCTTGGATTTGAAGTCACCCTGGAATTTCCTTTTGTTTGAACCACCAACATGAAAAGCAAGATCCTTCTTTTCTGTTCTTATTCTCTCTTCTTCCTGGACACACATGGCGATCAAATCGCTCATGCTCCATTTCTCTTTCTGAGTGTTATAATTAATCTTAAAAGCTGTATACTCAGAAGGGAGAGAGGTCATAATGAAATGGACAAGGAAACCATCAGAGATTGCCATGTCCATGCCCTTGAGTTTTTCTGCCATATCAGTCATCATCATGATATGCTCTCTTATACTGCCGGACCCATCATATTTGCTGGTCAAGAGCCTCTGAATTAAAGTACTGGCATAAACTTTAGTGGAGCCTTTGAATTTCTCCTCGATTGAAGCCAAGTACTTAGCATTTTCGAATCGGGATTGCTCCCTAATCCCGATCGAAATAGAGGTCTTCATGATCATTAGCGATAAGCGCTAGACCGCTCCCATTTTTCAGCATTAGCCTCATAAACTTTCTTTTTCTCATCAAAATTCTCCTCACCTTCGGTGGGAGGAACGGGAGCGTCTACCCTTAAGGCATAGTCAAGGTCCAAAACCCCAAGGACAACATGAATTCGTTCTTTCCACGTGGGAAAATTGCTACCCGTGAGCTGCTCAATGTTATCAATAGTGGCGGCAACGTTTGAAGCATTAAGTGCTGAATTTCAAAATAAAAGGGCAAAAAATTAGAAATATCATAAACATATATGTTGCATGTAATTAACCCTACGTTGGTCTGATTAATAACATGCAAAAATACAGTTCTAATTCATATCACCGTTGGGCAGAAAATGAAAAAGAACTTTAATTTTACATGGCGACATATGATTATAAACAACGTTGGTCAGAATATAACCATATGCATACATAATGCCAAAATTAATCGTAAAAATCTCAAGATTAAAATATCCCGCTGGTTCAATTTTAATCCGAGATTATACATAATAACATGGTGGAGATACATGAAAATTTGGGGCAACAAAAGTAATTAAAATTAATGCATAAAAGAGATATATAAAGCATAAAAAAGCACTGATAATAATAATAATAACAATAATACTATTGTTAGCTGGCCTTAAAAAGAAAAAAAGGCCCAAAACTCTGCGCAGCCCAAAAATTCCCGCACAGGCCGAAAATTGCACACCTGTGCGCAGCCTAAAAGAGAGCCCGTACGGGCCAAACCCGCAGCGCTCGGCCCACCTCATGCGCGCGCAGTAGCCGGCAAAATGGCCCATAAAGACTCCCACACGGGAGGAGATCCCGCACGGGCCCAAAAATTTGCAGCCGGCCCAAAAGGAATGCGCGCAGCCCATAAAAACAGTCGGCCCAAAAAAAACTTCAACCGGCATGACGCTGACCGTCAGATCAAATCGGACGGCCAAAACGCGCAGACGGCAGGGATATAACCCCCAAAAACCCTAGCCCCATTCTTGCCCTTCTCTTCCGAAAAACGTGGCGAGGAGCGGCGGCGCGCATGGCGCCACGCTGGCGGAGCGGCGGCTCGGAGGCGGCGGAGGTGGGAGAGTGGCGCGGCTCGGTGGCTTCGCTCGTGGCAAGGGCGGCGGGCAGCTGCAAAGCAACAGCGAGCGGAGGAACGGCGCGGCGCCGACGCGGATCCGTGCGGCGGCGGCCGCAAGCAGCGCGCAGAGCGGCGCGCCATGGCGCGGCAAGAAACGCCCAAAGGCGGCAAGAGGCGGCGGCCCATCGCCGGCTAAAGGCATAAGCCCCCGCCCGATCTAATTTTTTTTGTTCTTTTTGTTCTTGATTTGCCGCCGATCTAGATTTCTATTTGGGGAATTACTTTTCATCAGGATTTGCAAAAAATAAAATAAAATCACCTCCTTCTAATTGCTAACCGATCCATTAAACAAAAGGGAACCGAGTTCGGTTGGGGTATTCTAGGGTTCATGATGCGGCTAGGGATGCTCTGATACCAAATGTATACATAATCTAAGTATACTATCCACTTAGTACAATGGGGGAAACCCGATAACCGCACACGGGGGTTTTAACTCACTACACTTATGCATGCTTTTCAAAGTGCATAAGGCTGAATCCGCTAAGTCCTAAGTTTTGATTCATCTTGATCATACCAGTTTCTTCATAACTTAAACCGCCTTCCCAGGCGGTGCTCATGAGATGTGGTTTTCTTCCAAAGCCGTTTCCAGTATTTTGGTCAAATTACCAAAAAAATTGTTCCATAACCTGGTCTTCTCCTTCCATTGTAAGCAATTGCCATACTTGTCACGTGTAGGTGCACCATTGGTTTGCTACGCTTCGCTAGTCTCTCCCATTCTGGTTCCATGGACCACGTCTCACTTGGATCAACCAAGACATATGGTGCAAGCCCACTATTCGAATTTTCCTTCAATATTTTTTGCTTTTCTCATGCCATACTTGAGTTTACCATCTCACTCGGTATCGTTGATCGTTACGACATCGACTCCTCCATGAGCGTAACCGGATCATCATTATTAGCTATGGTTGATTCTAAGCGACCCTGCATATCCAAAGAATTTGATATTTTTTTACGATTTTGAGGGATTTGGCTTTTTCTTGAATTCGAATTGTATTTTTAAATATTTCGACCGATTTTTTTTCAAAAAATTCTAAAATTTTTGAAATTTCTGAATTTCGTATTTCTCGGAGAATCCAATTTTTTAAAAGAAAAAACCGAAAACGTTTACCCTGAATACCAGAGTTTTGTGATATAGGTGTTGCAGTCTTTGCTTCGTGTTGGTCAGGTCAAAAATCCAAAAGGAAAGAAAGGAATAAAAAAGGATAGCCTGCCCGCCTATGCTTAGTCAAGGAAGAAAAAAAAAGGATAGCCAATATTGATAAGACCAATTCGTCGGTGTCTGGTGCCAATAAGATATCACCGGCTGCTATTGACTTCCAACCATTCGTTGATTGTTGGAACGCATAAGACATACTATAGCGAAAGATGGTACAAGCACTTGGCAATACAATAGAGTTTCAGATTACAAAACATATCATTTCTCTCAGCTAGCTAGCTCTTGATGATCCATAATTTCAGACCGCAGTGCCTTCCTTTCAGCAGAGGAGAGGTTCCCAAACCAATGGAGATAACTATTTCCCAAAAAAAAGGATAGCCTACCGGCCTATGCTTGGTCAAGAGAAAGACACAAACTTGAAACCAAATACTTCACACTAGCCATACGAGTGCATCACCATCAATTCCAAGGCTATGCTTATAAGTATACAATATCAAGCTAGGTTGAGGTAAATCCTTTGTACTTCTGCATATAGACTTCTGGATTATTTCCAAAATTTTCCTATGCAAGATATGCTGTAGACTTCTCTATGCCTACGAAGTCTTCAGTTCAACTCTACGAGCAAAGAAAGAATTAAAGCGGCTTTAGTGAAAAGCAAGAAGAAGACTTCAGCGGCACCCAGAACAAAGCCCTCATTGCTCAGTAAGTTATTGGGTGAGTCCTCTGAAAAGTTTCAGATTGCATAGTTTCTTGTCTCAGTTCTTGGTTTCTCATCCATTGCAGCACCCCCCCTGTAAGGCAGTGGCGAAGCCAGGATAAATGACCGCCGGGGTCGATACTCAGTACTAATCGAGCATTAACTTATAGGTTGCGATAATATAATACCATACATAACATAAATTAATATGATAATAACTGCATATTGTGACAAAAGAATCTTTTACAAATTACAACAGTAGTTACCTCTTACAGTGTCACAAAATTTCCAGCTTCAATAAAACTATCTGCTGTACACAAAAACTTCCAGGTTTCATTCACATTTCTTGAATTTGTATACAAAATGTCCCCTGATTTGAGCTCAATATAACTTGAATTTGTACAGTCCAAAAAACATTCACATTTGGATCAGTGAATACCATTCTCTTCAAAGTACATTAACCAAGATGTCCCTCAATCAAAGAAACACAGCAGAAGCAATACTCTAATCACCATGCAATAAAATTATCATTCAGTTCACTTACTGCTCTTTCTCTAGAGCAGAGAGGACAACCAACAATAGGCACACGGCGCATGCAGGTAGCAGCAGAATGGGTCATGACGAGAGGCGGCACTTTAGATACCTGGCATCTTGGCCTGAAAGAGCACGTTACGCAAGGAGCCAACGGAGGCCACGAAGCTTTTTGCCGCCGCCGGCTGCCCGGCGCCCGCTGGGATTTGCGGTTGCGGCTCACAGTCACGGCCAATCGACAATCGCCGGATCGCCCTCGCAAAGGATTTCAGATGGGAGACTACGAAGATGAATAGATGATGAAAGGGTGCAGGTCAGGGCGTGCGACGTGCTGCCGCCTGCCAGGCTGTAGCGGAGGCCAGAAGCAAGCCAACGTTTGGCATTCTCGCTAATGGGCTGAGGAGATACTGAGATACTTCTAGTTTAGTTGGACTGCTGCTAATGGGCTGCCGGCCGCCGGGGTCGTATATATTTTTTATCGGGGTCTAAGCTGGCAAAAAAACCACGGGGTACACGTACGACTGCAAAGTCGTCGGTGTCGGACGACCCCGTCGAGTGAACGTAGCTTCGCCACTGCTGTAAGGATTAGGAGATATAGGCTCCCCAACTTATATGGAGATAATTATGTCTGCAATTATGGGTGAACTTGCCGGTAGGTCCATATCTTTCCTTATCGACAAATACTCGAAGCCGACGGTGCCAATCATGGAGGAGAGACTGCACAGCCTGCAACGGCTGCTGCTACGACTTCGTGTCATCGTCGAGGAGGCAGAGGAACGGCACATCACGAACCAAGCCATGTTGCAGCAGCTGAACATACTAAGGAAGGAGATGTACAGAGGGTATTACACCCTTGACAGCTTCAGATGCCAGGCCCATGGAGAAAACAAGGTCAAAGATCATGAAGTCAGTCACTCTTTTGCCCCTTCTAAGTTCAATCCTGCCAAGCGTTTATGTTTCTGCAGTGGCAGTAGTCAGAGTGTACAAGGGCTTCTGGACCAAGTTCTTGGCAACCTAGAGCTAACTATTGAGGTGTGAGTGAGTTTGTCATGTTCCTAAACAGATGCCCGTGTTTATACCGCCAGCCGTATAGCATGTATTTGCTTTTGGACAAGTGCATGTTCAACCGCCAAACAGAGATGGAACATATCATAAATTTCCTGTTACAAGCGGAGACTCCCGGTGCTGAAAATCCGGTGTCCTACCGATCATTGGTCCAGGAAAAGTTGGAAAGAGCACCCTAATCGAGCATGCTTGCAACGATGAACGGGTGCGTAACCACTTCTCTCAAATTTTGTGTTTTAGTGGAGATGACCTTAAAGATGGAAGTGTAGTGACTCTAACAGATGGAGGTGTAGTCAAGCATCTAAACCGTAACATGGATGGAAGAAGGACATTGATCGTCATTGAACTAGTTGGGGATATTGACGAGTGTGTATGGGAAAGGTTGTATTCAGCTTCTAAAGGTCGCATTGCAAGTGGCAGTAAAATTATAGTCGCAAGTCGATCTGAAAAAATTGCAAGTTTTGGAACTGCACAAGCCCTTAGAGTACGATTCTTTACTCCAGAAGCATACTGGTACTTCTTCAAGGTGCGTACGTTTGGAAGCATGGATGCGGAGGAGCATCCAAAATTGGCATCAATAGCTATGGACATTGCCAGGGGGATGAACGGGTGTTTCATGGGTGCAACCATCCTCAGTATACTTCTGAAAGCAAATTTTAACCCCCATTTCTGGAGCATGGTTCTTGCAAGCCAAAGAGAATTCAAGCAAACGAATCTCTTACTGCATGGGGCACATTTTGCTTATCCTTGGAGAAAGGTGGAACCGATATATGTCAGAAGAGTAAACAGATCTTCTTCTGAATATTTGGTGATTCTTGATGACTATGAAACAGGTTCTGCTCAGACCTTGGCTCAAAGCTCTGCTCAAAGTGAAGCTGAAGGTTCCAAGATGAGTGTGCAAGATCTTTTCTATGGAAATGTTAGGCCTCAAGGTAAATTTGAGGTTCTTGCATGGAGATCTCACCTGCCACCTTACTACTGCTACATTTTTAAATGTGAGATACGGAGGCCATAGCGTATGGTCGCCGGGAAGAAGTCGCTTTCAGAAGAATAGTAGTAGCTGACAGTCCTTTTTTTATGAAAGCTTAACAGGCGATCTTAGTATCTACGAATCTGATGTGTAATGCCATACCTGTAATTTATAAGCTGAACATTTGCGAAATGAAAACATTCTACTCATGTTTTCATAAAGAACAAGAAAGTTCTCCTCGTATAGGAAAGGATACACAAGTCCAACATGGCTCCAAGCTCATGCATATTTCTCCAGCAACATACAGAGACGTGAGTGGAGTAGATATCACCAGGGATTGCATTTTCGGCCCGAAAATCCTGAATTTCAGTGATTTTGGGATTTTTGGGAGTGGGCCGAGAAAGGCCAAATTTGACAGAATAAATCATGTGCATTTAGTTTGTTTAATTTTTCGTAATAGCATTTAGTTTCAGGTAGTTGCTGCATTGGCTAAATTCCCGCTGCATTCTGTTACACGTAGCATGACTCTGAATAATGGGCGCAGGAGTGGAGGTAGTGCCGAGAATAGCTCAGTCTGCCCGCATTTTTGGATTGTTTGTTAAGACTTGTAATCTTTGCATATGCTCTATATATTCAGTCATATAATGCATGAAACGCTGCCACTTCCGCAGCACCAAAACTTGTCTCAAAGTTCCATCGCATCGTGTGAGATCCGAGTGTCTGTTGCAGTGCTGAACTCTGAAGAAAATCCGGCACGCAGAAGTCTGACGAGAATCCGACAACAGCTGCTAACTCTGAAGAAAATCCTGCACGCAGCAGTTTCTCCCGGGCGGCTGATTTCCTGTCAAAATTGACTCAAAATTTTCAGCCCTGTTTGAAATATCTCGGCCTAAGGTATTACGCAGTTCTTCTTGCCAATGATCCGGCCTGGAAAGCACCCCCGAGATCCCCAATCCCCATTGGCAACTCGCGAGTCACGAGTGCCTTGAGCAGCGGCTAGGGTTTGCCACAATGGAAGGCGAATCCGACGGTGGGAAGGGAGGCAGAAGCGCCAAAGGAGGGGGCAGAGGCGGCGCCAGCACGGCTGTGGATGGCGGGAATGGAGGGGGCGGAGGCGGCGCCAGCACGGCTGCAGCTTTAGGAGGGACATGCGGCAGCGGGAATTGAGGCGGAGGCGGCACCGGCAATGCTGTGGGCTGCGGCACAGCTACAGGTTCAAAGAGTTATTGCTATGATTCATATGTTCTCAATATAGTAGTTTTCTGTATTGAAGTACAGTCAATATTAATCAACTGATGTAATGACAAAGCAAACCTTAGTCAATTCCCACAATATTGTGGTATTAGCATCACAATTATGATTGCCTGGAATATTAAAGCAAGTAAAAGTCACCCTTTTTCTCTGGACATGAAAAAAAAAGCTCTCATGGTATTAGACATTGTTAGACTGGTTCAATATATTGAAATCTGCAAGCTCAAGTTCCTCATCTAGTTCCTCATGGATCCCAAAATGGCAATTGTGTTAATGTACTATTTAATTACTAACTTTACTATCTGTATCCAGTTGAAGATGGTCTCCTATTTGATGCACAGTCTGGACGGTAGTTTCCAGATATCGTCGAGAAGTACGAAATATCGCCAAGAAATCCGAAATTATAAACGCATTTGATTTTTTTGATTCCAACATGTGTTTAAATTTTTCGACGAATTCCTCGAGAAAATTTCCGAAATTTCCAAAAGTTGGAAATCTCTTAGGGGTCCAATTTTTTATTTCCGAGAATGAAATCCCTGGATATCACGCCTATTGTCTGTACTAAAAGACATAACTTGCATATTTCCCTTACTTTTTATAATGTTCCTCAAGGAAATTTGAGGATATCGTAACATCTACATGTTAAATATGAACAGTCGTGGAAAATCATTCCAAGTTTCGTAAACAATCTCAAGAAGTAGAACCTTCTTTAGCTTGCAACCTTCTCTTTCGCTCTAAACAATCTCGTCTGTTTCGTTACCCTCCAAAAAAACAACTCGGTCAAAAAATCATTTCAATTTGCATTTTGCATCCTTAAGGGGCTTAAAAAAAGACCTATAGAGCAATCAAGGCTGACGGCGGTGTTGATGTATAAAAGCTCGGCTTGTAGCAAAGGGCTTTAGGCTATAGTGTGGTATTGATTATGAAGATACTTTCAGCCCAGTAGTAAAGCCAGCGACAATTCACTTAATTTTGTCACTTGCAGTGTCTCATGGATGGAGCCTTCGACAACTTGATGTGCAGAATGCATTCTTGCATGACATTTTTGAAGAGGAAGTATTTATGAGGCAACCCTAGGTTATGGAGAAAAATGGTATCCACATTATGTTTGTAAACTGGACAAGAACTTATATGGATTGAAGTAAGCACCCCCGAGCATGGTACTCCAGGCTAAGTTCAAAACTTCAGGGGTTAGGGTTTAATCCCTCTTGTGTTGATACATTACCTTTATTTCTAATAAAATGGTGTTGTGACTTATATGCTTATATATGTCAATAACAATATTGTCACTAGCTCCTGAGTTGTTGCGTTCACTAAGCTTCTCCAAGATTTGCATGAAGAGTTTGCACTGAAGAATCACAAAGAGCTTCATTATTTATTGGGCATTAAAGTCAAGAAATTATTAGATGGGGTGCTGCTCACAGTCCAAGTATATTTCTGATCTATTGAAAAGATCAGGAATGGAGAGGTGTAAAACGGTTGCTACTCTGATGTCAACTATAGAGAAATTGTCAATCATAGGTGGACAGATCTGAGTGCAGATGAGGCAACCAAATATCGCAACATGGTGGGAGTGCTGCAGTATATGACACTGATAAGGCCAGACATTGCTCATTCAATAAATAAAGTTTGCCGATACCTACATGCACCAACATCATCACACTGGACAGCAGCAAAACGGATACTACAATATCTGAGAGACCATGTGAAGGTCAACCCATGGTTGTGATGAGTAATTGACGCTTGTTCTAGGAAGATTGAGTTTAGTTTTTGAGGTTTGTGCTAGTTCGCATTGTCGTAGCCCTCGGCGAAGTGTTCGCAGCTAATACGACCACGTTGGTCGTGGTCGAAAGTCGTCGCGACTGGTTTCACCACTTTGGGCATGGTCGAAGGTCACCCGAGGGGTCTCGACCACTTTGGCCATGGTCGAAGGGCACCGAGCGCACGACCACGTTTGGCGTGGTCGAAGGCCGCGACGACCACGTTGGCCGTGGTCGAAGGCCGATCGACCACGTTGGTCGTGGTCGAAGCAGAGTTACGACCACGTTTGGCGTGATCGTAGGTCTCGTGGAAGTTTAAGACCGGTTTTGCCATAGTCGTATCTTGGTCATGGTCGAATTGACCCGCACGACCATGTTGCGGCGGTTGAAACCCAGCCGGGATGTCTCGACCACGTCGTGCGCTATCGGAAGCCAGGTGAGCCATTTACGACCACGTTGTGGCGTATACGACCATTTTCGGTCTTTACGATCACGTTGGCGTAGTCGAATGCGGCCGACCACGTTGTCATGGTGGCGGTTGGAAGTCGTAAGTCGAAGCTACGACCACGTTGTAGTGGGCTGCGATCGAAGTCGGCGCTCAAATCTACGACCACGTAAGTAGTCGGCACTCTACGACTACGTTATTGAGAGCGATCGGCGTGGTGGACGTGCTCGCACGCGATTGGAATCGGTCGTATGACTGCAGACTTGACCATTTGAGCTGGAAATTGGTCGTAGGGCTTTGTGATGAAGTCGGGGACCTTGTGCATTTGTTGGTTTATCTTTTCGATCGGTCATGTGACTTTGGTTGAAGTTGTAGACTTTGAGCGTTAAAGCCGTAGCGAGTTGTGGGTGGTCGTAGCAAGTTAGCGATGATCGTAGACTCATTGTATCCGGTCGTATGGCTTGATTTTGTGGTCGTATGTCGTGTGCATTCATTGTTCTCTTTTTCGATCGTCGTAGGTGGTATACGACTTGGTAAGAGTATGATTTGAGTTACGCTTTTCGGCTCAAGTGGTTGGATACTATTGTGAGCGGTGCTATGTAATGGTTTGCTTGTCCGTGATGGTTTGCGGACTTTGAGACTAGTCGTGGTGGCGTGGATGGTCGAGACTAGGCACGGTGCTGAGGTCGTGATCGGCCGAGATGCCAAAGACGACGAAGTATGCGAGGTGGTTGCAAGCGTGATCGGCAAGGCGGAGGAAGCTTCCGGAAGGCGGCAGTGGCATTTTGGAGAAATACGGAAAGTCGCAAAGGAAGTTGTGTCCCTGCCAATGCACAGGAGTTGTTGGCGCTAACGGGCAAAGCAGTGGAGCCGTTGGGCTTAACGGGTAAAGCACTGGAAGCTTGTTTTCGCTAGTGGGTAAAGAGAGTGGTAAACCCGGTGTTAGGTGGGAGTTTACGGGTCCCCCCCCGGTAGCAGAAGGCTATAAATAGAGAGGGTAGAGCTCGAGTGCTCGGTGAGGTTGTTCCCGAGTCACTCTGAATTTTTCGTCTCTATTTGTGTGAAGTTGTCTCTGGGTAGAGCACGGTTGCTCTTGTACCTCCGATGGAGTGGCTGTAGAAACCTCCATGATCAATCATTCATCTCTCTTCCTCAAGTTGATTTCTGTCGTTGAGTTGTTGTGATTGTTTTGTTTGCTATCTGTTTTGAGAGCTTGTTCTTCATGCTATCCTTTTCTCGCTTCTCTTCTTCGTGAGTCTGCTTTCGTTTTGGAGTGTTTCGACTTGCTCAGAACTGAGAATTTGTCTCAAGGCCACTTGGCCAGTTCTTTTCCGAGAGCAAGAGTCGATTTAGAGAAGTTCTCTTTCTTGAATAGTCGTTAGCCTCAAGTCCTCTGTTTGAGTTCGTCCTTGTCGCTCTTGCCGTTCTGTAGCTAAGACTTTGGGTTTTCTTGGTATGTTCTCTTCCAGAGGTTGGAGTCTTTCAGTGCCTCAAGTTTGAGGACCAAAAGACCAGAGAGTCTTAGTTACTCGGAATCTGGCTTTGCAAGACCTTCCGTTGTCAATCTCTCAGTATTCACTATTCTCTTTCTTTTGTCGGTTCGGGTAAGCTCTTGGTAGGGTCGGTCTCGATGGCTTTTAAACTCAAGACTTCATAGCTCAGTGGCTATTGGAGAAGTAAGGTTGTCTGAGTTCTTGGGAATTTATTAAAGGACTCCATTCACCCCCCCCCCCTCTGTCGCCATTTCGGTCATTCAATTGGTATCAAAGCCGGTTAGCTCTTTTCAATAGATCTTAACCGGTCTCAAGAGCCATGGCGACGGACAAGTACTTGACCAAGCCTCCCGTTTTTGATGGCCTGGATTACCCCTTCGGAAGAGCCGAATGGAAACATACATCCGTGCTCGGGGTATGCCATTTGGCGGAAGGTGAAGGTCGATTTGTTGTTCTGCCGATGAGAACATCAATGTGGCAAACATGCCCGATGTTGAGGCAAATGCGAAGGCAAGGAACATCATTATCCAGGGCTTGAGTAGAAGCGAAGTTCGATCGCATCTCTCACCGTCGTCCTTCACGACATCCGGTGACCTCGATGCATATCATGAGGCACCACCCGATAAAACGATTCGACAGACCGGTTCAAGCGCGAATACAACAAATTCGAGATGCTTGCTGGAGAGTCCCCGGATGAGTGCTTTCGCGATTTCACAAAATCTTGAGCAACCTCCGAGCGGTCGGTCTTACATACCCGACTCGGATAACGCCGCCAAATGCTCGCGACTCGATCTTCGTGTCCGGGGATGAAAGTGACCACCATCAAAGACACGACAGACCTCTCGACCCTGACTCTTGACGCTTGTACTCGCACCTCAAGACTCATGAGATTGACATTGTCTCTCGAAGGTCGAAGTCACAGTCGATGGCTTTGGTCACCGATCCCGTTTCTTCTTCCGGGCCCTCTTCGGATTCTTCTTGCGGTTTCTCCCTTGCTGCTCTCTGTGACATAACTGATGATCAGTTAGAGCAGCTTGCGGATGATCAGCTGGCCCTCCTTGCTCGAAGATTCTCCCATGCTTACAAGGGGAGGAGGGACAGAAAGAGAGGAAGACCCGTGATTTGCTTCGAGTGTGGTGGCCCCAACCACATTCGGCAAACCGCCTAAGCCGAGAAAGGCAAGAACGACTACGGCGGTTCGGGCAAGATCAACTACACCGACAAGAATCGCAACAAGAAGCCTCCACTCGAGGCGCTGGGAAAGAAGAAGTTCCGCAACCGGGAAGGCCAAGAAGCTCTTCCACGGCGTCCTCACCGCCTTCGACGACCTCGACCTCAGCGAGGTGGAGGGATGGAGCGACGACGACGGGACGGGTGACCAAGAGCCCAAGGATGACGGCGAAGACTTCTCCGGCATGTGCTTCATGGCCCTCGAAGGCGAACTGAGCGACAGCGAGCTGTACTCCGACTCGGACGAGATATGCCCCACATACGACCAGCTTAATCATGCTTTCCTTAAGCTAGGTGGCTTTCATGCTAGAGCTAGGGCTAAGTGTACCGAGTTAGAGAAGGAAGTAGATAGATTGTCACTAGAGATTATTGCTATTACATCTGCTCCTCCTAGTGATGATTGTGATACATGCTCTGCTTTGTTGGGTGATTTGGAGAAGTTAAGGACCTCGCATGATAGTGTGTCCTCCGAGCTTGATATTGTTAAGGTGGAGAATGTTAGTGCCTTCTTTGAGTTAGAGTTGAGTAGGATGGTCATTACCCTACTTACTACTAATGAGACTACTTCTCCCACCTCTTGTGAGGTTAAGGACATTACTGCTAGAGGACCTTATGCCATGCTCCTTGATCTGCTCGATTCTTGTGAAAATTGCAATAATTTAAAGATGAACCTAAAACGGGCAGATCACAAAATTGCTGAGTTGCATGCTTCTTTACTTGAGCCTATTGATTCATGTTTGAACTGTCCCAAGTTAACTGCTGAACTTGAATCTGTCTCAAAACAGTTTCAAGAAATGATTGACAACAACAAGAAAATGGCTCAGTATGCGACTAAGGATCCTGTTAGCTCACCATGCATTAATTGTGATAAACTAAAACTTGAACCCGTTGCATTGAATGACAAATGTGTGAAGCTAACTAAGGACTTACTAGAGAAGCCACAATCTGGTTGTGATGTGATTGATGGTGTGGGGGAGAAGCCCTAGGGTAAGGGTGAGACGCCTAGAGACGCGAACCAACCTGCTAGTAGTAGGACTGTCCCCTCAGAGTCGGTTGTGTGTGCACAAGCCATTCTTTCCTCTACTGTTGGTTCTTCTTCTGCTCCCTTACCTTCTGCTGTCTCTTCTTCTCCCTGCTCTTCTTGCACCTCTCTCTTTCGGGAGTGTCAGTACCTTATGAACACTCTCGAGAGATTTGTAGGCGGCAAGAAGAAGCTTAATCTTATTCTAGACCAATCCAAGATTTGCAAGTTCAATCAAGGTCTAGGATATGATTTTTATGAGGATATGAGGAAGCATCCACCTGCTATTCTCCGACCCATCGTAGGAGGTGTGATCGAGGTTGAGCCCAGATCGATGAGGTTAAATTCAAATCAGCGGCTTTGTCCAAGGATCTCTCGACGACAAGGTGATTCCACTGTTGCTTCGCCTCTCGTAGGCGAAGCCTCTTCGTGCTACTTCCACCTCTCGTAAGGTGAAGTACCATTGCACCTTCATCCGAGAAGGATGGGCACTCGATCGAGAGATGCTTCAGGCGCGCCAGGATTGCGCGAAGAGACCGTGCAGAGGCACTTAGGCGTATTCAGGGTCAGCCCCAGATCCTGAGTGCACCTAAGACTAGCACGAGGTCTAGGTTTGCTTCTGACGTGTTTGGGCAGCATCGAGGACTTGGTTTTTCTGAGTCTTCTGGTTTTCGTCCTCATGCTGCTCCAGGTCATGACTTCCGCCGTCCTGAGGGTACATCTCGTTTTCCCGTCGAGCGATTACCCACGGCGTGATCAGCGTGTTGCCGGTGTTCCGACTCGCTCTCCGTGAGCGATCGGACCCGCAATGCCTTCAGTCTGCTCATAGACCTTCTACTTCTTTGAGTCACGGAGAGCGTAGGGTAGATAGAGGTCGATGTGTTTGACTACTTCATCCGCTCCACGTGTTACTCAAGATTGGGTACCAAAATCACTCTTGATTTACCCGATGCGAGACTTTACTCTGCTTGACTCAGTTCGCGGGCGAGGAAGGGAAAGGTTTGGCTCGTAGGCTCGGGTGTTCACGACACATGACCGGAGATTCTCGTTGGTTTTCTTCCCTACCCGTGCTCCAAGTGATGAGACGATCACCTTCGAGACGCCGTCTGCAGGCGTCATCGCAAAAAGGTGCATGCATGTTAATGCTTCTTTTTCTTAGGGTGTTGCCTGGTTAGTAAGCTGCGATACAATTTGCTTTCCTTTCTCGGCTACCGATGACGGTTTCGAGGTGAGCTTCAAGAAAATGCTTGCAAAATTCTTGATTCTTGGGTAGTCCGTTTATGGATTTCGTTATGGGAGGATCTTTCATGCTGATTTTTCCGATTCTTCCGTGATCCTCTCCGGTGTTTGGTTGCCTCGAGTCCCGTGATTTGACCTTCCGCATAGGAGACTTGGTCATATTGGATTTGATCATTTGACCCGAGTTAGCGCCACGACCTCATTCGTGGTCGCGAAGCTCAAAATGGTCAAAGATCTTGTTTGCGCTCCATGCCGGCACGGCAAGATGGTTGCCGCCTCCCATCCTCCGGTCACAGTCACTATGACCGATGCACCAGGACAGCTGCTCCATATGGACACAGTTGGACCAGCCCGAGTGCAGTCAGCAGGAGGGAAGTGGTATGTTCTTGTTGTGGTCGATGACTTCTCGAGGTTTTCTTGGGTGTTTTTCTTAGCCTCGAAGGATGAGATGTTTTCACATTTTTGAGGTCTTTTCAGTAGGCTTTCTATTGAGCTCCCAGGTGCCTTACGAGTGATCCGCAGTGACAATGGCACGGAGTTCAAGAATTCCTACTTCGAGAGGTTCTGTGATGAGACAGGTGCAGAGCATCAGTTCTCCTCTCCGCACGTCCCATAGCAAAATGGCGTTGTGGAGAGAAAGAACCGTACCTTGGTCGAGATGGCCAGGACGTTGCTTGATGAGTACTCTACACCGTGGAAGTTTTGGGCTGAGGCTTTAGCCACCGCGTGCCATGTCTCAAATCGAGTCTTTCTTCGGGCACTCTTGCACCGCACTTCTTATGAGCTGAGATACGGGCGAAAGCCCAGCGTCTCTCATTTTCGTGTGTTTGGTTGCAAGTGCTTTATTCTGAAGTCCGGGAACCTAGACAAGTTCGAGTCACGTTCTTGTGATGGTATCTTTCTAGGTTACTCGCCTTCTTCGTGGGCTTATAGAGTCCGGAATCATGAGTCTAGCAAATTGGTAGAGACTCGTGAGGTGACCTTTGACGAGGCCACAGGGACTAGGCCCGATATCTCGAGTTCTTTAGAGCGATCCGAGACCATCTTCGTGGATGACGAGGACGATGGAAATAAGGGTTGTCTACCCGATCCAGTCCTCATCCTCCCTTGAGATGCCTTCTTCCACGGTACCTCAAGGTGATCAGCCCTTGCCTACTGCTTCCTCCGGAGCTAGTGGCTCTGTCCCTGCCTCTTCTGCACACGAGGTAGAGGCCACTTCTTCTCCTCATCCAGAACCTCCCCGACATATCCAGAAAAGGCATCCTTCAGAGCAGATGATTGGAGACCTCTTCGAGCGTGTGACCCGCTCAAAATCTGGCTTATCTCAATTCTGTCTCTATTCTGCTTTCATTGCCTCCTTTGAGCCCAAAGATGTTTCTCATGCTCTTTCCGACGAGTCTTGGGTCAATGCCATGCATGAGGAGCTAGAAAACTTCGAGAGAAACAAGGTCTGGTCGCTTGTCGAGCCCCCGCGAGGTCACAATATTATTGGGACTAAGTTGGTGTTCAAGAACAAGCCAGAGCGAGGATGGAGTGGTTATTCGAAACAAGGCTAGACTGGTAGCTCGGGGTTTTCCTGTGTTGAGGGTCTAGACTTCGAGGAAACCTTGCCCTCGTAGCTCGACTTGAGGCCATTAGAATCCTGCTTGCCTTTGCAGCTTCTAAGGGTTTCAAGCTTTACCAGATGGATGTCAAGAGTGCCTTTCTCAATGGCTTTATTGAGGAAGAGGTCTACGTCCGACAGCCTCCTGGTTTCGAAAACCCCAAATACCCAAACCATGTCTTCAAGCTTTCCAAAGTGTTGTATGGACTTAACCAGGCCCCCAGAGCTTGGTATGAGAGGCTTAAGTCCTACTTATTGAGTCATGGGTTTGAAATGGGTAAAGTAGATAAGACCTTGTTCATCCGCCGGCATGGCACTGACCTTCTGCTCGTCGTCGATCTATGTCGATGACATCATGTTTGGCGGCTCTTCCCATACTGGTTTCACGCCTCGGATGTCATGAGCACCGAGTTTGAGATGAGTATGATGGGCGAGTTGACCTTCTTCCTTGGCTTCCAAAGCAAGTAGACTCGGGAGGGTACATTTCTTCATCAGGGAAAGTACACTCGTGACCTCCTGAGACGTTTCGACATGAGTGATGGTAAGCGGTGTGTCGACTCCGATGGCTTCTACACCTATCTTGACCTGATGAGGATGGCGAGCCGATTGATCGAAAGAATACGAAGTATGATCGGCTCCTTCTTTACCTCATCGCCTCGAGACCGGACATACACTTCTCTGTGTCTGTGTGCTCGCTTCGAGCTTCTCTCGCGTATCTCACCGCCAAAGCGGTGAAGCGCATCTTCGTACCTTCGAGCTACCATTGACTATGGTATCTAGTACTCTTCCTCATCTGTCTTTCCTTGAGAGCCTTCTGGATGCGAGACTTTGCGGTGTAGGATAGATAGGAAGAGCACTTCCGCACTGCCAATTCATTGGCACTTCTCTCGTCTCTGGTCTTGAGGAAGCGATCCGGTGTTGCACATCCACCGCAGAGGTCGAGTATGTTGCTGCAACACATGCTGCAGTCAGGTACTTTGGATGGTTTCGACCCTGCGGGACTTTGGGTTAGCTATCGACAATGTTCCACTCTTTTGTGATAACACCTCGGCGATTAACATTGCTAAGAACCCGATGCGGCACTCTGGACCAAGCATATTGATATCCGTTATCACTTCCTTAGAGACCATGTAGAGAAGGGCGATATAGTGCTCCGGTTTGTGAGAGTGACCACCGCTTGGTTGATATCTTCACCAAGCCATTGGATAGTTCAAGGTTTTCACTCTGCGGGAGAGCTTGGGGTGGTTTGTCCTTATGGACTATAGTGAGGGGAAGCTTTGGGCGTTACTGCTTTATTATTTTGTTTATGCTTCTGTCTCATTTCTGTTGCTTTGCACTTGGGGTGCATCGGGCTTAGTCCTTCTAGCATAGGTTAGAGTGCTTCTCTTGTCAAGTTGCTTAGACTTCTTCTCTTATCTTGTGCTTCCAGGATGTTTTTTACTAGCTGTTTCTTATCTCACTAGATTGAGCTCACTCACTTCTTGTAGGTTCTAGCGAGGTTGGGCCACCCTCGGGTAGACAGTGCGTGTTTGCTCTCTAGTGTGTGATTTCTTGTCACCTGGTTGTCCCGGAGTCATATGGGGTAGATGAGAGTCATCTGAGCCATAGTTGTCTCTATATCTTATCTATGCTTTAAGGACTGCCTGTTTTGGTTTTATTTGCCAGCTTCTCGATTTATTGCTTTGGTTCAGGGAGAGTTCTTTTGGGAGCTTCTGGAGCTTAATTGTGACTTAACTCAACTTGAACTAAAAGTTGCATGTCATGTTGAGGGGGAGCTGGATTTTCTACATTTTAGCATTTAGCATTGTAATATATAACTACTCTGAGCCTTGATTATTATCCTGCTATGACATGTTTACAATGTTTTACACCTTGCCATGACTTGTGCTTAGCTTGCTAGATTTATCATGACTTCATATGTGTAGACTAGCTTTCTGCCATGATAAGTTAATTAAAATTGCTCAACTTAAATTAAAACTTGTCATGCTAGCATTTGAGTTTAGTCTATCTTTAGCTATCCTTGTATGATTCATGCCATGTCAAATAGGCTGAGTTGAGTCCTGAATCTAGGTTGAATCTTAGATTGATCTATTTTAGCATCTTGATACATCATGAGTTAGCACAATCTGTTAAAAAGCAAAAGGATCTCTTTTTATGTGCGAAAAAACTGATTTCACCAATTCTTTCTCATGAGACGGCTTGCCATTGCACTAGGCATGAACTCAGGGAGAGTTTTGGATGACCTGGACTATCTTCTTAAGCTTCTCGCTTGGAGTAGTCGCATAAGGCTTGAGATCTAGCACATGACAAATTTTTTGGTTGGAAACAGCTATAAGCTTTAAAAGAAAATATGTCAAATGTGTAAGATTTGCTTAATCACCTAAAGATGAAAAGTGCTTAACCAAATGATAAACTCTTGAGCTTGTAGCACTCTAATTGACTCAACACTAGCTTCTTGTTTCCGCTTAGCTTATTGACATGGCCTGCATCATCCTTGGATATCTCTAATTAGACTTTGCTTATTGATGACTTGAGTGGATATCTCCAACAAGCCTCCAAGCTCATACATATTTCCCCAGCAACATACGGAGACGTGAGTGGAGTAGATATCACCAGGGATTGTGGTATTAGCATCGCAATTATGATTGCCTGAAATATTAAAGCAAGTAAAAGTCACCTTTGTTCTCTGGACATGAAAAAGCGCTTGTGGTATTAGACATTGTTAGACTAGTTCAGATATTGAAATCGCAAGCTCAAGTTCCTCATCTTCCCTTCGACACATAACAGATATGTCATGGACCTCAAAATGGCAATTGTGTTAATGTCTTGTTTAATTATGAGAGACCATGTGTAGGTCAACCCATGGTTGTGATGAGTAATTGACGCTTGTTCTAGGAAGATTGAGTTTAGGTTTGTGCTAGTTCGCATTGTCGTAGCCCTCGGCGAAGTGTTCTGCAGCTAATACGACCACGTTGGTCGTGGTCGAAAGTCGTCAAGATTGGTTTCACCACTTTGGGCGTGGTCGAAGGTCACCGAGGGTCTCGACCACTTTGGCCATGGTCGAAGGGCACGAGAAGCGCGACGACCACGTTTGGCGTGGTCGAAGGCCGCGACGACCACGCTGGCCGTGGTCGAAGGCCGCCGACGACCACGCTGGCGTGGTCGAAGGCCGATCACGACCACGTTGGTCGTGGTCGAAACAGGTTACGACCACGTTTGGCCGTGATCGTAGGTCTCCAGGGAAGTTTAAGACTGGTTTTGCCATAGTCGTATCTTGGTCATGGTCGAATTGACCCGTACGACCATGTTGCCAGCGGTTGAAACCCAGCCGGGATGTCTACGACCACGTCGTGCGCTATCGGAAGCCAGCCGAGCCATTTACGACCACGTTGTGGCGTATACGACCATTTTCAGGTCGTTTACGATCACGTTGGCCGTAGTCGAATGCAGCTTCGACCACGTTGTCATGAGTGGCGGTTGGAAGTCGTAAGTCGGGCTACGACCACGTTGTAGTGGGCTGCAATGGTCGGCGCTCAAATCTACGACCACGTAAGTAGTCGGCACTCTACGACTACGTTATTGAGAGCGATCTGGCGTGGTCGGGCGTGCTCGCGACGCAGCTTGGAATCGGTCGATGACTCGCAGACTTGACCATTTGAGCTGGAAATTGGTCGTAGGGCTTTGTGATGAAGTCAGGGACCTTGTGCATTTGTTGGTTTATCTTTTCGATCGGTCGTAACGACTTTGGTTGAAGTCGTAGACTTTGAGCGTTAAAGCCGTAGCGAGTTGTGGGTGGTCGTAGCAAGTTAGCGATGATCGTAGACTCATTGTATCTGGTCGTATGGCTTGATTTTGTGGTCGTATGTCGTGTGCATTCATTGTTCTCTTTTTTCGACTGGTCGTAGGTGGTATACGACTTGGTAAGAGTATGATTTGAGTTCTGTTTTCTGGCTCAAGTGGTTGGATACTATTGTGAGCGGTGCTATGTAATGGTTTGCTTGTCTGTGATGGTTTGCAGGACTTTGAGACTAGTCGTGGTGAGGCGTGGATGGTCGAGACTAGGCACGGGGGTGCTGAGGTCGTGATCGGCTGGGAGATGCCAAAGACGACGAAGTCTGTGAGGTGGTTGCAAGCGTGATCGGCAAGGCAGGAGGAAGCTTCCGGGAAGGCAGCGAAGTGACATTTTGGAGAAATGCGAAAGCCGCAAAGGAAGTTGTGTCCTGCCAATGCACGGAGTTGTTGGCGCTAACGCAAAGCGATGGAGCCGTTGGGCTTAACGGGTAAAGCACTGGAAGCTTGTTTTCGCTAGTGGGTAAAGAGTGGTAAACCCGGTGTTAGGTGGGAGTTTACTGGTCCCCAGTGTGAAGGCTATAAATAGAGAGGGTAGAGCTCGAGTGCTCGGTGAGGTTGTTCCCGAGTCACTCTGAATTTTTCGTCTCTATTTGTGTGAAGTTGTCTCTGGGTAGAGCACGGTTGCTCTTGTACCTCCGATGGAGTGGCTGTAGAAACCTCCATGATCAATCATTCATCTCTCTTCCTCAAGTTGATTTCTGTCGTTGAGTTGTTGTGATTGTTTTGTTTGCTATCTGTTTTGAGAGCTTGTTCTTCATGCTATCCTTTTCTCGCTTCTCTTCTTCGTGAGTCTGCTTTCGTTTTGGAGTGTTTCGACTTGCTCAGAACTGGGAATTTGTCTCAAGGCCACTTTGCCAGTTCTTTTCCGAGAGCAAGAGTCGATTCAGAGAAGTTCTCTTTACTGAATAGTCGTTCGCCTCAAGTCCTCTGTTTCGAGTTCGTCCTTGTCGCTCTTGCTGTCTGTAGCTAAGACTTTGGGTTTTCTTGGTATGTTCTCTTCCAGAGGTTGGAGTCTTTCAGTGCCTCAAGTTTGAGGACCAAAAGACCAGAGAGTCTTAGTACTCGGAATCTGGCTTTGCAAGACCTTCTGTTGTCAATCTCTCAGTATTCACTATTCTCTTTCTTTTGTCGGTTCGGGTAAGCTCTTGACTGGGGTCGGTCTCCCAGTAAGCTTTTAAACTCAAGACTTCATAGCTCAGTGGCTATTGGAGAAGTAAGGTTGTCTGAGTTCTTGGGAATTTATTAAAGGACTCCATTCACCCCCCCCCCTCTGTCGCCATTTCGGTCCTTCAATATCAGAAGCGTACTTCCGTGGAGGGGCTAGCGATCAGAAAATATGCTTCAACACTTGTAAGTGCTTTTTCAAATGCTGACTAGGCAGGTTGCCCGAATGATCAGAGATCCACACAAGGTTTTGCAGTGTTTTTGGTGCCAATCTTATATCTTGGAGTGCAAAGAAGCAAGTAACAGTTACGAGATCCAGCACAGAGGCCGAGTATAAAGCTTTGGCAAATGCATGGCAGAGATTGTTTAGGTTGAATCCTTGTTGGGTGACCTTGGCGTTTTTCAATCATGAGTAGCTTGCTTGTGGTGTGAATGTGTGATAATCTTGGAGCCACCTATTTGTCCGCTAATCCTGTGTTCCACGCGAGGACAATACTTATAGAGGTGGACTATTACTTCGTGAGAGAAAAGGGTAGCACACAAGGTACTGGATATCTGATTTATTCAGGAGATCAAGTCGCTGATGGGTTTACAAAGCCATTGCCGGTATGTCAAATTAAGAGCTTCAAGCGCAATCTCAACTTGGTAAGTTGTGATTGAAGGGGACTGTTGGAAGACATGTTTCCTTGTATTGTTTCCGCGTGTATCAAGTCATGTAGATATGATTCTATCTGTAAAGATCAGGGCTATTGTAACCTGGCTGAACTCTTTCCTTGTAACTCCTATTCAGCAATATATACAGAGGCCTCGGCACCTGTTGTGATTGAGCCGATCCAATCTATTCTTTCTTCTCTTTCACAGCATTATTGGATGTACTAAAACATCGACTCGATAAGCTTTGCAACGGTATATAATACTGGGAACGTCAGGCATGCAGATAGAAAACGTTGACTAGTCAACACCCTCCAACTCTCGCTCTCTCCTGGACCCCACGCCACGTATCAATCCTCGAGCAGCATTACAATCCCCTGCACGCCGTCGTCGTCGATCGACGGACGCTGGTGGCTGCTCCCTCTAGCTGCCTCCAGCCGGCTCCGTCCGCTCCACCGACCACCGCTCACCACGTCAAAGCACCGACACCGGCGACCACCGTGCTGTCGAGCGGGCCGGCCAACCTGCAGGTGCGTACGGACCGCAATTCATTGTCGGATGATTCTCTCTCTCGGTTTGGATCATGACATCAGCTCAGAGCAAGAAAAGCCAGGCAATACGTGTGGCCGAGCTCAGCTCTGGTGCAGGTTGCACTGCATATTACATCTTGGGACTATTGACTTCCAACCATCGTTGCTTGTTGGAACGCACAATAAGACCAATTCGTCCGTGTCTGGTGCCAATAAGGTATCACCGGCTGCTATTGACTTCCAACGATTCGTTGATTGTTGGAACGCACAAGACATTCTATACTGAAAGATGGTACAAACACTTGGCACTATAATAGAGTTTCAGATCACAAAACACATCATTTCTCTCCGCTAGCTAGCTCTCGGTGATCCATAATTTCAGACCGCAGTGCCTTCCTTTCATCAGAGGAGAGGTTCCTGTTCAACTCTACGATCAAAGAAAGAATTAAAGCGGATTAAGTGAAAAGCAAGAAGAAGACTTCAGCGGCACCCAGAACAAAGCCCTCATTGCTCAGTAAGTTATTGGGTGAGTCCTCTGAAAAGTTTCAGATTGCATAGTTTCTTCTCTCAGTTCTTGGTTTCTCATCCATTGCAGCACCCCCCTGTAAGGATAAGGAGATATAGGCTCCCCAACTTATATGGAGATAATTATGTCTGCAATTATGGGTGAACTTGCCGGTAGGTCCATATCTTTCCTTATCGACAAATACTCGAAGCCGATGGTGCCAATCATGGAGGAGAGACTGCACAGCCTGCAACGGCTGCTGCTACGACTTCGTGTCATCGTCGAGGAGGCAGAGGAACGGCACATCACGAACCAAGCCATGTTGCAGCAGCTGAACATACTAAGGAAGGAGATGTACAGAGGGTATTACACCCTTGACAGCTTCAGATGCCAGGCCCATGGAGAAAACAAGGTCAAAGATCATGAAGTGAGTCCCTCTTTTGCCCCTTCTAAGTTCAATCCTGCCAAGCGTGTATGTTTCTGCAGTGGCAGCAGTCAGAGTGTACAAGGGCTTCTGGAGCAAGTTCTTGGCAACCTAGAACTAACTATTGGAGGTGTGAGTGAGTTTGTCATGTTCCTAAACGGATGCCCGCGTTTATACCGCCAGCCGTATTGCATGTATTTGCTTTTGGACAAGTGCATGTTCAGCCGCCAAATAGAGATGGAACATATCATAAATTTCCTGTTACAAGCGGAGACTCCCGGTGCTGAAAATCCGGGTGTCCTACCGATCATTGGTCCAGGAAAAGTTGGAAAGAGCACCCTAATCGAGCATGCTTGTGACGATGAACGGGTGCGTAACCACTTCTTTCAAATTCTGTGTTTTAGTGGAGAAGACCTTAAAGATGGAAGTGTAGTGACTCTAACAGATGGAGGTCTAGTCAAGCATCAAAACCGTAACATGGATGGAGGAAAGACATTGATCGTCATTGAACTAGTTGGGGATATTGACGAGTGTGTATGGGAAAGGTTGTATTCAGCTTCCAAAGGTCGCATTGCAAGTGGCAGTAAAATTATAGTCGCAAGTCGATCTGAAAAAATTGCAAGTTTTGGAACTGCACAAGCCCTTAGAGTACGATTCTTTACTCCAGAATGTAGGACCGAAATGGCGACAGAGGGGGGGTGAATGTCGCTCGCTTCAAAAACGCCCCCGGGAAATCGTACGCAGATAATGCAGAGACAGAGCAGCCAAAAAAAAATAATTATGCTGAAACTTGGAACGCAAGCGATATCAAAAAAATTCAGCATAAATCAGAGACCAGCCAGTAAAAATTTCAACTGAAAATATCGCTGTTTGATCTGCATGCAAAATGATCAAAGATCCGCAAAAGAATAAAAAAGGAAAGCACTAAAAGAGGAGTGATAGAAGGAATGGACTAAGAGCTGCTTCATCCGAACTAGCAAGCAAAAAGTACTTTTGTCTTTGTGTCGGCACAGAGACTTCAACCCATACAGAAAATGGAGACAGATCAAAAAGCAAATGCAAACCGAAGGGATTTCTTTTTGCTGATTAAGCTGCAGCTCTCGGCTTTAATTAATGCACATTAATTGCATGCTGCCGGCAGTGAAGGATGACGAGCAGTTGGACTGCAAAAAAACAATCTTGATCAAGAACAGTGAGTATGGATGAACTACGATCGCAGACTCGAAATTTCAGATTGTTGCCAATTCCAAGAAAATGAGAGAAATAAACCTTTTCTTTTTAGACACTAACACCAAGAGCATAATCTAAATATAATGGGGGCTCCAAACAACACAAGAAATCAACAAAAACACAGAAATTTCAGATTCGAGCCAAAAACTGAAAATGTACAGATGCTTCACCAAAATCCAAATTACTCCCCAACCTTTGATCCTATGGCCATGAAACTTTGAGGATATGTTAGCAATAGCTATGGGATAATCCAGTCCAAATTTCATGCCATCTCATTAAGGGAAACAAAATCTTGCTCAAACCCTAGAAGAGGAAAAATGAAGAACAGAGGAAGCCAAATGGGAAAAACTGAAATTAAACAAAGTTTGCTCATGGAATTGACTAGCCAAATGGCTTTTGAGCATCGCCCATGTCATAGCAATCCATTTTGGCACTCTCCAGCAAGCAAGAAACCAAAACAACGAAAATCAAGAAATTGCTCAAAAGGGAAGAACGAAGAACAGAGGCTACGAACTGAACAGAAACTTCAGATTTCTCATTTCTTGATCAAAAGGAAAACAGACGAGTCCCGATACCGTGGACATTCGGACAAGATGATGATTACAAGCACATCACTCCATTCTCTCCCACTCCCTAAACCAAGAACTCAAGCTCTACATGCATAGGAGGGATGAACACACTCTTACTCTGAAAACTATCGAAGGGGACAAGCAGGGAGCACCCTCTGCCTCCACCAACAAACCTCACCCACTAAAGCCTAAAGCCAAAACAACCACTAAAGCCTATTTTGACTAAAGGAAACCCTAATTCCCTCTCAAGTGCTCAAGTGGGCATGCAGCCCCTCAATCCTATTTATAGCCTACGGCTAACGGGTCTCCGCCCCGTTACGCCCGCTATTTCCAACGGAGCCCGCTCCCGCTTGTGCAGTCTTGCGAAATTCCCGATTCGCCTCCTGCACCTTCCGAAGCTTCGCGCTTCCTTGCCTCGCACGCCGCAACCACCTCGAGTCCACGTCGTCTTGACACATCCCGACCGTTCGACCTCGGCGCCACTGCGCTTAGTCCGGTCCACCGTGTCTCGCCACGACTCCACTCGACGTCCTGCACCACACGCACAAGAAACACGCCAAATAGCACCGCGACACATGAAAGCGTAATTACCATCACACTTACCACGATGAAGTCCAAACTCGCCGAATCATCTAATATGCGCCCTAATCCCATACGACCAAGTTTGACCAAAGTCCGACCGAGCCCGATTGCGCCATGCAACGTCAAGGTCCGAACCACCCAAACCAAACTCGACTGACCTAAACCGATGTCAATTACTCATCATACACATGTGGTCACGTCCACATGGTCCATCAATCTCCCCCTTGATGAGTATATTGACAAACTCCGAAAAAGCGCAAAATTGAGTTTGAGTTTGAAGAATCCAACATGGTCCAAAGAAAGAAGTGAAGCTAATGACCATGTCGACACAAAGATCACTAGAGCAACAAATGAAAGAGCAAATTGTTCTCCAAAGCTCTAAAATGATCTCAACTAGCTTTTTCTTCTCTATTCTCCCCCTTTTGGCAATAAACACATCAAGGATGCAAAGAGAGAATATGACCATGTCAATGGATGAAATGGTGAAGGTTGATTATTCTAAGCATTTAGAGCCATGAGAATTATCCAATATGACCAACAAGTACTACACCAAGCCATAACTCAAAAATGCTATCTAGATCATGACAACATATATAAGCCACTAGAGCACATAGATGACAATCTGAAAATGAGGTGCATTATGTGAGCAAGTCAAGTCATCAAAGAGCAAAGTCTAGCTAAAGACATCCAAGGATGATGCAGGCCATGTCAATAAGCTAAGTGTAACTACTGAAGCTCAAATAGAGTCCAAAGAGAATGCTATATACTCAAGAATGAAACATTTGTTAAAGTACTTGGTTCTTGTTGTAGCTTAAGCAAATTGAGCACAAATGACATATTTTCTTTTGAAATTCATGGTTGTTGCCAACCAGATTTTGTTTTATCATGTGCTAGACCTCAAGCCTTATGCGACTACTTCAAGCGATAAGCTTACGAAGATAGCCTAGGTCATCCAAAACTCCCCCTAAGTTCATGCCAAGTGCAATGGCAAGCCGTCTCATAGGAGAGAATTGGTGAGATCAGTTTTTTCGCACAAAAAGAGATCTTTTTGCTTTTTAACATATTGTACTAACTCATGCATCATCAAGAGACTAAAATAGCTCAATCTAAGGCTCAATAGAGATTCAACGCTCAACTTAGCCTATTTGACATGGCATGAATCATAAAAGGATCGCTGAAGCAAGACTAGACTCAAATGTGAGCATGACAAGTTTTAATTCAAGTTGAGCAAGTTTAATTAACTTATCATGGCAAAGACTAGTCTATACATATGAAGTCATGATAAATCTAGCAAATGAAGCATAAATCATGGCAAGGTGTAAAACATTGTAAGCATGTCATAATAGGATAAAAATCAGGGCTCAAAGTAGTTATATTACAATGCAAAATGCTGAAATGCAAGAAAATCCAGCTCCCCCTCAACATGACATGCAACTTTTAGTTCAAGTTGAGTTATGTCAGTATTAAGCTCCAGAAGCTCCCAAATGAACTCCCCTGAACCAAAGCAATAAATCGAGAAGCTGGCAAAGAAAACCACAAACAGGCAGTCCTTAAAGCATAGATAAGATATAGAGACAACTATGGCTCAAATCGACTCTCATCTACCCCATATGACTCCAGGACAATCACCGACAAGAAATCACACACTAGAGAGCAAACACGCACTGCCTACCCGAGGGTGGCCCAAGCCTCGCTAGAACCTACAAGAAGTGAGTGAGCTCGACCTAGTGAGATAAGAAGCGACTAATCCTGGAAGCACAAGATAAGAGTTAGAAGTCTAAGCATCTCGGCAAGAGAAGCACTCTAACCTATCTGGAAGGACTAAACCCAAATGCACCCCGAGTGCAATGCAATGAAATGAGACAGAAGCATAAACAATAGTAAAGCAAGAAAGCCCAAAGCTCCCCTCACTACAATCCGTAAGGACACACCACCCCAAGCTCTCCCGCAGAGTGAAAACCTCGAACTATCCAAAGGCTTGGTGAAGATGTCACCAACGGTGGTCACTCTCACAAACCGAGCACTATATCGCCTTCTCTACATGGTCTCTAAGGAAGTGAAAACGGATATCGATGTGCTTGGTCCGAGAGTGTTGCACCGGGTTTTTAGCAATGTTAATCGCAGAAGTGTTATCACAAAAGAGTGGAACACCGCCGATAACTAACCCAAAGTCCCGCAGGTCGAAACCATCCAGTAGTACTGATCGCAGCAAATGTCGCAGCAACATACTCGGCCTCTGCGGTGGATCGCGCAACACCGGACTGCTTCTCAAGACCAAGAAACGAGAAGTGCCAATGAATCGCAGTGCGGAAGTGCTCTTCCTATCTATCCTACACCAACAAAGTCGTGATCCAAAAGGCTCTCAAGGAAAGACAGATGAGGAAGAGTACCGATACCATAGTCAATGGTAGCTCGAAGGTACAGAAGAATGCGCTTCACCGCTTTGGCGGTGAGATACGCGAGAGAAGCTCAAACCGAGCACAAAGACACACAGCAAGGTGTATGTCCGGTCTCGAGGCGGAGGTACAAGAGGAGCCAATCATACTCCTATACTCCTTCGATCAATCGCTCGCCATCCTCATCCGGGTCGAGTGAAGTGAGGTAGCCATTGGAGTGGATACCGCTTACCATCACTCATATCGAGCGCTCAGAGGTCTCGAGTGTACTTGCCTTGATGCAAGAAGGTACCCTCCCGAGTCCGCTTAATTTGGAAGCCAAGAAAGAAGCTCAACTCGCCCATCATGCTCATCTCAAACTCCGAGCTCATGACTTGGAAAACGGGAAACGAGCATGCGAGGAGCCGCCAAAGATGATGTCATCAACATAGATCCGACGAGCGAAAGTCATTGCCATGTCGGCGAATGAACAAGGTCTTGTCTACTCTACCCATCTCAAACCATGACTCAACAAGTAAGACTTAAGCCTCTCATACCAAGCTCTGGGCCTCGCTTAAGTCCATACAACGCTTTGGAAAGCTTGAAGACATGGTTAGGGTATTTGGGGTTTTCAAACCAGAGGTCATCGACATAGACTTCTTCCTCAATGAAACCATTAAGGAAGGCACTCTTGACGTCCATCTGGTACACTTGAAACCCTTAGAAGCTGCAAAGGCAAGCGAAATTCTAATGGCCTCAAGTCGAGCTCACAGGGCAAAGGTCTCTCGAAATCCGGACCCTCAACCCAGGAGAACCCCGAGCTACCGGCCTAGCCTTGTTTCAATAACCACTCCATCCTCGCTCTGCTTGTTTTGAACACCCACTTAGTCCCAATGACATTGTGACCTCGCGGGGCTCGACAAGCGACTGGACCTTGTTTCTCTCGAGTTTTCTAGCTCCTCATGCATGGCATTGACCCAAGACTCGTCGGAAGAGCATGAGAAACATCCTTGGGCACAAAGGAGGCAATGAAAGCAGAATGGAGACAGAGGTGAGATAAGCGATTTTGAGCGAGTAACACGCTCGAGCAGTCTCCAATCATCCGCTCGTAAGGATGCCTTTTCGGATATGACGGGGAGGTCCAGGATGAGATGAAGAAGTGGCCTCTACCTCGTGAGTCGACGAGGTAGGAACAGAGCCACTAGCTCCAGAGAGGAAGCGAAGGCAAGGGTCGGTCACCGAGGTGCGGTGGAAGATGGCACCTCAAGGGGTGGATAAGCGATCGGATCGGGTAAACAACCTCATCTCCATCGTCCTCATCATCTACGAAGATGGGTTGGACTGCTCTAAAGAACACGAGATATCCGCCTAGTCCCCGGTGGCCTCGTCAAAGGTCACCTCACGTGTCTCTACCATTTTGCTAGACTCGCAGCCTGCACCTATAAGCCCGCTGAAGAAGGCGAGTAACCTAGAAAGATACCATCACAAGAACGTGACTCGAACTTGTCTAGGTTCCCTGACTTGAAATAAAGCACTTGCAACCAAAAACACGAAAATGAGAGGCGCTGGTCTTTCGCCCATATCTCAGCTCATAAGAAGTGCGGTGCAAGTGTGCCCGAAGAAAAACTCGATTTGAGACATGGCACGCGGTAGCTATAGCCTCAGCCCAAAACTTCCTCGGTGTAGAGTACTCATCGAGCATCGTCCTGGCCATCTCGACCAACGTACGGTTCTTTCTCTCCACAACGCCATTTTGCTGTGGGACGTGCGGAGAGGAGAACTGATGCTCTACACCTGTCTCACCACAGAAACTCTCGAAGTAGGAATTCTTGAACTCCGTGCCATTGTCACTGCGGATCGCTCGTAAGGCACCCGGGAGCTCAACAGAAAGCCTAATGAAAAGACCTCGGAAATGTGTAAACGTCTCATCCTTCGAGGCTAAGAAAAACACCCAAGAATACCTCGAGAAGTCATCGACCACGACAAGAACATACCACTTCCTCCCCGCTGATTGACTCGAGCTGGTCCCATCAGATCCATGTGGAGCAGTTGTCCCGTCATCGGTCATAGTAACTGTGGACCGGAGGGTGAGAAGCGGCAACCATCTTGCCGTGTCGGCATGGAGCGCAAACAAGATCTTTGACCATTTTGAGTTTCGGCAAACCACGAATGAGATCGTGGCCGCTAACTCGGGTCAAATGGTCAAATCCGATATGACCAAGTCTCCTATGCCAGAAAGTCAGATCGCGGGACTCCGAAGCAACCAAACACCGGAGAGGATCACCAGAAGACTCAGAAAAATCAGCACGAAAGATCCTCCCATAATGTGAAATCCCGCAAACCAAACTACCCGAAGAGTCAAGAATTTTGCAAGCATTTTTCTTAAAACTCACCTCATAACCGTCATCGGTAAGCTGAGAAACCGAAAGCAAATTATAACGCAGCTTACTAACCAAGGCAACATTTCTCAAAAGAAACGAATCATTAACGCGCACTGTACCTTTTGCGATGACGCGCCCAGATGAAGCATCTCCGAAGGTGATCGTCTCATCACCTGGAGCACGAGCTAGGGAAGAGAACCAACGGGAGTCTCCGGTCATGTGTCGTGAACACCCGGAGTCTACAAGCCAAACCTCTCCCTTCCCAGCCCGGCGAGCCTCATCCGAGTCGGAGTACAGCTCGCTGTCGCTGAGTTCGCCCTCGAGGGCCATGAAGCACATGCCGGAGAAGTCGTCGCCGCTCTTGGGATCTTGGTCACCCGTCCCGTCATCGTCGCTCCATCCCTCCACCTCGCTGAGGTCGAGGTCGTCGAACGCGGTGAGGACGCGGTGGAACAGCTTCTTGGCCTTCCCGAAGTCGCGGAACTTCTTCTTGCCTTGAGCAGGTGCTGAGGGCTTCGTGTTGCGGTTCTTGTCGATGTAGTCGTTCTTGCCCGAACCGCCGTAGTCGCCTTTGCCCTTTCCCAGCTTGGGGCAGTTTGCTCGGATGTGGTTGGGGCCACCACACTCAAAGCAAATCACGGGCCCTCCTCTCTTCTGTCCTCCTCCCTTGTAAGCATGGGAGAATCTTCGAGCAAGGAGGGCTAGCTGCTCATCCGCAAGTCGCTCTAATCGATCATCGATTATGTCACGAGAGCAGCAAGGAGAATCCGCAGTAGACTCAAAAGAACCGGAAGCCAACGTGGGATCGGTGACTAGAGCCATCGATCGTGACTTCGACTTGCGAGACAATGTCAATCTCGTGAGTCTTGAGGCGCGAGTACAGCGCATCAAGAGTCAAAGTCGAGAGGTCCGTGGTGTCCTTGATGGTAGTCACCTTCATCTCCCAAACACGAAGGTCGAGTGCGCGAGCATCCTGTCGGCGTTATCCGAGTCGGGTATGTGAGACCGACCGCTCGGAGGTTGCTCGAATCTTATGAAAACGCGCAAAACACTCATCCAAAGACTCACCAGAAGCATCTCAAATTTGTTGTAGTCACGCTTGAATCGTCTGCTCACCGTCTTAATCTGGGTGGTGCCCTCATGGTATGCATCGAGGGTCTCCCGGATATCGAGCGGACGAAAGATGAATATGCGGTCAAACTCGCTACGACTCGGGCCACGGATAATGATGTTCCTTGCCTTAGCGTTCGCCTCAACATCATGCATATTTCCAGCATTGATGTTCTCATCGGCAGGAACAACAAACCGGACCTTGACCTTGCGCGGATGGCGTACTCGAGCTCGGATGTATGTCTCCATTCGGCTCTTCCGGAAGGGTAATCCATGCCATCAAAACGGGCGGCTTGGTCGAGTACTTGTCCGTCGCCATGGCTCTTGAGACCGGTTAAGATCTATTGATTAGAGCTAACCGCTCGATACCAATTGTAGGACCGAAATGGCGACGAGGGGGTGAATGTCGCCGCTTCAAAACGCCCGGAAATCGTGACGCAGATAATGCGAGACAGAGCAGCCAAAAAAATAATTATGCTGAAACTTGGAGCATAAGCGATATCAAAAATTCAGCATAAATCGAGACCAGCCAAGAAAAATTTCAACTGAAAATATCATTGTTTGATCTGCATGCAAAATGATCAAAGATCCAAAAGAATAAAAAAGGAAAGCACTAAAGAGGAGTGATAGAAGGAATGGACTAAGAGCTGCTTCATCCGAACTAGCAAGCAAAAGTACTTTTGTCTTTGTGTCAACACAGAGACTTCAACCCATACGAAAATGGAGACAGATCAAAAGCAAATGCAAACCGAAGGATTTCTTTTTGCTGATTAAGCTGCAGCTCTCGGCTTTAATTAATGCACATTAATTGCATGCTGCCGCAATGAAGGATGACGAGCGGTTGGACTGCAAAAAAACAATCTTGGATCAAGAATGCCTGAGTATGGACTGAACTACGATCGCAGACTGAAATTTCAGATTGTTGCCAATTCCAAGAAAATGAGAGAAATAAACCTTTTCTTTTTAGACACTAACACCAAGAGCATAATCTAAATATAATGGGGCTCCAAACAACACAAGAAATCAACAAAAACACAGAAATTTCAGATTCGAGCCAAAACTGAAAATGTACAGATGCTTCACCAAAATCCAAATTACTCCCCAACCTTTGATCCTATGGCCATGAAACTTTGAGGATATGTTAGCAATAGCTATGGATAATCCAGTCCAAATTTCATGCCATCTCATTAAGAAACAAAATCTTGCTCAAACCTAGAAGAGGAAAAATGAAGAACAGAGGAAGCCAAATGGGAAAAACTGAAATTAAACAAAGTTTGCTCATGGAATTGACTAGCCAAATGGCTTTTGAGCATCGCCCATGTCATAGCAATCCATTTTGGCACTCTCCAAAGAAGCAAGAAACCAAAACAACGAAAATCAAGAAATTGCTCAAAGGGAAGAACGAAGAACAGAGGCTACTGAACCAACAGAAACTTCAGATTTCTCATTTCTTGATCAAAAGGAAAACAGACGAGTCCCGATACCGTGGACATTCGGACAAGATGATGATTACAAGCACATCACTCCATTCTCTCCCACTCCCTAAACCAAGAACTCAAGCTCTACATGCATAGGAGGGATGAACACACTCTTACTCTGAAAACTATCGAAGGGGACAAGCAGGGAGCACCCTCTGCCTCCACCAACAAACCTCACCCACTAAAGCCTAAAGCCAAAACAACCACTAAAGCCTATTTTGACTAAAGGAAACCCTAATTCCCTCTCAAGTGCTCAAGTGGGCATGCAGCCCTCAATCCTATTTATAGCCTCGGCTAACGGGTCTCCGCCTGCTACGCCCGCTATTTCCAACGAGCCCGCTCCCGCTTGTGCAGTCTTGCGAAATTCCCGATTCGCCCCTCTGCACCTTCCGGGAAGCTTCCGCGCTTCCTTGCCTCGCACGCCTCGCAACCACCTCGAGTCCACGTCGTCTTCGACACATCCCGACCGTTCTGACCTCAGCGCCACCTGCGCCTAGTCCGGTCCACCGTGTCTCGCCACGACTCCACTCGACGTCCTGCAGCCACACAGACAAGAAACACGTCAAATAGCACCGCTCGACACATGAAAGCGTAATTACCATCACACTTACCACAGATGAAGTCCAAACCTGTCGAATCATCGGAATATGCGTCCTAATCCCATACGACCAAGTTTGACCAAAGTCCGACCGAGCCCGATTGCGCCATGCAACGTCAAGGTCCGAACCACCCAAACCAAACTCGACTGACCTAAACCGATGTCAATTACTCATCATACACATGTGGTCACGTCCACATGGTCCATCACAGAAGCATACTGGTACTTCTTCAAGGTGCGTACGTTTGGAAGCATGGTCGCATGGATGCGGAGGAGCATCCAAAATTGGCATCAATAGCTATGGACATTGCCAGGGGGATGAACGGGAGTTTCATGGGTGCAACCATCCTCAGTATACTACTGAAAGCAAATTTTAACCCCCATTTTTGGAGCATGGCTCTTGCAAGACATAGAGAATTCAAGCAAAAGAATCTCTTACTGCATGGGGCACATTTTGCTGATCCGTGGCAGCTGGTGGAACCGATATATGTCAGAAGAGTAAACAGAACTTCTTCTGAATATTTTGCGGTTCTTGATCAGTATGAAACAGGTTCTGCTCGGACCTTGGCTCAAAGCTCTGCTCAAAGTGAAGCTGAAGGTTCCAAGATGAGTGTGCAAGATCTTTTCTATGGAAATATTAGGCCTCAACGTAAATTTGAGGTTCTTGCATGGAGATCTCACCTGCCACCTTACTACAGCTACATGTTTAAATGTGAGATACGGAGGCCATAGCGTATGGTCGCGGGGAAGAAGTCGCTTTCAGAAGAATAGTAGTAGCTGACAGTCGCTTTCAGAAGAATAGTAGTAGCTGACAGTCGCTTTCAGAAGAATAGTAGTAGCTGACAGTCCTTTTTTTATGAAAGCTTAACAGGCGATCTTAGTATCTCCGAATCTGATGTGTAATGCCATACCTGTAATTTATAAGATGAACATTTGCGAAATGAAAACATTCTACTGATGTTTTCATAAAGAACAAGAATGCTCTCCTAGTATAGGAAAGGATACACAAGTCCAACAAGGCTCCAAGCTCATGCATATTTCTCCAGCAACATACAGAGACGTGAGTGGAGTAGATATCACCAGGGATTGCATTTTCGGCCCGAAATTCCTGAATTTCGGTGATTTTGGGGTTTTTGGGAGTGGGCCGAGAAAGGCCAAATTTGACAGAATAAATCATGTGCATTTAGTTTGTTTAATTTTTCGTAATAGCATTTAGTTTCAGGTAGTTGCTGCACTAGCCAAATTCCCGCTGCATTCTGTTGCACGTAGCATGACTCTGAATAATGGGCGCAGGAGTGGAGGTAGTGCCGAGAATAGCTCAGGCTGCCCGCATTTTTTGATTGTTTGTTAAGACTTGTAATCTTTGCATATGCTCTGTATATTCAGTCATATAATGCATGAAACACTGCCACTTCCGCAGCACCAAACTTGTCTCAAAGTTCCATCGCATCGTGTGAGATCCGAGTGTCTGTTGCGGTGCTGAACTCTGAAGAAAATCTGGCACGCAGAAGTCTGACGAGAATCCGACAACCGCTGCTAACTCTGAAGAAAATCCTGCACGCAGCAGTTTCTCCCGGGCGGCTGATTTCCTGTCAAACTTGAGTCAAAATTTTCAGCCCAGCTTGAAATATCTTGGCCCAAGGTATTATGCAGTTCTACTTGCCAAAGAACCGTCCTGGAAGAGTTTTTTGCTATTATGGTACCCTCTAAGTTGGGCTTCGCTGAAACGGTACTTATACCGTGGGCTTCTCCCAAATAGTACCCTTGTTGTTAACACCTCTCCAAAATAGTATTCTCAGAGATTTGAACTAATTTTCATTTGATTTTTGAATTTTAACTCCTTCATATGACACCTGCCGCGTACGTGGTCCGGTTGCCCCTGCCGACGTGCGACCGTCCCTGGCTGGCGTGCGATCGTCCGTGGCCTGGGGTGCGCGCACTCCCATGCGATCCTTGCCGCGCTCTCGCCTGGCGTTGACGGTGCCGCGCCGAGTATTCCGATCGGCCAGTCGGCGTGCCGCCGTCGCCAATGAAACCCAAACGATGTGAAAAGAAGAAAATAAAAGTGATTAGGGTTAAACAAAATGAGCAGGGGCAGTTCAGTCAATTGGAGGAGTACAAATTCGAAAATCAAATTATTTGAGTTAAAATCCCTGAGAATACTATTTGAGAGAAGTCTTAAGTACAAGAGTACTATTTTAGAGAAGCCCACGACGTAGATACCGTTTCGTCGAAACCCAACTTAGAGGGTACTATAATAGCAAAAAACTCGTCCTGGAAAGCACCCCCGAGATCCCCAATCCCCATTGGCAATTGCAACTCGCGAGTCACGAGTACCTTGAGCGGCGGCTAGGGTTTGCCACAATGGAAGGCGAATCCAGCGGCAGGAAGGGAGGTGGAAGCGGTAAAGGAGGGGGCGGAGGCGACGCCGGCAGGGCTGTGGGCGGCGGGAATGGAGGTGCAGGCGGCCAAGGAGGGGGCGGATGCGGTGCCGGCACGGCTGCGGGTTTAGGAGGGAAATGCGGCGGCGGGAATGGAGGCGGAGGCGGCACCGGCAATGATGTGGGCTGCGGCACAGCTACAGGTTCAAAGAGTTATTGCTATGATTCATGTGTTCTCAATATAGTAATTTTCTGTATTGATCTACAGTCAATATTAATCAACTGATGTAATGACAAAGCAAACCTTAGTCAATTCCCACAATATTGTGGTATTAGCATCACAATTATGATTGCCTGGAATATTAAAGCAAGTAAAAGTCACCCTTTTTCTCTGGACATGAAAAAAAAGCTCTCATGGTATTAGACATTGTTAGACTAGTTCAATATATTGAAATCTGCAAGCTCAAGTTCCTCATCTTCCCTTCCACACATAACAGATATGTCATGGACCTCAAAATGGCAATTGTGTTAATGTACTGTTTAATTACTAGCTTTACTATCTGTATCTAGTTGAAGATAGTCTCCTATTTGATGCACAGTCTGGACGATAGTTCCGAGCTATCACCGAGAAGTACGAAATATCGCCAAGAAATCGCTGAAAATCCGAAATTATAAATGCATTTGATTTTTTTTATTCAAACTGTGCGTTTGAATTTTTTGACCGAATTCCTCAGGAAAATTTCCGAAATTTCCGAAAGTTGGAAATCTCGGAGGGGTCCATTTTTTTTTTATTTCCGAGAATGAAATCCCTGGATATCACGCCTATTGTCTGTACTAAAACACATAACTTCCCTGGCTGAACTCTTTCCTTGTAACTCCTATTCAGCAATATATACAGAGGCCTCGGCGCCTGTTGTGATTGAGCCGATCCAATCTATTCTTTCTTCTCTTTCACAGCATTGTTGGATGTACTAAAACATCGACTCGATAAGCTTTGCAACGGTATATAATACTAGGAACGTCAGGCATGCAGATAGAAAACGTTGACTAGTCAACACCCTCCCACTCTCGCTGTCTCCTGGACCCCACGCCACGTATCAATCCTTGAGCAACATTACAATCCCCTGCACGCCGCCGTCGTCGATCGACGGACGCTGGTGGCTGCTCCTTCTAGCTGCCTCCCGCCGGCTCCGTCCGCTCCACCGCTCACCACGTCAAAGCACCGCCGCCGGCGACCACCGTGCTGTCGAGCGGGCCGGCCAACCTGCAGGTGCGTGCGGACCACAATTCATAGTCGGATGATTCTCTCTCTCGGTTTGGATCATGACATCAGCTCAGAGCAAGAAAAGCCAGCCAATACGTGTGGCCGAGTTCGGCTCTGGTGCAGGTTGCACTGCATATTACATCTTGGCACTATGGACTTCCAAGTTCCAACCATTCGTTGCTTGTTGGAACGCACAATAAGACCAATTCGTCGGTGTCTGGTGCCAATAAGATATCACCGGCTGCTATTGACTTCCAACCATTCGTTGATTGTTGGAACGCACAAGACATTCTATAGTGAAAGATGGTACAAACACTTGGCACTATAGTAGAGTTTCAGATTACAAAACACATCATTTCTCTCAGCTAGCTAGCTCTCGGTGATCCATAACTTCAGACCGCAGTGCCTTCCTTTCAGCAGAGGAGAGGTTCCCAAACCATGGAGATAACTATTTCTGCTATTATAGGTGATCATGCCGATCGATCCATATCTTTCCTCATGGACAAATACATGAAGCGTACGGCGCCAACCGAGGAGGAGAGACTGTACAGCCTGCAACGGCTGCTTCAACGGGTTTGCGTCACTGTCGAGGAGGCCGAGGAACGGCGCATCACAAACCAAGCCATGCTGCAGCAGTTGAACATTCTGAAAAAGGAGATGTACAGAGGCTACTACACACTGGACATGTTCAGACGCCGAGCCCATGGAGGCGAGGACGCTAAATATGAAGTGACCATTCTTTCGCCATGTCTAGATTCAATCCTGCCAAGCGTGTCTGTTTCTCTGGTGGAAGTAGCCATGGTGTGAGAGTGTAGGACCGCTATGGCAATAAAGGTAGTGAATGACGTCTTTAAATTTTCCTCTAAATATTTCCTTAATCTTCACTTCAATAGTTATGAGAAGCTATAAAGATCAAGAAACCAAAAATCCAAAAATTCTTAGTGTTATAGAAATTACAGCCCATAAATAGTGAAAAATAGCACTATTTTAAATTCAAAAATTTATGAAACTTTTAATTCGTCGACCCAAAAGATTTAAAACTTGAATCAAAACTAATTCATGACCTTAAGAACATATCTCAATCAAAAAAACCTAAAAGAACTTGAGAGAATGGGATCTTTTAGTTCGTGAAACTCAGTTGTACCAAAATCGGGCCAAAACGTAAAAATGAGCTAATTTTCAAACAAAAACTCTAAATCACTTAAAATTTGGTATGCACCTTGTCTAGAATGTCAAGAATATATTCCAATCAATGATCAAGAAAATCATTACCAAAGTTCTGACCTTTTTCTCTTTAAAGGCAGATTGCACTAAAAACGGATCAAAAACTACAAACGGTGAATATGACTTTACGTGTGGGTGAATGATGGCCAAGATGGCTATAGATGTGTTTTCATATATCCCAGCAAGTAAGAACATCGAAGAAATCAAGATAGAAACAGCTAGATAAGAAATCACTCGGAGAAACCAAAAAGAGCAAAAACTATGTTTCTTCAAGAACTTGCCAATCAAGTGTGTAGATGGGTGGAAATTGATTTTCAGATATTATCTCATCTCTTGCACGTCCATAACATAGCAAGATCAAGAGGGGAAAAGGCGCTTTGGAGAGCGGTTTAGGTCATGGTGGAGCTGGATTGATCAAGATGGATCAAGCCTAAGAATTCAGCGGATTCAAGCTTATGCGCTTTGAAAAGCATGTATAAGTAAATACGTGTGAGTAAAACCCGTGTGGGGGTTACTGGATTTCCCTCATTGTGCTAACTGGATAGTTTGCACTAAGGGGTGGATATGGCTGGCTAGCCCATTTATAAAAGGGGGTTGGGATGGAGACTTGTGGTTGGTTATCCATCCAACCTATTTCTCTTGTGCTTTCATGTTTAGAGTTAAGGTTTGATAATAGAGTGTTTGGTGTGCTCTCTATTCTCTAATATGGAGTGGCTGTAAAACTTTCCTCCTCAAGCAGAAATAGAATCACCTTTTGATCATCTCCATTACTATTTCTTATCTTGATTGATTTACTTTTGATTTGGTTCTTCTTGATCTTACTATGCCAAGGACATAAAAGAATAATATAATATTTGTGAGATCGTTTGAACTCTAAGGTTGTGAGGTATCACTTCGAGGTGGAGTCATACGAGTCACTGTAGGTGGAGTAACCAATAGGAGATCTAATAAAAAATCCCAGTCATGAGAAGGAAAATGTGTTGTCAACGGTAGGTACTCAGATCTCATCTGTAGTTATCTATGAAACTACAAAGATAATTGCAAAATCTAGTAGACGTAAAGGCAAAAATGCGAGTTGTTGGAAGAAGGAAAATGTGGCGGGATCAACCACGTAGCACCGATGAGCAGGTGGAGCTCAAAAGTAGTACAAACCTATGGCATGGTAGGCTGTAGAAATAGGAGGTGTGGTCAATCAAACTACATAATAAAGGGGCTCTCAAGTGGAGGGTTTGGTGATGTGTTTGAGCCCCTGTGGTGAGGGCACTCCTAAACGTATAAGAAAAAACAAAAAATATATTTGACTTGGAACATGTTCTTAGAGAACCATAGTAACTTCAATGGATAAGAGTTACGGTGGAGATTATTGAGTTAGGGTGTCTCATATCTAGTCTTTTAAAATTTAAGAAAGGTGTGTTATTCTAGATGAATCCTACTAGGATTAAGACTTCTACTCCTATTTGAATTAGGATTACTACTCTAATTTAGAGAAGAAGTAGGAGTTATATAAAGCATGGGGAGTGACCACACAGAAGCAAAAGGAACCAAGCAACCAACCAATCAAATCTACTCATCCAAAGCAGTGGACATACGAGCAGTGGCGGAGCTAGAGCAAAACAGAGGGGGTGCAACGGGCCGCCCGTGGGAGCATAGGACGGTGGGAGAATGGGCTGGACAGGGCGAGTGAGGGTGTTTGTTGGGCTAGGGGTACACCATATTGGACCAAGGGGGGTGCACAAAGGGTGAATGTTTACTAGTAATAACTAAAAAAATTTTTGAACCCGGGTTCCTGGGAACCCCCTCTGGCCCATTGGGCTCCGCCCCTGCATACGAGAGGATTAGAGACTAGAATACTCTTTAGCAAATAGATTCTTGTATAGAGCAAGAATCCAAGAGTACTAAAAGATTCGAGAGGGTTGTGAGTGAGCAGCAACCCCTTGTACTTTTTTTAGGTGTGCTTAAAGAATTTGCGGTCGGTTTCGCCACAATCTTCTCTCTCTCATCGTGATTGTTTCAACGTTGTTATTTTAGTTCTCTCTATGAGATTATCTTTCCTATTATTGGTACTGTGCACGTTTGTGCTGTATCCCATAAAATCTAATTCGATCGAGAGTTACTGTGCATAAGAAAGGGTATCAGAATGTATGAGCTTGGGATGCGCGGCCACCCGGTTTCCTCGACGACTGGAACGGACTTCTAGTATTTGTCGAGCAGGAAGGATATAGATCTTGTGGCAAGTTCAGCAACAACAGCAGTGAACAAATTCTCCATTGTGAAGAAATGAGGGACAAGTGAAAAAGAGCACAAGAGTTTTGTGATATAGGTGTTGCAGTCTTTGCTTCATGTTGGTCAGGTCTTTCTTTTTCTATTGGCCATTGTTGACGAGAAAAACGCAGCAAGCGAGTCAACTAAACTACTGGCTCCTGCCACTTATCTGGAAAGAAGACTGAGAAACGTTAGGAGTAGAATCTTATCTGTAGATTTTTCTTCACTGCTTACATTTCAACCGTGGTGAAAAGGAATCCAAAATGAAAGGAAGGAAGAAAAAAAAAAGGATAGCATGTCTGCCTATGCTTAGTCAGGGAAAGACACAAACTTGAAACCAGACAAAGACTTCACACTAGTCGTACGAGTGCATCACCATCAATTCCAAGGGCTATGCTTATAAGTATACAATATCAAGCTAGGTTGAGGTAAATCCTTTGTACTTCTGCATATAGAGTTCTGGATTATTTCCAAAATTTTCCTATGCAAGATATGCTGTAGACTTCTCTATGCCTACGAAGTCTTCAGTTCAACTCTACGAGCAAAGAAAGAATTAAAGCGGCTTTAGGGAAAAGCAAGAAGAAGACTTCAGTGGCACCCAGAACAAAGCCCTCATTGCTCAGTAAGTTATTTGGTGAGTCCTCTTGAAAAGTTTCAGATTGCATAGTTTCTTCTCTCAGTTCTTGGTTTCTCATCCATTGCAGCACCCCCCCTGTAAGGATTAGGAGATCTAGGCTCCCCAACTTATATGGAGATAATTGTCTCTGCAATTATGGGTGAACTTGCCGGTAGGTCCATATCTTTCCTTATCGACAAATACTCGAAGCCGATGGGGCCAATCATGGAGGAGAGACTGCACAGCCTGCAACGGCTGCTGCTACGACTTCGTGTCATCGTCGAGGAGGCAGAGGAACGGCACATCACGAACCAAGCCATGTTGCAGCAGCTGAACATACTAAGGAAGGAGATGTACAGAGGGTATTACACCCTTGACAGCTTCAGATGCCAGGCCCATGGAGAAAACAAGGTCAAAGATCATGAAGTGAGTCCCTCTTTTGCCCCTTCTAAGTTCAATCCTGCCAAGCGTGTATGCTTCTTTAGTGGCAGTAGTCGGAGTGTACAAGGGCTTCTGCAGCAAGTTCTTGGTAACCTAGAACAAACTATTGGAGGTGTGAGTGAGTTTGTCATGTTCCTAAACGGATGCCCGCGTTTATACCGCCAGCCGTATTGGAGAATTGGTTCGGTCCACGTAGAGGTGTTGGAGGTGTTAACACCTCCACTGCATCTAGCCGTTAATTAACGAGGGATATAACTGCACCTAGCACCACTCCTGCACACCACTCAGAGACACCGGAGGTGTTAAGATCATGAGAACCGTTGGATGAGCTATATTGAACGGCTGAGAATAAGTGAATGTACCGAACCAAAACTCATAGCATGTATTTGCTTTTGGACAAGTGCATGTTCAACCGCCAAATAGAGATGGAACATATCATAAATTTCCTGTTACAAGCGGAGACTCCCGGTGCTGAAAATCCGGGTGTCCTACCGATCATTGGTCCAGGAAAAGTTGGAAAGAGCACCCTAATCGAGCATGCTTGTGACGATGAACGGGTGCGTAATCACTTCTCTCAAATTTTTTGTTTTGGTGGAGATGACCTTAAAGATGGAAGTGTACTGACTCCAAGAGATGGAGGTGTAGTCAAGCATCAAAACCGTAACATGGATGGAGGAAGGACATTGATCGTCATTGAACTAGTTGGGGATATTGACGAGTGTGTATGGGAAAGGTTGTATTCAGCTTCTAAAGGTCGCATTGCGAGTGGCAGTAAAATTATAGTCGCAAGTCGATCTGAAAAAATTGCAAGTATTGGAACTGCACAAGCCCTTAGAGTACGATTCTTTACTCCAGAAGCATACTGGTACTTCTTCAAGGTGCGCACGTTTGGAAGCATGGATGCGGAGGAGCATCCAAGATTGGCATCAATAGCTATGGACATTGCCAGGGAGATAAACGGGAGTTTCATGGGTACATCCGTCCTCAGTGTACTACTGAAAGCAAATTTTAACCCCCATTTCTGGAGCATGGTTCTTGCAAGCCTCAGAGAATTGAACCAAAAGAATCTCTTACTGCATGGGGCACATTTTGCTGATCCTTGGCAGCTGGTGGAACCGATATATGTCAGAAGAGTAAACAGAACTTCTTCTGAATATTTGGCGATTCTTGATGGCTATCAAACAGGTTCTGCTCAGACCTTGGCTCAAAGTGAAGCTGAAGGTTCCAATATGAGTGTGCAAGATCTTTTCTTTGGAAATGTTAGGCCTCAAGGTAAATTTGAGGTTCTTGCATGGAGATCTCACCTGCCACCTTACTACAGCTACACGTTTAAATGTGAGATACGGAGGCCATAGCGTATGGTCGCCGCGAAGAATTCGCTTTCAGAAGAATTAGTAGTAGCAGACAGTCGCTTTCAGAAGAATAGTAGTAGCTGACAGTCGCTTTCAGAAGAATAGTAGTAGCTGACAGTCGCTCTCAGAAGAATAGTAGTAGCTGACAGTCGCTCTCAGAAGAATAGTAGTAGCTGACAGTCCTTTTTTTTATGAAAGGTTAGCAGGCGATCTTAGTATCTCCGAATCTGATGTGTAATGCCATATCTGTAATTTAGAAGCTGAACATTTGTGAAATGAAAACATTCTACTCATCTTTTCAGAAAGAACAAGAACGTTCTCCTAGTCTAGGAAAGGATACACAAGTCCAACAAGCCTCCAAGCTCATACATATTTCCCCAGCAACATACGGAGACGTGAGTGGAGTAGATATCACCAGGGATTGTGGTATTAGCATCACAATTATGATTGCCTGAAATATTAAAGCAAGTAAAAGTCACCTTTGTTCTCTGGACATGAAAAAAAGCGCTTGTGGTATTAGACATTGTTAGACTAGTTCAGTATATTGAAATCTGCAAGCTCAAGTTCCTCATCTTCCCTTCGACACATAACAGATATGTCATGGACCTCAAAATGGCAATTGTGTTAATGTACTGTTTAATTATGAGAGACCATGTGTAGGTCAACCCATGGTTGTGATGAGTAATTGACGCTTGTTCTAGGAAGATTGAGTTTAGGTTTGTGCTAGTTCTGCATTGTCGTAGCCCTGGCGAAGTGTTCTGCAGCTATTACGACCACGTTGGTCGTGGTCGAAAGTCGTGCGCCTCGGTTTGACCACTTTGGGCGTGGTCGAAGGTCACCCGAGGTCTCGACCACTCGGCCATGGTCGAAGGGCACCGAAGGCGATGCGACCACGTTGACCGTGGTCGAAGGCCGCACGACCACGTTGGCGTGGTCGAAGGCGATGCGACCACGTTGGCGTGGTCGGCGAGTCACGCGACCACGTTTGGCGTGGTCGAAGGACGCGATCGACCACGTTGGCGTGGTGAAGCAAGTTTACGACCACTTTGTGCGTGGTGGAAGTCTCCCGACTCAGCTACGACCACGTTGATCGTGGTGCGTGGTCGCAAGTCGTGTGACGGCTCGCGTGGTCGAAAGTCGGCGCCAAATGAGCGATCACGTTGAGGAGTCGGCGTTACGACCACGTTACCGCGAGAGGTAGTCGGAGGTCGATACCCGATCGCGTGGTCGGTTCGAGCTCGGACGGGTCGGCTCGGTTGGGCGTGGTCGTATGCGGTCGGTGAGCGTAGAACGATTGGCTGCGGTCGGATGTGCTCACAAGCGCCCGTGTGGTGGAAAGGGTCTCGACCTCTGTAAAACTCGTTATGCGTGGTCGAAGGTGTTTTGATCACGCGCTAAACGGTCGAAGTCCCCAGGAGGGTTGGCGTGGTCGTAGACATCTAGTAACCGGTCGTATGACCTCCGGGATCGATCGTTTCACTTGCGAATCGGTCGTGCCGACTCTGGCTAGTCGTCTTGACCATTTGAGCTGGAAATTGGTCGTAGGGCTTTGTGATGAAGTCGGGGACCTTGTGCATTTGTTGGTTTATCTTTTCGATTGGTCATGCGACTTTGGTTGAAGTCGTAGACTTTGAGCGTTAAAGCCGTAGCGAGTTGTGGGTGGTCGTAGCAAGTTAGCGATGATCGTAGACTCATCGTATCTGGTCGTATGGCTTGATTTTGTGGTCGTATGTCGTGTGCATTCATTGTTCTCTTTTTCCGATGGTCGTAGGTGGTATCGACTTGGTAAGAGTATGATTTGAGTTCTGTTTTCGCTCAAGTGATTGGATACTATTGTGAGCGGTGCTATGTAATGGTTTGCTTATCCGTGATGGTTTGCGGACTTTGAGACTAGTCGTGGTGAGGCGTGGATGGTCGAGACTAGGCACGGGTGCTTGAGGTCGTGATCGGCCGAGATGCCAAAGACGCACGAAGTCTGTGAGGTGGTTGCAAGCGTGATCGGCAAGGCGGAGGAAGCTTCGGGAAGGCAGCGGAGTGGCATTTTGGAGAAATGCGAAAGCTGCAAAGGAAGCCGTGTCTCTGCCAATGCACAGGAGTTGTTGGCGCTAAGCGGCAAAGCGGTGGAGCCGTTGGGCTTAACGGGTAAAGCACTGGAAGCTTGTTTTCGCTAGTGGGTAAAGAGAGTGGTAAACCCGGTGTTAGGTGGGAGTTCACGGGTTCCCCCGCAGAAGGCTATAAATAGGGTGGGTAGAGCTCGAGTGCTCGGCGAGGTTGTTCCCGAGTCACTCTGAATTTTTCGTCTCTATTTGTGTGAGTTTTCTGCCGGTAGAGCACGGTTGCTCTTGTACCTCCGATGGAGTGGTCAGTAGAAACCTCCATGATCAATCATTCATCTCTCTTCCTCAAGTTAATTTCTGTCGTTATGAGATGTTATGATTGTTTTGTTTGCGATCTGTTTTGAGAGCTTGTTCTTCATGCGATCATTTTCTCTCTTCTCTTCTTCGTGTTTCTGCATTCTTTTGTGTGCTTCGATTAGCTCAGAACTGGGAATCTATCTCAAGGCCACTTGGCCAGTTCATTCCCGAGAGCAGGAGTCGAATCAGAGAAGTTCTCTTAACTAAATGGTCGTGCGCCTCAAGTCCTCTGTTTCGAGTTCGACCATGTCTCTCTAGCCGAGCATAGCTAAGACTTTGGTTTTTTTTCTTGGTAATTTCTTTTCCAGAGGTTGGATTCTTTCAGTGTCTCAAATTTGAGGATCAAATGACCGAGAGTCTTAGTTACTCGGAATCGGCAAACGCAGTCCTTCTCGTTCTTGTTTTATCCGCGCATATTCTCTGTTTGATTTCTTTTGTCGGCTTGGGCAAGTGTTCGACCACGTGGTGTTCGACCATCAATTGGCTTACGACCACGTGTGTTCGATCGGAGAAACTAGTTCTTTCACTCGATTTGTTGTGTGAGTACTTGGGAGTTTTGAAGGCACCATTCACCCCCTCTGTTGCCATTTCGGTTCTACAATTGGTATCGAGCGGTTAGCTCTAATTCATAGATCTTAACGGTCTCAAGAGCCATGGCGACGGACAAGTACTCGACCAAGCCTCCCGTTTTGATGGCACGGATTATCCTTCGGAAGAGCCGAATGGAAACATACATCCGTGCTCAAGGGTATGCCATTTGGCGGAAGGTGAAGGTCGATTTGTTGTTCCCGCCGATGAGAACATCAATGTGGCAAACATGCCCGATGTTGAGGCAAATGCGAAGGCAAGGAACATCATTATCCAGGGCTGAGTAGAAGCGAGTTCGATCGCATCTCTCACCGTCCGCTTGCGACATCATCGGTGACCCTCGATGCATACCATGAGGGCATCACCCGATTAAGACGGTCCGACAGGACCGGTTCAAGCGAATACAACAAATTCGAGATGCTTGCTTGGAGAGTCCCCGGATGAGTGCTTTTCGCGATTTCACAAAATCTTGAGCAACCTCCGGCGGTCGGTCTTACATACCCCGACTCGGATAACGCTCGCCAAATGCTCGCGGCACTCGATCTTCATGTCTGGGAGATGAAAGTGACCACCATCAAAGACACGACAGACCTCTCGACCTTGACTCTTGATGCGTTGTACTCGCGCCTCAAGACTCACGAGATTGACGTTGTCTCTCGTAGGTCGAAGTCACAGTCGATGGCTTTGGTCACTGATCCCACGTTGGCTTCTGGTTCCTCCTCTTCTGATTCTCTTTGCGGATTCTCCCTTGCTGCTCTATGTGACATAACAGATGATCAGTTGTACCAAAATCGGGCCAAAACGTAAAAATGAGCTAATTTTCAAACCAAAACTCTAAATCACTTAAAATTTGGTATGCACCTTGTCTAGAATGTCAAGAATATATTCCAATCAATGATCAAGAAAATCATTACCAAAGTTCTGACCTTTTTCTCTTTAAAGGCAGATTGCACTAAAAACGGATCAAAAACTACAAACGGTGAATATGACTTACGTGTGGGTGAATGATGGCCAAGATGGCTATAGATGTGTTTTCATATGTCTCAGCAAGCAAGAACATCGAATAAGTCAAGATAGAAATAGCTAGATAAGAAATCACTTGGAGAGGCCAAAAAGAGCAAAAACTATGTTTCTTCAAGAACTTGCCAATCAAGTGTATAGATGGGTGGAGATTGATTTTCAGAGATTATCTTATCTCTTGCACATCCTTAACATAGCAAGATCAAGAAGGAAAAAGGCGCTTTGGAGAGCGGTTTAGGTCATGGTGAAGCTGGTTTGATCAAGATGGATCAAGGCTAAGAATTTAACGGATTCGAGATTATGCGCTTTGAAAAGCCTGTATAAGTGAATTCGCGTGAGTAAAACCCATGTGAGGGTTGCTGGATTTCCCTCATTGTGCTAACTGGATAGCATCCACTAAGGAGTAGATATGGCTGGCTAGCCCATTTATAAAGGGGAGTTGGGATGGAGACTTGTGGTTATCCATCCAATCTATTTCTTTTGTGCTTTCATATTTAGAGTTAGGGTTTAAGAGTAGAGTGTTTGGTGCGCTCTCTATCCTCCAAAATAGAACCACCCTTTGATCATCTCCATTACTATTTCTTATCTTGATTGATTTACTCTTGATTTAGTTGGTTTTTCCTCTCCTCTCACCTATCTTCTTGATCTTGCTATGCTAAGGACATATAAAAGATAGAGATAATCTTAGAAAATCTATCTCCACCCATCTAAGCACTTTGGTAGCAAGTTCATCAAGAAACTCAGTTTTTGCATGTTTCTGATCTTTCAAGTGATTTCTTGATTTGAGAGTTTTTGGCGTGATTTCATCGGTGTTCTAACTTACTGTGACATGTGACAATACATCTAGAGCCATCTTGGCCATCATCCACCCATTAGCAAGTCGTATTCACTGTTTTAGGTTTTTGATTGATTTTGGTGCAATCTGTTTTAAAATTAAAAAAGGTATCAACTTTGGTAATATTTTTCACTATCATTTGTTGGAATAGGTTTGTGATATCTAGAGAAGATTCCTGCAAATTTTTATGCCATTGGATCTATGAATCAAAAGCTACATGGATTTTTCATTCGTGAAACAGTGTTAAAATTTCTATTCATCCCCTGATTTCACAGGTCTTATTTCGATCACATTGTTTGGTTCCACCACACATGACTTGTTTCGACTAAATTGTTTGGTTGAACCACACAGATTTTATTTTGACCACATTGTTTGGTTCGACCATACAGGTCTTATTTCAACCACATAGTTTGGTTCGACCACACAGGTCTTATTTCAACCACATTGCTTGGTTTGACTATACAGGTCTTATTTCGACCATATTGTCTGGTTTGTCCACACAGGTCCTTTTTGACCACTCTAGTCTTGTTCGATCACACTGGCTTTTCTATGTTAAATTTGTCTCTGTTGATTTAGTTTTTATTCTTCATCTTCATATTTTCTCATACCTATTGAAGTAAAGGTTAGGGAATACTTTAGAAAAAATTTGAGGCTCCATTCACCCCCCCTGTTGCTATATTCGGTCCTACAAGTGGTATCAGAGTCTGGTTCGCTCTTCTCATAGATCTTAACTGATATTAAGAGCCGTGGCAGCAGATAAGTATTCCACCAAGCCTCCTATCTTCGATGGGGTCGACTATCCCTTCTAGAAGAGTAAGATGGAGTCTTATATTCAGTCTCAAGGCTATGCAATTTGGAAAAGGTTAAGATGCGATTTGTTGTTCCTACTGATGAAAACATCACCGTTATGAATACGTCGATGTTGAGGCAAATATTAAGACAAGGAATATCATCATTCAAGGTCTTAGCCGAAATGAGTTTGATTACATCTCTCATCTTACGTCGGCATATGACATCTGGGTGACCCTCGATGCATACCATGAGGGCACCACTCAGATCAAGACTGTCCGATAAGATTAGTACAAGAGGGAATATAACAAATTTGAGATGGTTACTAGTGAGTCTTGGGATGAATGCTTTGGTTGATTTCACAAAACACCGAGTAACCTCCGAGCTATTGGTCTCACATACCTAGACTCGGATAACGCTCGCTAGATGCTTTCTACCCTGGGCCTCAGAGTTTGTGAGATGAAAGTGACCACCGTCAAGGATATGATTGATCTGGCGACCTTGATTCTTGATGCATTGTACTCTCACCTCAAGGCTCATAAGATTGATATTGTCTCTTGTAAGATGAAGCCGCAGTCAATGGCCTTGGTCACTGAACCCACATCAGCTTCTGGATTATCTTCTGATGGTGTCTCTGGTTTCTCTTTAGCTGATTTGTGAGAGATGGGTGATGACCAGTTTGAGTAGTTTCTAGAGAGTGAGTTAGCCCTCTTAGAAAGTTCTCACATGCATACAAGAGGGTTAGAGAGACAAGCAGAGGAGGTTCGGTGATCCGCTTCGAGTGTGGTGGCCTCAACCACATTCGAGCAAATTGCCCAGGCTGAAGAAGGGCAAGAATGACTAAGTGGTGTGAGTAAGAACGACTACACTAACAAGACCCGTAAAAAGAAGCCACTATCTCGTGATCAAGGCAAGGAGAAGAAGTGCCGCAATCTCAATAAGGCAAAGAAACACTTTCACTGCGTCTTCAACCACCTTCAACAACTTCGACTTTAGCGACACGGAGGGCTGGAGCGACAACAACGGCAAGGATGATCCGTAGAAGGACACCAAGGACGGCAATGACTTCACCGGGATATGCTTCATGGCTGATGAGAACAAACATCAACGATGATGATCTCTACAGTGACTCTGATGAGGCATACCCCTTCTACGACCAGATCAATGATACTTTTCTAAAGGCATACCCCTGGTGCCTTAAGATCAATTCATAGAGAGAATGGTACAGAGTTCAAGAACTCCTACTTCGAGAAGTTCTGTGATGAGACAGATGTAGAGCACCAGTCCTCTTCTCCATACGTCACTTAACAAAATGGTGTTGTAGAGAGAAAGAATCGTACATTGATCGAGATAGTCAGGAAGAATTTGATATTTTTTTACGATTTTGAGGGATTAGGTTTTTTCTTGAATTCAAATTGTATTTTTTTTAATATTTCGACCGATTTTTTCAAAAATTCTAAAATTTTTGAAATTTTTGAATTTCGTATTTCTCAGATAATCCATTTTTTTAAAAAAAAGGAAACTGTTTACCTGAGTGCAAGAGTTTTGTGATATAGGTGTTGCAGTCTTTGCTTCGTGTTGGTCAGGTCAAAAATCCAAAAGGTAAGAAAGGAATAAAAAAGGATAGCCTGCCTGCCTATGCTTAGTCAAGGAAGAAAGAAAAAGGATAGCCTACCTGCATATGCTTGGTCAAGAGAAAGACACAAACTTGAAACCAGGCAGAATTCACGCTAGCCATACGAGTGCATCACCATCAATTCCAAGGGCTATGCTTATAAGTATACAACATCAAGCTAGGTTGAGGTAAATCCTTTGTACTTCTGCATATAGATATGCAAGATATGCTGTAGACTTCTATATGCCTACGAAGTCTTCAGCTCAACTCTACGACCAAAGAAATAGTTAAAGCGGATTAAGTGAAAAGCAAGAAGAAGACTTCAGTGGCACCCAGAACAAAGCCCTCATTGCTCAGTAAGTTATTTGGTGAGTCCTCTTGAAAAGTTTCAGATTGCATTGTTTCTTCTCTCAGTTCTTGGTTTCTCATCCACTGCAGCACCCCCCTGTAAGGATTAGGAGATCTAGGCTCCCCAACTTATATGGAGATAATTGTCTCTGCAATTATGGGTGAACTTGCCGGTAGGTCCATATCTTTCCTTATCGACAAATACTCGAAGCCGACGGTGCCAATCATGGAGGAGAGACTGCACAGCCTGCAACGGCTGCTGCTACGACTTCGTGTCATCGTCGAGGAGGCAGAGGAACGGCACATCACGAACCAAGCCATGTTGCAGCAGCTGAACATACTAAGGAAGGAGATGTACAGAGGGTATTACACCCTTGACAGCTTCAGATGCCAGGCCCATGGAGAAAACAAGGTCAAAGATCATGAAGTCAGTCACTCTTTTGCCCCTTCTAAGTTCAATCCTGCCAAGCGTTTATGTTTCTGCAGTGGCAGTAGTCAGAGTGTACAAGGGCTTCTGGACCAAGTTCTTGGCAACCTAGAGCTAACTATTGGAGGTGTGAGTGAGTTTGTCATGTTCCTAAACAGATGCCCGTGTTTATACCGCCAGCCGTATAGCATGTATTTGCTTTTGGACAAGTGCATGTTCAACCGCCAAACAGAGATGGAACATATCATAAATTTCCTGTTACAAGCGGAGACTCCCGGTGCTGAAAATCCGGGTGTCCTACCGATCATTGGTCCAGGAAAAGTTGGAAAGAGCACCCTAATCGAGCATGCTTGCAACGATGAACGGGTGCGTAACCACTTCTCTCAAATTTTGTGTTTTAGTGGAGATGACCTTAAAGATGGAAGTGTAGTGACTCTAACAGATGGAGGTGTAGTCAAGCATCTAAACCGTAACATGGATGGAAGAAGGACATTGATCGTCATTGAACTAGTTGGGGATATTGACGAGTCTGTATGGGAAAGGTTGTATTCAGCTTCTAAAGGTCGCATTGCAAGTGGCAGTAAAATTATACTCGCAAGTCGATCTGAAAAAATTGCAAGTTTTGGAACTGCACAAGCCCTTAGAGTACGATTCTTTACTCCAGAAGCATACTGGTACTTCTTCAAGGTGCTTACGTTTGGAAGCATAGATGCGGAGGAGCATCCAAAATTGGCATCAATAGCCATGGATATGGCCAAGGAGTTGAACGGGTGTTTCATGGGTGCATCCATCCTCAGTGTACTACTGAAAGCAAATTTTAACCCCCATTTCTGGAGCATGGCTCTTGCAAGCGAAAGAGAATTCAAGCAAAAGAATATCTTGCTGCATGGGGCACATTTTGCTGATCCTTGGCAGGTGGAACTGGTGTATGTCAGAAGAGTAAACAAAACTTCTTCTGAATATTTGGCGATTATTGATGAATATGAAACAGGTTCTGCTCAGACCTTGGCTCAAAGCTCTGCTCAAAGTGAAGCTGAAGGTTCCAAGATGAGTGTGCAAGATCTTTTCTATGGAAATGTTAGGCCTCAAGGGAAACTTAAGGTTCTTGCATGGAGATCTCACCTGCCACCTTACTACAACTACATGTTTGACTGTGAGATACGGAGGCCATAGCGTGTGGTCACCGGGAAGAGGCTCTTTCAGAAGAATAGTAGTAGCTGACAGTCCTTTTTTTATGAAAGCTTAACAGGCGATCTTAGTATCTCCGAATCTGATGTGTAATGCCATACCTGTAATTTATAAGCTGAACATTTGCGAAATGAAAACATTCTACTGATGTTTTCATAAAGAACAAGAATGTTCTCCTAGTATAGGAAAGGATGTGTAAGACCATATGGCTAGGTTTAGGATTTTTATAATGATGAATAATTGACAACATGGCTTAGTATTGTTATTCGAGGCGTATGCGTGTGTTCGTTGACTAATATCGGTCAAGTTGGTGAGAACTTGTGCCGGGAAAAACGTTCTTTGGTCTTTGCATGTGCAGGTTGGTCGTAGAGACGGTCATGGTCGGTGACGAGGAAGACCGGAACTAGGAGGGGGAAATCTGAGGTCCAGGTGGTCGAGGATATCACGAGGTGGTCGAGCTCACGATAGAGCACATGGAGATTAAAGATAGATGATGCGTGGAGAAGATATAGGAGGTGCGGTCCTGGAGGCTTCAACACGCGATGAGTGAAAAGTCTGAGTGTGAAAACCCGTGTTAGGAAGGGTTTCGGGTCCCTTGAAAATTAGTGGGCCAAAAATCTAATTGAGGTAAAAAGGCTCAGGCTTAGTTGAACGAATTGTTTTAGGGTTTCAAGTAGAGATCGAGTAGAAAACGGTCGGCCGTATAAAATACAGAGACGGCGGCTGTTGCGTGAGGCGGCCGTGAGCGAGATATAAATTGTAATTAGCTGCATGCATTGGGTGCGGTGATTGAGCGAAAACAAAAAAAAAGTTTTGACCGTGCGCTGCTTTTGGAGGGCGGCTGCGGTTTTTGGAGAAAAAATCTACTCGAGTAAGGCAAGGCAGACGCACACACGCCAACAGAGAGCCGATCGATCTGATCTTCTAATGCCGTTGTCTCGTCGATTCGGTCATACGTGAGTACTGCTTCTTGTTTGCATGTGTGTGCTTTCGGATGGTATTTGTAATTTATCTTTGCAGGAGTTGCGTCAGTACTGGCCGAGACAAGAGATAATATTTTTGGTGATCTGGTTCTAGCTTGATGTGACCTTTTTGCATTAGCATGGATATACAGAGTTGATGGCTGCATTGTAGTTTCTCTCACCTTGATATTGCTTTTTGGTCTTGTGATTTGATTGCTGCATCCGTGAACCATCTGAGCCATATTATATGAACCTCTCACAGCTTGCATACATACACATACACTACACTAGTTAATTGATTAATGTTTGCACGGCAATTGGCTGCTCAGCACTTCAGCAGTCCAGTAAAGAAGCTGCATCTTTTATTTGTTGGTCTGCGTGGTTCTGCTGTGCATGCATGTTCTGGTGAAAAGCAATGGCAAATGCATGCATTCTGAACCATCAGAGTCACGTCACAATAGGCATACATATATATATGCTAATTGATTTTGGTTACCATCCATATCCATCCGTGACTCATCAAAGCTCGACATGCATACTTAAATATACTAGTTGATTTTGGTTAAATACTTGCATGGCTTAGCTATTGGTAAAAGGAATGCATCTTTGTTTTTTTTCTTTCCTTTCTTTTAGTTAGCTACAGTAACCATATATGTAATATATATTTCTTTTGCTAGCTTTGTTCTTTTTGTGTGCTTATGTGATTTGTAGGTTTAAAAATATTAATAAATTTTGAAAAGCTTCCGTTAGATGATGCAATCATTTACCCCCCTCTGATTGCCATCGACGATCCTACAGGATGCACAAGTCCAACAAGGCTCCAAGCTCATGCATATTTCTCCGGCAACACACACAGAGACGTAAGTCACTACTACAAAACAAACTATATTGGACACCTCAGCACAGACAGTTCGTGTGGAGCCGTCTGTGTTTTAATTATTACAGATGGTTCATGGCTAAAACCGTATCTGAAACTATCACAGACGATTAGATTTTAAAGCTATTTATGATACATGCATTATCACGAGCGGTTTTAATTAAAACCGTCTATGAAACTATCATAAGCGGTTTTTATTTACAAATGCGTGTGTTACGTGTTTTGTTGAAAGTCATAAGAAACTTGCTTGAAACCTTGAACCTAAAATCTACTTGACACTTACTTGAAACTTTTGAAACTTGATGAAACCCAAATAAACACTTGCTTAAAACTATTGAAAGTTGCTTCGTACCTACAACCTGAAACCTAAAACCTGTTTATGCCTAAATTTCCTATTTTATAGGAAACAATCTCAATGGTATATCGTGGTCTAGCTATGCTCATTTCATATGGTTCATTTGCACAATATGATACTTGAAACTCATGAAACACCTAAACTGATGCCTACATGAAATTCCTGGAGTGTAGTTGATACTTACACTAAACTCTCGAAACAAACAATTATGAAAAAAAAACTCTTGAAGTACATATCGGAAAAACTTATGAAACATAATTCCTTCATGCACCATATGAAACCTTTTGAAACATGAAACCTATATAAACTTTACTGAAACCTGAGACTTTCATGAAAGTTGCTTTTGAAACATGGAACTTGTTTGAAACTATCATGAAACTTCCCTTTTGAAACTTGAAGTATACAAGAAACACACTTTTGAAATATGAAGTATGCTCAAAACTTTCCCTTAAAACTTAAGCATGCTTGAAACCTTTTTTGAGTCATAAAACCATGTAAAAACTGCTCTAAAACATGAAGCCAATCACTTAATACTTGATATCTTGTTCAAATGAGTTTCTAGTTGGATACAGTTGACTAGCATCCTTTTCTTGGGCAGATGTCAATAATCAATTTCACGAAAATTGCAAAATATCTGCACTGGACATTTTAGATCGAACAACAAAACACACTGAAACTTACATTTCACTACAAATTTTACTCACATATTTCATCAAACATGTTTAATGCATTAAACATAACAAAGAAACCAAAGTTTCATTTTAGAGATGCTTTCCTGGTTCCAGATAGGATGCTAACATGAGATCACCACGCATGTATGAGAAGACATGGACTAATCGCCAACCACGCCGATGACGCTAAAGTTCCAGAGGACTCTAGGGACAGGAAAACTTGTTGCTATGGTGAAGTGAGACTTGCATGAGCAAGGTTAGGGCTACATTTCCCAAGTCACTACTATTGTTGGTAGGGCAGGGGGAGATGAGCACGGTGGAAGTTTCGGTGGTGCATATGGTGCTTGAGGTATGTAGGGAGGATAGAGGTGGTTGTTGTAGTCACTTTTAGGAGCGTGGGGGAGGCTTCGATGATACGCGTGTGTACATGGCGTGGGGACCGGGAGACGTGCAGGAGGAAGACACTAGTAGATCATTGGATTGAAATAGATCGTAGGGCTCCGCCCTATCCCATTGAATTAGTATTCAATGGTACAGTGTTGTATAGCCACGTCCTTTAACATATGGAGTAGACACTTGCAAAAGACTCCTGTAGGATAACTAGCCAATGATTACTCGGTCAATTGAAGCAAGTGTTTTGGAACTACTTTGTTGCCCCTTTGTTGGACAAGGTATAACAAATGGCAAATAGCTAATTTATAGACGCCCTTGACTTTTGAGCAATCGGATCCACCTTGGAACAAAACAGAGCTATTGGACCTACTTCGGGTGTCCATGACTTGTGATGGGCAAAAGAAATTCCCTACCTCTCTGAGTGTTGCACACAACCCCTTCTGCATGACGCACTCTTGCACCTAGCATCTTGCATTCCTCCCCCACCATTAGCACCTTCTTCATCTATGCCGTCTGCTGCCACTATTGTCTTCATGCCAATCACATCTAGGCGAAGCCTAGCATCTGGCCCCCAAAGCCCTAACCAATTTCTACCATGGATCCCCATCAGTGAGGAGTGTCGTCGCAACCTTGCCAATGCCAATTCCACCATGGCAAGCCCAGCCATGGCTCCTAGAGCCACTGAAGTGAAACCTCTCTGAATTAAATTTTTTTGGATTTTTTTTTCTAATTATATTTTTCTCAACTGGTTTTTTTCGGATCAAAAATTTGCTATCAACTATATTTGAGTAAATAATTTTTCTTAATTGAAAATGTTTTGGAATATTTTTTAAATCTCAAATGTCGTGAAGATTATCCTTGCCCTCTCCACTTCCTCCTCTAGCCTAGGCAAATCATTAGCATGGTCCGTACTCTCAAAGAGGATGCCATGATAAGCTTCCTCATAATCAGCCGCTTCTACTTGATTGGTAATGTTATCCATGTGTTTCTCCACTGCCACAAGAGTTTCTTCTACTTTGCGCACATTGTAGAGAACAACAAAGCTGAGGGTTATTTTCCTTTCCTGAGCGACAACGAGATACCTCTGTTGACGGCGGATGATGAGGTCCAGCTGACAGATGGAAGCGAGTCGAGGAAGGAGAGCAGGACGTGAGTGAAGAAGCTGCTCAACGTAAATTGTTGGCCGCATGTGTAAGATTGCGGCTGAACAACTCATGATAGATAGATGAGAGGAAGGAGATTAAAAAAATATTAGATGCCATTATTGAAAAATCTGGTGAAGAAGATGAAGGAGAGCACAATTTAGAAGAGTTAGATTAGGGCGTGCATATTTAAGCGTTATCACAAACGGTTCGTATACCAAACCGTCTCTGATATTAATATCACAGATGGTTCGTATACCAAACCATCTCTGATATGTGACTTATCACGGACGGTTCGTATACCAAACCATCTCTGATATATGCATTATCACGACGGTTCGTATAACAAACCATCTCGATATTCATTATAACGAGCGGTTCGTATAACAAATCATCTCTAAAAATGACATGTCACCGATCCGTGTCGTATCCCTAAGATTTCGATCTCACCCGTCCATTCTCTTCACATCGAATGGCAGGCACCGGTTCCTCCCATCGTTTGACCCTTATTAATTACTCTCCATCTACATTTCCACCTACCGTCATGCGTGAGTTCATCCACTAGGTAGCTTCCTGCATCCTCCCCTCGACGACGCCAACCACCACCGTGAGCTAGTGCCTCCGTTGTGACACCACAGTCAACTGCATAACACACACTTGTCGTGTCGTAAGAATATCTTATGCAGTCTCACCGTCGTGCCACAAAGATAGCGCTACCGCCATCTGATGCATCCAGCTTGTTCCTCGACGATGCCGACTACCGCCGTGAGCTAGCGCCTCTATTGTGGCACCACGGTCAACTGCACAACATACTCTTGTCGTAAGTGTTGTAAGTGTGTCTTGTGCAGTCTCACTGTCGTGCCACAAAGGTGGTGCTACCGCCATCCGATGCATCTAGCTTGTTCCTTGACAACGACAATTACCGCTATGAGCTAGCGCCTCCGTTGTAGCACCACGGTAGACTGTACAACACACTCTTGTCTTAAGTGTCATAAGTGTGCCTTGTCCAGTCTCACTGTCGTGCCACAAAGCACCACCTCTCCATTGCTAGTGATATCCGGGAGCCATCCGTTGCCCTCCCCTCTCTTCCTTGATAGCTAGGATCTCTGCTTCTTATATATTCCTTCTGTGTTAAAGAGTTAGGTTCGTTATCTTGTTATCCTATAATGGAATGTGTTATTGTGTTTGCCATTATATTTTCTTGTTTTCAAAGGACATAGGTAACATTATTTCTTGAGGCTAGCTAAAAAACAGAAAAAAAATAGGTATAGAATGAACTATGACAAACGATTTGTGCTGTAAACCGTTTATGAAGAATTATCACAGACGGTTCTATATACTCATCAATCATAGACGGTTGGTAACTAAAACCGTCTGTATCACAGACGGTTTTTGATTCGAGCCGTCTGTAACAGTTTTCTTTACAGACGTTTCTAGTTACAAACTGTCTATGTTGTCTTTATCACAGACAGCCACTACTACAGAAAGCCTAATATTAGACGCCAAATCACAGACGGTTTTGTGAAACCGTCTGTGATGTACACTACCACAGAAGGTTTTAATTTGGAGGCCGTCTGTGATATGTTTCCCGCCTTGCAATCTCTCAAAATTTCATATTTTCCCGCTTGAGTCCGAATATGGTTCAATTTTGACACACCTTCAGTAAAACGAGCATAACTTTTGCATACGGTGTCCGTTTTCGACGTTCGTGTACTCGTTGGAAAGCTAACGACGAGTCCGATCCAAAAAAAAATGACCAGCTTGCGCTAGTTGACCTCCAAGACCTCAAAAATAGGCCATCTTTGGACCTAAATCTGCGTCGCAAGTTTTTGGTTTATGTTTTTGCCCTTTTTCTTGGTCTTCCTTTTGGAATTTGGATTTTGCTTCAACTGAAAAGTTGTAGATCTCATCGAAACCTTTCAAATGAGTATATATAAGTCATATAGAACTTTGCTATTTTATCTTTTCAGACTAGTTGTTTATATTGCATTGGTATATAAAATTGTGTGCTCTAATTCACAGACGGTTCTATATGTAGAACCGTCTGTGATATTCATTCATCATAGACGGTTCTATATGTAGAATCGTCTATGATATCTGACACCGGGACAATCGATCTGCTCAACCCAATCCTAGCCAATAGAAATCCACCAAGCCTCACCCCACGGATCCCGCGCCAAAAAATTTGAACTCCCGCCTCTCCCTCCCTATAAATATAACCAAAACCCAGCCTCCTTGCTGTTCTCCTCCTCCTCCTTGTCGTCCTCCTCCTTGCTGTATGTTCTCCTCCTCCTTGTTGTCCTCCTCCTTGCTGTTTGTTCTTCTTGCTGTATGTTCTTCTCCTCCTTGTTGTCCTCCTCCTCCTTGCAGACGACGCACAAGTCTACGGGAGGCAAGACACCGCAGAAGCAACTAACTCGTGCCAACCGTGCAGACGCTCAATCAACGCCGGCGATGGTGGGCGTCAAATACATCCACTCATGCGTTGCATCGAGCGAGAAGGCATAGATATTTGCTCTTTTCTCTGTTCTTGTTGTGTAACCCGCTCGTTGTTTGGGATATTGTAATGGTAGGCTCTAATCTTAATAAAAATGGATGTTTTATGTTTGTGAAATGAATTGAGATGTGAATTGGATGTATACATGTACATGTTGATCTGCTTGTTTGAGGGCATGGCTAGCATTTCCTAAAGCTAGCCAATAAACGAAATAGGTTTAGGAATATCACGAGCGGTTCTAAATTTAGAACCGTCGTGATATGTAAATATCATGACGGTTCTTAACTAAAAGCGCTCGTGATTTATAAATATCACGATGCTTTTAGTTAAGAACCGCATGATATTTATATCACGAGCGGTTCTAAATTTAGAACCGTCGTGATAAATTTAGAACCGCTCGTGATAACTATATATCACGAGCGGTTTTAACTAAAAACGTCTGTGATATTTGCAACACGAGAGCGGTTGGCAACCGCCTGTGATGACCTCGTATTATCAGCGACCCATAAATTGACGGTTCACAAAACCGCCTGTGATGACGCTTTTGAACCGTGCTCGTGATGATCTTTTCGTAGTAGTGAGCTTACAAACCGTGCGTGATAACCTCGATTATCATCGACACATAAATCTGAGCGGTTCGAAAACTGCTGCGTGATGACGATTCGAACCATCTCGTGATGACCGTTTTTGTAGTAGTGAATGCTACACTTGACCGAAAACCCGAAAAACTGAATAAGTAAAACACCACACACACTTCAGATGGCCACCGGCCGATCCGAATTCTTAGCAACTACCAGACATGACTTGGTCATATCCCACACATTTAGGATCATGGAATAGAGAACAACTCCATGCCACCCTAATGTTATGTTGCAGTTCTTCTATTTGACGCGGACTGAGTGGCTCAGTTCTGAACCGAACGGACTGAGCACAAAAACATACAGACAACCTGGACAGAACAAGATTAACATCAACAGTCGTCTGCGGCACCGGTGGCTCTTGGCACGTCCACGAACAGCAGGAAGCACGTCTCCTCGTCCGCGTACAGCTCGCGCGCGGGCGTCCATGGAGCACCTTGGCGGCTTTATAAGGCCCGCTTGGACGTTCGTGCCGCCGCCTGCAACGAGGGACTCCACGGCGCGCTTGGCCAAGGCCTTCCCGCCGTCCGACATGCCCGCCGCACGAGAAGGACACGGTGCTGTGGCTGTCATCGGGGCCGAGGTTGTGGATGACGACGAACCCCATGGCCTGCTCGAGCAGCGCCAGGTCGTGGCCGTCATGCTCCCGCTGACGTCGAGCACAGTGACGAGGTCTGCCCAGGTCACTACCTAACAGAGAGATGATACAAGATAAGAACAAAAAAAATAGGCACCAAACCAAACAAACACGTACAGTCAGTCCATTAGGAGCAATCTTAAGCATGATCTAACATCCAATCCGATCCAATCCAATCCAATACCTAACACCCATCTAATCCATCCAAAAGCACAATAAGCACTCATGCTCAACGAGATTTGTTGGCAGGAACAATAAGTGAGCTTATCATAGCTGCAGTCCATCATGGAATCCAATCGAAGGATCCATCCGTCAGCTCTGTGCATGTGTCCCAATCTCCCGTGGAGACAGGTGGGGCCCACGGGCCGCCGGGAGGACAGACAGGCCGGGCCACGAAAGTGTAGTTCCAGGCCAGTTCGTGGGCCCGCCTTCTAGATTTGCGGACAAAAAGAGACGGCGACGTGCAGCTACGACGACAGCGACGGCGGGTGGACGTGGCCCCCGCACGGCCCAGCAGACGGGTCGATTAGGGATAACTCCTAGGGATTAAGCAAGGCTAGCTTCTTCTCCTCAGAAAAAGAAAGAAAGAGAAAACAGAAAGGAAGGGTAAGATGGTAATATCACTCGGCCAAAGATTTTTTTTTCCTGTGGCAGGTCTGGCAAGTGAGTACTGACAGAGATCACCTTGGATTCTGCCTTACATTCCCTTTTACTTTTATTTTTGCAGAAAAAACATAAACTTCCCAGCTAGTGCAATGATCAGCTGGACCATGACTAGTTAAACCATTGAGATCTTCAAAAGAAAAGTTAAAACCACTGAGGACATGGACAGACGTGCAATAGGTGTTCAGCTGAATACCTAAAACTTTTTTATAAAATATCAAGTATATAATAGATATATTGGATATATATACTATTAATTAGGTTAAAACTATATTTTTATGTCCACAAATAAATTCATCCATATTCTCTGTATCTCTTGCGCAATCCATGTAACACATTAGGCCTATTTTTCTTTCCACCTTAGCCCTCCTCATACAGGCCCAAAGAGGTAAAGATGCAAACAAAACCCTAACTTTGTTCTCTTTCTTATCTTATGGTTGTTTGTGTTAGTGTTAGTAATCTTGTTTTAGTTTGGAAGTCGTAGTCGTGTACGAGTTGGTGGTCGAAGTCGTGTATGAGTTGGTAGTCGAGTCAGTCTTGGAGGTCGTGTATGAGTACGACTCTATTGTAATCGGAGCTCGTGTCATAGTTGTAGTCGGAGTTCGAGTCATAGTCATAGTCAAACCCAAGTCATAGCCGTAGAGTAGAGTATAAAAGGCAAAGCCATGTAACCGAGAGAGTGTGAGTTGAAGCCAAGGCGATCGATGTGATCGAGAGGCAAGGAAAAAACAGAGAGTGATCAGGGTAATCGTAGCGATCGGTGTAATCGAGAGAAAGAAATAAAGAAGAGAAGAAAGAGCGGTTTGGCTCTGGGAAATTATCGAGTATCGAGTTCATCGTGTGTTTGCAGACGTGGTCATAAATGACTTATGACCACGGCGGCAGAGGATTGCAGACATGGTCATAAACGGAATTACGACCATGGCGACGAGCGGAGGTGTCCACAGTTGCTGAAGACGTGGTCGTAAAGGAGTTACGACCACGGTCACAGAGCAGCGTGGTCGTAGCGTTACGACCACGGCGGTCGACGAGCCTACTCGTTGTTGAAGGAAGTGCGGCGTAGCGGCGGTGAGCGTGGTCATAACTTCACCGAAGTTATGACTACGTGGTCGTAGCGCGAGGAGTGATTAGAGAGGTCACAACATGGTCGTAACGACTGACAGGGTGGTCGGAGAACCAACAGAACAGTCGTAACAACTCAAGAGATGGTTGTAGCCTCTTGAACGTGGTCATACGGCTGCAGTGTGTGGTCGTGGCGACTACAAGGTGGTCGTATGGGTCCTGGGAGTGGTCGTAGGACTACGATAGTTTGTGTGGGAGGTGGCTCTGAGCTTTGAGTGGCGAGCGGGCGAAGGTGCAGCTAGGAAGGCAAGTAACGACTGGTGGACGTGAACTGTGCAGGCGAGCGACAGCCGGTGGACGTGGCACCAAGACGTGATGGCAATCGTGCGTGAGGCGGCGCGGGGTGCAAGGTGAGCATGTGGCAGCGCGGACAAGCAGAGAGGTTTTGCGGGCACGTAGGCGGTGGCACGATGAACTCGGAGGTAGCGAGCGGGTGGCGGGAAGGGAGCAGCGCGGTAGCCAAGAGGGAGTGCAATATCGGGAATTGAGCAACACATCCAACTTATCGTTATCGTCTTCTCTCCAAATCTAGGTGTACTCCACCCTACTCCACTTTTTTTTTCTTGCTCCACTTTGCTCTACTATGCTCTAGCTCCGATTCTTTCTGGAGCTTAGCCTTTGCTTTCTTCGTTTTTTTCTAATAGATGCTGTATAAAAATACAGTCTTTGCTTTAGGCAATGAGCAGTTAGTTGGACTCTTATTACATTTGTTTATATACTAATTTTTGCTATGTTTTGCTCCATGGAAGGAACATAACATTTTCTCTTAGGTGGATGGTTCTTGCTGCGGGAAAAAGGGCAAAAAAGGTAGGATCAATAAGATATATAACTATCATTAATCTCTATAATTTTTTTTATTTAATTCATATCATCATGCTCGTCTTATGTCGTCCATTCCCTCATAAAAATAATTAATTTCTATATTTTTATTATATATGTATGTACCATTGTATCGATGTTTTGAAAAAAAATAGTGCGTTATGGTATTGATATATCCGAGCAACCGAACTTTAAAATTCAAACACTCATGTTAAAAGTCCTGGTTCGCCACTGATTGAGGATATGTTAGCTGCGGGCGTTCTAATGGCTGTTTCACGAAAAGGGCGGGAGTAGTGCTCCCTCGTGAACAGCCTCTAGAAAGCAGTTCCATCCACATAGCAGCACTGTAACCTTGTACTTCGAAAAACAAGGCCGATGGATGTGAAATTGTGGGTGGTCACCCCATGCAACTTAACCCTCAACTATTTCACACTCATTTCCCCGTACTTCGAGCTGGGGGCAGAGAGAAAGGACAGCACAAAAAACAGTACATTAACGAATAACCACTGGTCATGTAACTGCTGCAATCATGTCACTGAGAGGGTCAAAAGTCCTTATTACCTTTGCACTGTTTGCCGGTGTACCCTTTTCTTTTCCCTTTCTTTTCGGAGGAAGAAGATGCTTGTTTGCCTGTGTGTCTTTTGCGTCCGATTGTTCAGATCAGAAACTCAGAATCACACTTCAGCCAAAACAAAAACTTAGAATCGAACAGATAATGGCGGAGCAGAGAATACATATACGGCAGCAAAAGGAAGTCAGCTAATATCTTCTTCCAACTCTATGAAAGATCTTTTGCCTTGCAGACAAGAGAGATTAAGAGCGCATGAGCTGAGAATCTGATCTTCTTCTAGCATCCGAATTGCTCTATAATCTAGATTCCCTTTTTAGGAGTTGCACAGACTAAATATTGCGAGGGAATTCTCCCATGAGGTGTGCATCTTTCGTTAATCCGTAAAAGAACATTTTTTTCCCTTTTAAATGGTTGTTCAGCTATAGAAATTGCACCGTTTCCTACAAAAAAAATTCTGTGAAATTTCTACGATTCAAACATGGTCTAAAAGGAAAACTGCACGCACGAATCGAAGATGCTAAGTAAATAGGAATCGAATTGAGAGTCCAATATATATGCACCATACATTCCATTACCAGCAACATATATACATACATATCTCTCTCTCTCTCTCTCTGTGTGGACCTGCATTCTCTGTCTCTACGAACATCATGATTGGGTTTGTTTGAATCGGTTAGGTCAAAATCTTGAACGTAAACATGGATCTAGCTTCCTCTTACATCTACAGAGCAGAGGCTCGGATACAATTTGTCTGCGAAATTCAGAGACTATGTGTCGGCATGGAGTCTGATCTGATATATAGACAACTACGTTCTGAATTGAGAGTTCTTGGTTCTTGATAAAGTATGAAAATAATAAAGCTTTTCTTGGTTCTTGATCGACATGCACGAGCACGATCGATTGATTGATTCCCTCCCTTCGAGGACAAGTGATGCATACACTCGATGGATTATGAGCCACGATCATCAAGCCCATAATGACTCATCTAAGTGTGTTTAGCTTTGTTTTTCTTGAGACTTTTGTTGCAACGGATTACTAGGGACCCATGAATGACATGAGAGCGACACGACCGATGGAATTGGCCGTGTCAGAGTTAGAGGTGACAATGGGTACCCGAAACCCAAGTACCCGATGAGTTTTACCCGATAAGGAGGTGGGCATGGAAAGATATCTTCATCTGCGGGTATACTGATGGGCAAAAATCTCTACCCATCGGGTAGAGCGGGTGCGGGTACGGCTGTATATTACCCGTACCCGTATACCCGTGGGTAAAATATACCCGCATACTTTATGTGCTTCATAGAATCATGGTGGCGAATTTACACATTACTAAGAGAATTTTGTACCATATTAATCATTTGGCATCAACATTAAAGAAAAGAACTCAACAAATAACTAGCCGATACTCTGGAATAAGTTAAATAGAAAGAGGAAAATTTTAATTCCAAATTGCACAAGATGATACTTCAGCAAACTAATCGGGTATGGGTTACCCGTCGGGTATAAATACCCGCGCGGGTGCAGGTACAGGTAAGTTTCTATACCCGTGTGCGGGTACGGGTAGAGTTATATCTGTCGGGTGCGGGTATGGGGTGACTATACCCAGCGGGTATGTACCCGTTGCCACCTCTAGTCAGAGTGCAGCTAGCTCCTCATCGATAAACCCCTTGTCCCTTTCATGGCGCTCTCCGAGTCTCTCATGGATCGATGGCCTTAGGAGTAAAAGTACGCGTCCCTTTCACATAATGAAAATGACTCGTGCAATCTTCAGAGATCTAGTACAATTTACTCGTAAATCTCACTTTCCGATAACGACAAGGAGTTAGCACTAAGTAAAAATACGACAATGTTGATTGAAAGACTATGGACGTTAAAGTATGAGTATATTGCCCGTCTTTCGTTAAGTTGACATATGAAACGTAATAAGAAATGAAGTGATGGCAAATGTGGCCCCCGCTCGTGAGGTAATTTCAGAAATAGCTCCCGGCTCTGGAGAATTGCAAATTTGGCCCCTTGGCGTGCCCGGAGATCACGCTAGGGAGGTGGCACGTCCGGGAGGGACGCCAGGACACATAGCGCGGTCGGGTAGGACGCCAGGCCAAGTGGCTCCGTCGGGTAATATGCACCAAGAAGGTGGCGCGTTGGTGTAGCATGCTAGGAGGTGGCCTAGCATTTTATTTTAATTTTTTATTTATTTGTTTACCAAAATTGTAAATATAGCAAATAGGCATAAAAAATTATAATTTTTTAGAGCCTTCGGACACAATTATTATTTAAATTGTATTAGGCGGAGATACAACACGGCGCTAGTAAAGATAGTATGCATGAAGTCATGATGCACCGGGCCGTTGCGGCCTCAGATGGTGTAAGTGATCCTCAAAGAAGGTGAACCTGGTTGGAGGCTGGCGTGCATCTCAGAGGTCGTAGCATGAGGCCTGCGTCAGAGGAGGGGATGCAGATGACTCCGCGTAGGGGTACGGCGAAGGGCTGAAGAAAGTACTGAGCCAGTCATTCGCAGTTAGTTCAATATCCTGTGCAAATGGTACAGGTGCATTAGGGCAGATGTTGCAACATTTGTAATGCACAATACTGTTGGAAGACACGTACCAGGGGAGTAGGAAGTGCAGACGACGAACCCTGTCCTCGATGACTGAGTTGCTCTGTCCAGGCCTGCGGATTTTGTGTGATGCGTTAGTGTGGTGCATATATTATCTTATGTAGTTACATTGTACTGGTGTATATGGTTGTGCGGACGATGATCCCCCGACGCAATCACCTCTGTAGTGCTGCATAGTGTATCCCTCATACATCTGGGTGAACCAGGGGTAGCCCTCGTGTAAGTCGGATGGTACCCATGTCCGAACATCGGCAACACGTCGTCTCGATGCGGTGGAGAGTCAGGTTCATTGTTTGTACTCGGCTGCCATCAGCCCAACGAGGAAGGTCTTACACGCATATCCCTCTGTGATGAAGATGGCTGTAGCAGAGTGCTATCCCCTACCAAATGCTGCAAGAAGAAATGATAGTAAGAGATACATTACACTAGAGTGCAAGAGGAAAAATAGAGGACAACATATGTGAACTCCAATACCACTGGGCCGAAGCGCACGGAGGAGGAGCGACCATATGTAGGATGACTACCGGAGTGCGAAAGACGTGTGGACAGAGGTGCGGAGGGTGGCGTGGAGGGAGGCGCTCAGGTGGTGGGGGTGGAGGCTACCCTCGGTGTCCATGTCATGGCACGACAACGTCGCTGTGATGACCACAACTGATAGACCATTTCCCCACACACGTGTGGTCATAGAAGGAATGTATCATACGCAAGAGCCGGTCAATGGTAGTGTTCTTCCCACGGGGCAGAGCGTCTTCAGCCTCACGGTGGACACTGTCGAGGTGGTCGTATTGTAAGTAAAAGGAGAACTAGTTAGAAATGTGTTGCCATCAAAAAAAATTGTAGGAAGATTGCCTTACCGCCTCGTCGTGGCGTGTTGCCCAGTGAGCATCTGGACCCACTCGTACAGCGTCATCATGCGTGATCTCGGCTGGTGTTGCGCTGTGAGGCATCACACATGCCTCGATACATGACGCAAAGCACTGCAGAGCCCCAACTGTACTGTGGTACCTCATTAGACCACGCGTCTACCAATGACTCAGTCAGATGGATGTGCCTAGGGTACACACAGTCTCCCTTGGTCGTAGGAAATAGCACCCACCCAATAGAAACAACAGGTACGTGAGGTAGTGGTACACACCACCTACTGAGTCACGTCCACGGGGCACATCATGTACCGCCGTAGCCACTCATGTGGCACCCCCATGATCTCTCGGGGATAGGGTGACCAAACCGTTCGACCATCGTATCTTCTTGTCTGGTCACTCGGGAAGGGCACTAGTGCAGCACCCTACAGCAGTAAACCTGTGAGCATGGCGACGTCTTGGAGAGTAATGGTCATCTCCCCCCAGCGAAAGTGGAACGTGTGGATCTCTGGATGTCAACGGCCCACGAGCACAGACAACAGTGAATCGTCGAACTAGAACCCATGTGGTACGTCCAACATGCGAGCAAAGGCTAGTGCTCTTTGGGGGGGGGACTGAGGATAAAGGCTGGAGGGGCCACCCCGGATGCCCACGCACGATAGCGGCGTTAGGCATCCCAGCATGGGTCGAGCAGCTCGTACGCGAGGTCAACTGAAGTCTACGCCATATCCTGTCGAAAGTATAACATCAAGTTAGTCCAAACTCAAAACGTGAGGTACATCAAACAAATTACAAGTAAAACATTTGACGAATTAAAGTAAAACAAATGACCAATTATAGACAATTTACAGGGGACTACCATTGGGAGATAAAAAACATGTAATATATTAGAATCCCTGAACCGACGCGCATGCGATGTGGTTACATAGCATGTACTTGGTTATTATGGTAATATGGATACTATGTACTTCTTCAATAGTATGACTAATCTATTAATTATATTCCCCAACCAATTTTGCTTTCCCCTTTTCAACTAGAATATAAGAGTTAACCCCCATGCAAACAAACCTAAAAATTTCCTAGCGCAAATTGGATTACCCAAAAATACTGAAATTGTTTTTGTAGATCATTGGGGTAGTGTAAAACTCAAATATAAAATTTCATGAAGTGACCCTTCCATTTCATTCATTTTACAATTTCAACTCCAAAATCATCCTATTTGCGCTATTTTTTAAAATTGGACAAATTCACTCTATAAAAAAACCAAAATATAATTTTTTTGGTACTATGCCACATCTCAAGACCATGTGAGAATTTTCCTAAATTTTTAGATCTCATTTTTTCTCTGTTTGTAAATAGTAGACTTTATTAAAATTTACATTAAAAATCTAAAAATTTTCATTCAACAGTGCTAAAAAATATTTTTTCTACCTCACTGACATATTATCCAACCACCATATAAATTTTCATAATTTTTTGAGGTTTTTTGCATTTTCACTCACTGTTTGTTTGTAAACAGCACCCTTTGTTACCATTTATATTACAAATCTAAAAATTTTCTTTCAACAGTGCCTCCAAATATTTTCTCACATCACTAACATATTTAAGAATAGCTCTACAAATTTTCATAATTTTTATAGGTTGTATGCTATTTGAAATAAATATGGTCTCTTGTCTGTTGCTTGGGGCATTTGGGTCTTTTTAATAATTCTCTCTTTATTACATGTTGTTAATTTTGTATAAATAACAAAATTGCGCAAATGTTTATTTCAATATTATTTGTATTCCTTGGAGTATCAACTATTTTTGTTTTCTCATTTTCATCGCAATAATCATAATTTTACCTCCATCCAAACTAACTAAAATCTGCATGTCTAGTAGTTTCTGCAAAATGCCATATAAAATGCTAAGCATAATAAGTATTTCGAAATGTAAAAAAAATATTCTTGTTCCCATGAAAACAATATTATGTATGCATAAGCACCGACATTCACATAATTATCATGACTAATAATGATTTAGCGACACTAATAATGCTACTTCTTCGACGCCACCTAAGGGCAATGGCCAACTACAAAAGGCTATTTACCAAAATTTTCTACTGATAAGCCACTCATTTTTCTAATTAAATGGTAATCATAGTACTAAAAATATAGTTGCATGTGAATGAAAAATACCTCCTCTTAATGCTCCCAAGTCGATCTACAACTGCAACAGTGCAAACTTCAAATTCCAAATCACAAACAACTCAAATTTTCTAGGGCTTCATGGCTTCCGTTGCTTCCTTCTCTGCCTCTTTCAACATCTCGTTCGTTTGTTTCTATAAAGTAATGGGCGATATCGGCACAAAAAACAGTTCAGACGCGTGTCAACCTCGTGTGACGGGGGGCCATGCCAAGCCTCCCACACGCGCTCGCTGGCCGTGCTATGTCACCTCGCACTAGCACACCACGCATTCTCGACGCCCTCGCCAGGCCGCTTCGCGTTGTTGCCGACCGCGCCAGGAAGGTCACGCGATGCTCAACCGCACCAGGGGGCTAGTCCTGGTATTTCACTCTGTCGGTGGCTATTTACGGGGAAAAAAACGCTCGGGGGCCATATAGGTCCAAAATTCATAAGAAACATGTTGATTACTCCTTCAGTTCTTTTTCACTCAACGTCCTAGAATTTGTGTCATCAAACTTTCTAAAGTTTGACTGCCGCTAGATTTAAAACTATCTAGATTGCTATACAAAAATTATATCATTAGATTTATCATTAAAACTTTCATAACTTTATATTTTTATTAGTACATCTTAATATTAAGTTATAAAAGGTAACGGTCAAAGTCGTATCTCAGAGATCGTAAAATATCAAAAACGCAAGTAAAAAAGGAACAAGATAGTAGTTGTTAACTATTGTTAACTTAAGGAACGGAGGTAGTAGTTGTTAACTATTGTTAAGCTTTTTGGTGATGTAGTACTGATGCCAACAATCAGAAGGAGTGAATGATTCTCAAAACTTTTTCTTTCAATGGAATTCAAAATATTTACTCAAGTGGCCATGAGAGTCATTAAGTTCAAATTACACCACTTAGCAAAATAAAGCTAGAGGCCTAAGCTAACAAACTCAACACCTTTAGCCAAAACTAGTCTAACCGCCATGGATTGGCCGGTCTGACCACTGTGGTCAGTCTAACCATAGGGCAAACGCCGGTCTGATCACTGGGGTTGGTCAGACCGTAGATCTAGGGTTGCTCACGAGGATCTAAGGCATGAGATCTTCCAGATCTATTCTCACATATCCTAGTAAGATACTCTAAGAAAGAGTTTGGGCTAGAACACGCACAAACACTAAATCACAAATCAAGCTTATGGACAAGCAAAATCGAACAAGAAGGCAAATAAGAGCATAATTGAGACAAAACTTTAATCTATTTCAGTAGAGGATGAAGTTTACATGCTTATAAATGATAACAAGGTGCAGCCAAAGCACCACTCTTTCAATTTTTCTATCTCACAACTATGAAAGGACACAAGGTGGTGGAACAAAACCGTAACCCTAGAATTCTTAAATCTACCACCTCCTTCCCTCCCCTCTTAATAACCAGCACAACCCTAATGGGTCCAACCCATTGAGCCTCCCAAAAAATTATATCAACCATACTAACATGGGTTTTACATACTCATGCACGCTTCTCAAAGTGTTTACAAGACTCAACCCGTTAATTCTTTAGCAATTGATCCACATGACAATTCCAGCTCTCCTTAACCTAAAGCACTTCTCCTTTATTTGCGCATTTCCACGCCACGGTTTTGATCAAGGCACCATCCGGTATTTGTCCAACTACCAAAATATGCTTTACGAAGTTTCTGGGCACCTTCCCTTGACTATGTCTTCATCTTCATCTCAAAGCATCACCACATACTTTCACACATAGCCTGTAACACCCAATGACTAGCCATCACGTCTTCATGTATTCGGTCTTCTCTAAACCGTCTTTACATGCATTAGCCCCATCACTTAGCACACCACATGCACCAACTCTGCTCACTACGATGCTTGTCTTCTCTGTGCTCCCCGCTTGAGCCACGTAGCCTCACCTAGACTTACATGACCTCTCTGGACGTTAGCTCCCCTGCCTAGTTCTGGTCCATTGCTACCGACCACTATGTCCTCCAAGCCACTTACACATCCAAAGACTAAGCAACCATCTTCAGCACAAGTTCCGTACACTTGACTCATGTTAGTCAAAATATGTAGCATGCAATACAACACAACCAACCAATGACCCCATGCCGTGCGCATACTCATCCAATTCTAAGACCAATTTCTCTGCTCTTTGGTCGCACCCATTGGTCTAACTAGGCTCCCTATGGTGGTCAGACCGTACCAGTCAGACCACGCGGGCACTGGCCGATCTGACCGTTTAACAACATCAGAAAACACCCTTGCGGGAATTTCAGTAAAACTCTATCTAGTTTCAGTTCCAATTTCCGATTCCAGGGGTATCAAATACAAACCCAACCCCAAACAAGCCTACACAATAGTTTGGTGTTTGATTTCCCAAAAGTTCATGGCCGGTCTGACCGCTCGCCCCATGACAATCGGTCGCCGACCATCTATCGGTCAAACCGGCCCATGCGATCGGACCGTCGGACTTCTGACGACCAAATGATCAAGGCGATCATTGTCATCCTAGGGGCTTGTTCTTTAACGGCTTCTAAAAGCGGCTTTTGGCTTTTGCTACAGTACCTAACTTTCAAACAGAATATTTTATCAAGACAGGGTTTACAAGTTAATTATAGTGCACGTTAAAAGCCCACACATCTGTATCAATCAGAATCACAAGCAAGTATCTCTCTCTGTAATCTCTGTCGCAAAGAGCTAAAATTCAAATATTTCAACCAAAAGCCATAAGTCGCAGCCGTATCAAACAGGCTCTAGGTCCGATCAGACCAGCTGAAATTTGACAACATAAATTGAAATATAGATTTCTTAACTTTTGTAAAAAAATCTAATTTAACTCAATAAAAATATTAATTATTTATCGTAAATATATTCTAGGCTTTCACATTATCTCTCCGGTGAATTGATTGCCGTGTGAAACTCGATAAGGAACACGGTGATTAGTTATTGCTACTGTTGGAATTTCTCCGCAGACATATCACTGAACCTATTTAATGCATATTACTGTGAGCAAACAGTAGTGCTGTGCAAAACATTAACACCTGTAACCGAAATAACATCAAATTTAATAGCTTGCAAATGGTCAAGATTCTTATTTCCAGCTAGCACAGATGATTTTGCAGGTGCACAAGTACAACACACCTGTTACTCGTACACAACTCTCTACAGTTGCAAGTAGTACAAGATTTGGGCAGGGTGTTTTTTTCTTTAATACTGGTTTATATTTATTCTATCTACCGTAATTAGCTTTTAAACAATACGCTTTTTAAAAGAGATCAATAGAAAAATTATAATAAAAATATACTGAGTTCAGCTATACCAACTAAAATCACATGTGATTATTTTTCTTTACGTACTATCTTTCACGAACAATCAAAATTTAAATATTTAAATCATAAACTATAAATTATCAGCCTAAAAGAATCAACTATAAATATATGACTATTTTTCTCTATATACTGTCTCTCACAAACAATCAAATTTTAAATATTTAAATTATAAACTATAAACTATCAACTCAAAAGAATTCAGACGGGCCACAGCACAGAAAATAAAGCGTCCATCGCATGCACTATCATCAATCATCATCTTCTGAGTTGTCCGTGAATTTTGCAGAACAAGCCCAGAGTTTCCGGTTGAAAGGTGTGTTTAATTCAGCGAAAGAAGCAAAGTTAGGAACATTCCAGTTGGTTAACGAAAATCACAGTGAGGATGAAATGAAAGAAAGAAAGAAAGAGAGTGGCCTCTTTTGACTAGGGGTGGAAACGGATCGGATACGGTCGAATAGTCTCAAATACGAATACAAATCCATATTTTTCAAACGAATACGGATACGATTCGAATATTCTCAAATACGGATACGGATATTCACGAATACGAATACGGATATTTTCGAATACTGGATTTTCTCGGATCGAATATCGGATAAAGCGGATTCCTAGCGGTTTCTGATTTTTCACCGATTTTGACCGGTTACCGCTTTAAATCGCCTAAATTCAAATTTTGAATCACAAAATTTGTACGAATTTGTCATATGTTCTAGAAGCGGATCGAATAGTCTCGAATCGAATACGGATACGAATATTCTCGAATACGAATGCGAATCGAATACTCTCAAATACGGATCGAATATTCTCGAATACTGAATCTGAACATTTTGAATCACGGATTTTTACTTACCACATTTATGTTTTCTCGGATACGAATACCGGATAAAACGAATTATCCGTTACCGTTTTCCACCCCTACTTTTGACCTCAACGGTTACGAATTTTTGCCCAAAAATTAACCCAGACAAAAGTTACCTTCGTATCCAATTATCCATCCACTCATAAAACACACGACTCCTCGTCTCTCCACCATTACACCCTGACAAAACAGAGAAATTACAGGCAGCTCCTCCCGTAGCCGAGGAAAACTCTCTCGACCGTCGGATGCGAGATCTACGGTGGAGCTATGATCAAAACTGCTAGAGCTCAAGCTAACTACTAAAACTCCCTTGGGTCTACGAATATGGACGCTCCCGGCGGCGCCTTGGTCCAGTCGCCGAGCGCGCCGTCGCCGTAGCCGTCGGCGAGCCGCTTCATGCACCACAGGTCCTCGGCGCCCAGCCACGGCCAGTGCGGCACGCCGGCGCGGAGCGGCTCGCGCGCGCCGACCTCGGTCGCCACCACGCGCGCGCCTGCGCTCCGCGCCACGTTGTGCGCGTGCCGGAACAGCGCGCGCGCCAGCCGCGGCGCGCCAGGCCCGTTGCCGCCGAGGCCGAAGACGAAGTGCATCCCGAACGGCTCGAACAGGTTGGGGATGGACGGGATGCCGAGCCACGGCGCGGCGCGGTCGGCGGCCCGGGTGGCGCGCGCCGCGGCGCGCCACAGCCTCGGGGCGCCGCGCACCTCGAGGCGGAACGAGTCCTTGCAGTTCCACACGCTCGCCACCGCCCACGACGCCGGCGGGGACGCCAGGAACTCCTCGACGCCGCGCCACCGCTTCCCGTGCGGCACCGCGAGGAACGTGCCCAGCGACAGGGGGTTGGACAGCACGGCGTCGATGTCGAGCGGGAAGAACTCGACGGCGGCGAAGCGGCAGCGGTAGAGCAGCTCGGCCTCGCGCGGATCGAGGCGGACGACGGAGGAGCGGCGGGAGGGCGCGAGGTCGTGGCGGAACACCGGGTGCACAAGGACGGAGGGCGTGCGGAACTTGGCGTAGCCGCAGCGGCCGGTGAAGAGGCGCACGCACGCTTCGTTGTCCCTGTCGGTGGCGACGTAGGCGTATTCGGCGCCCATCTGCCGGAACCACTCCTCCATCCTTTCCACCAGCTTCCGCCCGATCCCTTTCCGCCTGTGGATTGGACGATGCATGCTAGCCTAATTAGTGCGATCAATTCAACGGCAATGCGTCGATCGATGAATATATAGTAGGTACCGGTGGCGAGGGGAGACGCGGAGGCCGAGGAGGTAGGCGACCTTGGAGAAGAGCTGGTTGCGGCCGCACGCGACGATCTTGACGCAGCCGCGAACGACGCCGACGATCTCCGTGCCGAGGGGCCCGTCCACGGCCTCGGCGACCTGACGCATTATCATGGAGCAAGTGACCGATCAGTCCAGGTGCTCACTTGAACGATCCATTCAAGAACAGTGAGTGCGCACGCACGAGCATAAGGTAGGCCGGCGAGTGGCGGACGCGGCAGAGCGGGTCGCCGAGGAGGTCGGTGAAGAGGCACACCTTGCCGCAGCTGGGGCCCACCTCGCAGGCGTGCTCCACCCGCTCCACGCCGGCGCGGTCGCGGCCACCGTCGAACTCGCGCACGTGCACCAGCAACGTGACCGCCTCCTCGTCCCCTTGCTCCACGGCCACCATCTTGGAACTGGCTGCTCCTCGTCCCGACTTAGGCGCTCCTGTACGTGGCAGAGCTAGGGAGGTGAAGGCTAGGCAGACAGAGTAGGTGGTCTATGGCGTGGTGATCGAGCTCGCGGGGTCTGACTATATAGTCTCTCTCGAGGCGAGGCGAGGTGAGGTGCGGCGCGGTGCAGAGAAGACGAGCGAGCGGGAGGAGGAAGAAGAGAGTGGTGGGTGGGGACTGCGGATGGGGCACCCGTGGCGCGGTTGCTCTCTCTACTCCAAGCGGGGCCCACCTGGAAGGTAATGCGTGGGCCCCACCGCCCACTCCCTCCTCCTCTCCCTCTCTTCCATTCGAGGCGGTACACGTCGTGGTTTGCTGTCAGCGTACAACTTCTTCTTCGCTACGGTGGAATGTGGTAGCATATAAATGAAATGAAATAGCATCACTGTACAATAAGAATAGCTCGTGTGGTTCTCTCCGAATTCCAGATTGTGACGGTACCACAGATATCGTCAAACAGAGTACATTAATCTACTGATCATTTACGATAATAATTTATGAGTCAAGAGAGTCTTGTGCTTTTATCTCTGCACACAGTTTGAAATACATCAAATAGGAATCAGAAAAACACTTATACAAGCTACAAAAACAAGGAGCGAGCTATAGGGGCTGTTTGGTTAGCGGATGAGCGGATGCAGTGCATGGCGTGGCGGTGAGGAGAAACTCCCGCCCACGTTCCTCTCGGCGCAGCTCCAGGTTGTTTTTGCATCCGCTCGTGCAGGCTCTCTCCTCTCCGTAGCCAACCAAACAACATCTCCCTGCATGCGCAGGTGCGAGCCACCCCGCATGCAGGCAACCAAACAGCCCCATAGTGTATGGCTAGCTAACAAACATCCCATCAAACGGCTGCTATTTTCTTCGGTTAATCCAACATGTAAATGTCTACACCATTGACGAGGACACCCAACACTCGCTTAACTTCTGTTGTTTTTGAGCACGAACGGACGTACGCGCGACTCGGGGTAGCGTTGCGGGGTGGACGATGCAATTTCTCTTCTTCTTTTTCTTACCGTTTTGTCTGGAGCGCTCGCCCTTTCCCCTCCACTCCACATACGTTTTGGCGGCTTGCGCGCTTCCGCGGGACGATCCCATCCGTGCAACGTACAACCAACGGTCCAGACGCGTCGATGCGTGTTGGTGCTGGGCCCCACGCGATAGAGGGAACGGCGGCTGTGGCTGCGCGGCGACAGGCGTGGGCCCCACGGATATTTACGGTCGGCCCGGGAGGAGAGCACGCGCGCGCCACTTAAAAAAAACGAAAGGGGTGAAGAAAAAAAGGAGGAGGAATTCTGGAGAGACGTGGCGTGGCGGCCGCCGTCGATTGAGGGGTTGATAGGGGGTTTAACGGCGGGGCTCGCGCGTCGTCGTCATCTTTTAGCCACAATTAATCATTAGGGGGGCTGTTTTATTGTCTTTTAGCTGAAAATAAACAGTAATAACCGAAATAAGTAACTTTTAGAAGGAGAGATAAGCAATGAAAAAAGCAAGAGAGAAATGCATACGTGTGAAGGGAGCGAAAGGAGTGAGATTCGTGTTGCACCTAGACCCCTGCCTTATTCTCAGAGTGAGACAGTAATGAGAGGAGTGAAATAACCGCTTCGAGAAATCAGGTGTTCGTATTAGCTTTTAGCTTTTCTAAGCAGAAGCTAGAAACAGAACCTAATAAGAACATGGCCTTAATCACAGTAGGCATGTACCAATTATGGAATAGACAGACAATCCATTCAACACAACACCCCAAGCGTTTGTCGTTGCATTAGTTACTCACTGCCAAGGTAATAAATAGTGAATAGTGGAATCTAAAAAACACTCACGATTTTGAGTTACTCATGTACATATATTATGAATTACCAACCTGAATATAGGCTTCCCATCCAAAAATGTGCATACTACAAATATGTGTGATGTGTCTCAAAGACAGTTGCTTGATTGCTCCAAGTTGCAACATGACAACGGCAGTCACTATATTTTATAAGCATACAACGGCAAATTGCTTGTTTAAGATGAAATAGCAAAGAATGATATGTCTATAATACCATGCATGACCTTCCCCTTTCTATTGATAACCTAAAAATAAAATAAATAGTATGTGCTAAAGTAAAGATCTTTTGTCCATCTCCAGTACACAATTCCAATCCTAGTGCAAGCCAAGACAAATGTTCTTCGGTGGTCTGAATTGTTCCCAACAGATTCAGCTCAACCGCAATATCAGCCGCAATATCTCCCTAACAACCACAATAGAAGTCGCAAAGTTCCAGTCGGCTATTTTGGGATGCTACTTCATGTTAGTAGTGCCAACCCTCTGCTACCACAATTGCGGGCGCAATTGCAGCCGCTATAAAATCTATTTAGAACGTTGCTCACTACACAACACCAGTGTTATTCCACGAATGTAAGTATTTAGTGGTCATTTTGGAGGCACTAGTTAATTGCAGCATTGTTCATGCTGTTACTGACATTTCTCATGCATAAGTCAGAAAATGATTAAATAAAAAGGGATAATGATACGTGTTATACGTTCGAACAGAGAGCTCTACAACAAACGCCTCATTCACTTCATTGTGTGCATAGGCCCACAACAAAATCAGAATGCCTTGAGGAGAGAGATTCTAGAGAGAGGGAAGGAACCTCACTCTCTCCTCCTAACTCAATCTTTCCCACTCTCTCCTCACTCCACGTCGCAAATCTCTCACTCTACCCACCATGACGGAGGATGTCCCAACATTGCTAACCCCTTCCCCTACCTCTCCCTCCTATCCTCGACTCCCCCCCCCCCCGCACCCATGCGCGCCTGACCACCGTCTCCCTCCGGCCATGTTGCTCATGAGATCTGCGTGGCTCGACTTTATGCTAAGCTCAAAGGCTGCGAGCTCCTTACTGTTGCCTAGTAGGAGCGATGTCCCGCTCTCCCTATGGGAGCTACACCTCGTGCTTGTCTACTATGCACAAGAGAGTTGTGACACATACTGTGCTCAAGGTCTATGATTGGATGTGTAGGTCGCCCCTAGCTAGCTAGATGTTGAATATGTGGGTTGGGATGTTGCAATAATTATTTTGGAATGTTGTTGTAATTCTTCTCAATTGTTGCAACAATAACTTATTGTTGAGGGAGTTTTGGTGATTTGTTGCACACAGGATGTCATTTTTTTTCATTTGTTGCATCATTTGATTGTGTTTTGCTTGTTGCTAGGAGCTTCTTTCGAACTAGATGAGCCATGAAAAAATGTTGCAAGCAACAGTGTAACTTCTTGTTTTGGAATTATTCAATCGTTTTGGTATTTTTTGCACCACTTCTCAAATATATCAATGTTTTATATTGTGTAAGATGTCCATTACTGTTCAAGTTTTTGTTGAATCTGTTGATAAAATGAGAGTTTTTAAATGCTTTTTCGATGTTGTCACTTATACTTGTAATGTTGTATATATATGCAAAAAAGTTTTACAAATATTATATAAAATTATTGCGTTGATCTGATAGACCGTACGATGAAAATACTTCCATCATACGTCCAGGCACCAACAAAGCCCATAAAAAATCAAAGTGGCTTCACACTTTTTAACATCAGGCCGTATCTACTAAGCTTGAGTTGCATTGTTACCTGATCTTGTGCACTAAAGGTAACTAGTCAATCTCTTTTATTGTACTATAGCGTTAAACCAAGAACTGATATCAAGAGTAGAAAATATCCAAATATCTATGGCTATGTTCTTTTCAGCTTCTAAAAGTTGTTTTTCGGTTTTTCTACAGCAACTGACTTTTAAGCGGAGTATCTTTTCAAGATAGAGTCTACTACTTAACTGTAATACATACTGTACCGACTACATTTATATCAGTAAAAATCTCACGTGAATTTCTGTTACTCTGTAACCTCTCGTACGAACAGCAAAAAAACCTAGCCTAGCTGTCCCTGTACGTACGTTTTTGTCTGTTCGTCGAGCGCGTAGCCTAGCCAACCCTAGCTAGCCTAGCCTAGCCTAGCGACGAGAGTTTGGTGATCATCAGCTACGCAGATGCTAATCCTTTACGATACCGCCATGAATCGATCGACCTGCTCAGATCCTGTCTTGAACCACTGTAGCAGCATGTACAGTGGTATTAATCGATCATCCATGCTCGCGATCCAACCATATAGCAATTGCGTTGACGGAGTACGCACGATGCGTGCTGCAATTTTCTTTAAACATGTGTCACTCTTTTTATCCATCCAACCATGCGACACACCCATCTCACCTCGACTTTCCCGCTCGATTGGACTGAAAAGCTATGGCTTATGACTAAAATTGCACTGTAGCGATTGAAATTTCACTGTAGCTGAATGTGACTTATTTGACGTAATTAAATATAAAAAAATTTAAAAATAGAAAATATTTGCTAGCTCATCACGGACAACACAAACGAATACGGAAAAAAAGAACCGGCAAAAAAACTAAAAAAACCGGAAGTTCAGAAACAGACGAAATTTATGAATAGTGAAAAATAAGCCAAAAGTCAGAAGTTGAAGCCGAAACGAGCAGAGCCACGTGTAGCATACAATACGTAGAGTACCACGCGTGTTCCTAGAAAACAAAATAATCAGACAAAAAAACGTCGAGAGATGAGATAACATAGGAATGCTAGCTAAGCTTTCAGTGTCAATCGATCCGTGCCAATGATTAGCAGCCATCTCTTTCACTCACTCCTTCACGTAAGCTAGCTATTCACTCATTCCACTTAGTACTGTATATAAGCCCTGTTTTAATTATGATAATCGATCCCTAGCTAGCTTTGATCAATGTCGACGGTACGCTAGCTAATAGAGTAGCCAAGGATCGAAGAGGACTCGTATAAATATGTTTTATATTGATCAACAAGTATATGATTTATTTATGGAATTTTGTATCTATGTTTTGATGTTATTCTAAATTATTCTGATCTTATATCATTGTGTGGGACAATTATAATTTACAGATCAGTATACACTACTACAAAATAAGCTATACTGTACGTCTCACCACAGGCGGTTTATGTGGAGCCGTTTGTGCTTTGATTATTACAGTCGGTTCATGGCTAAAACTGTCTCTGAAACTATCACAGACGGTTAGATTTAAAAGCCGTCTGTGATATACGCATTTTCACAGACAGTTTTTAATTAGAACCGTCTATGAAACTATCACAGACGATTTTTATTTGCAACCATCTGTGTTTTGTCCTTTGTCGTATGAACTACAGAAGCTACTGAGGCGATATACAAATTCAAAGCAAATTTATTACAAAAGTCCAAAAAAGATATTCCCATATCTTAGTCTTTGGGCTTCATATGCTTCTTCGACTTTTGGAGTTGGAGGATGAGCCGTTGAATTCTCGAATGCTATGAAGATTTTTCTTGCTCTTTGCACTTTCTCCTCTAGCCTAGGCAAATCATTAGCATGACCCATAATCTCAAAGAGGATGCCAGGATAAGCTTCCTCAGAATCGGCTGCTTCTGCATGATCGGCAAGGTTATCCATGTGTCTCTCCACTGCCGTAAGAGCTTCCTTCGCTTTATGCACATTGCAAAGAAGAACGAGGCTGAGGGTGGTTTCCCTTTCCTAAGCGGCAACGAGACATCTCCGTCGACGGCGGATGATGACGTCCAACTGATGGATGGAAGCGAGTCGAGGAAGGAGAGCAGGGCGTGAGCGAAGGAGCTGCTCCAGATGTAAATTATTGGCCGCCTGTGTAAGGTTGCGGCCGAACAACTCATAATGGATAGATGAGAGGAAGGAGATCAAAAAAATATTAGATGCCACTATTGAGAAATCTGGTGAAGAAGATGAGGGAAAGGACAGTTTAGAAGAGCTGGATTAGAGCGCACATATTTAAGCGTTATCACAGATGGTTCGTATACCAAACTGTCTCTGATATGTGACTTATCACAGACAGTTTGTATAAAGAACCGTCTCTGATATGTGCATTATCACAGATGGTTCGTATAACAAATCGTCTCTGATATGTCAATATCATAGATGGTTTGTATAACAAACCATCTCTGATAATGACACGTCACCGATCCGTGGTGTATCCCCTAGGATTTCGATCTCACTTGTCTATTCTCTTCACATCGAATGGCATGCACCGGTTCCTCACACCGCTCGGCCCTTATTAATTACTTCCCATCTTCCTTTCCACCGGCCGTCATGCATGAGTTCATCCACTAGCTAGCTTCCTGCATCCTCCCCTTGACGACGCCGACTGCCACCGTGAGCTAGCGTCTCTGTTGTGACACCACGGTTGACTGTATAACACACTCTTGTCGTAAGTATCGTAAGAGTGTCTTATGCAGTCTCACCGTCATACCACAAAGGTGGCGCTACCGCCATCTGATGCATCCAGCTTGTTCCTCGACGACGCCGACTATCGCCATGAGCTAGCGCCTCTGTTGTGGCATCACGGTCGACTGCACAACATACTCTTGTCGTAAGTGTGTCTTATGTAGTCTCATCATCGTGCCACAAAGATGGCGCTACCGCCATCCGATGCATCCAGCTTGTTCCTCGACGATCCGGACTACTACCGTGAGCTAGCGCCTCTGTTGTGACACCACGGTAAACTGCACAAAATATTCTTGTCGTAAGTGTGTCTTGTTCAGTCTCACTGTCGTGCCACAAAGGTGGCGCTACCACCACCTTTCTATTGCCGGTGATATCTAGCCGCCATCCGATGCCCTCCCCTCTCTTTCTTGATGGCTAGGATCTCTGCTTCTTATATATTTTTTTCGTGTTAAAGAGTGGAGTTCGTTATCTTGTTATCCTGTAATAGAATGTGTTGTTGTGTTTGCCATTGTATTTGCTTGTTTTCAAAGGGCATGGGGTAACATTATTTTTTTAGGCTAGCCAAAAAATAGAAAATATTTTAGGCATAGAATGAACTATCATAAACGGTTTGTGCTATAAACCGTCTATGAAGAACTATCACAGAAGGTTCTATATACCAACCATCTGTGATACTCGCCAATTACAGACGGTTGGTAACTAGAACCGTCTGTGATGCGTGAGTATCACAGACGATTTTTGGTTTGAGCCGTCTGTAATAGTTTTCTTCACAGACGGTTCTAGTTACAAATCGTCTGTGTTGTCTTTATCACAGACAACTCACAAACCATTTGTGATAACCTCCGATTATCACTGACACATAAATATAGGCGGTTCAGAAAACCATCTGTGATGACAGTTCCGAACCGTTTGTGATGACCCTTTTTGTAGTAGTGATATGTATTGATTGATGATCATGTTTCACAAATCATGGATATAGGATATCAAATCAATAATATGGACACATGTTAGAGAACACGATATTGGATTGACCCACCATGAGACACTGCAGGAATTGTTATATTCTTAAGTGTCATTAGTTGGTCTCATACATAGTATATGTAGGATCCTTAGACCTAAGATCGTCATTGTTTTCTACATGTGTAATTGCTTACTTAGGGATTACCAAACACTACTCTATGACTAGGTGGTCATAAAGATAGCTTTCGGGTTTACTATAAAACATACGGCGAAATATGAGTAATCAGGATGGAATTTGCCCCTCCTATATAATAGGAGAGAGATCTCTGGACCCCTCAATGTGGTTGGATTAAGGAAGTGCATGACCATACTGAATGTGGTTGAAGTGTCAATCACAACTGAGTAATCCACTATAGGTTCGAGTGAAGGATCGAGCTATCATAAGATAGCACGGTTCTCACTTTGAGTTCAATTTGATATCATGAGGCAAAGGAATCAGTGCATAAACACTATATAGATTCGTCTGATATGATCTTTATGTATATTGGGAGTCGTTTTGTCCTGCTAGGGACCACTACCGTCTTATGGATTGAAAAGGAGTTTTCGGCCCATGGTCAAATATACATGAACCTACAGGGTCATACACTTACTAGACTAGAACAATAAACATCTGGATGATAGTTTTTGAGTGGGATTTGGTCTCTACTCGTATCAAATAAGGATATGATTGGAGGCTATATAAAGAGAGGTGCGGGGCTGAGGGAGGGATCCCGAAAACACACCTATCAAAACCCTACTCGCCACCTCTCATAATTCCTGCCATGCACGCTAGTGTTAGCACACTGACGTAAGGTGTTTCATCCCTGGACGTGTGGACCTCATTAGAGGCACTGCTACGAGTGCGGCGCTGATCGGGACAAACGCGAGGAGATGGTTGGCCAGAAGATGATCGACTATTTTCACTACACCGACACGCTCTTTGTTGAATCGGCTGCTTCAACTCTACTTCCGTTGCACTGTGCGTCTAGTGGTAATGATCTATGATCTCGTATTTGCATGGCTTCCTGGTTTACGCAATAAAAAATTCTAATTTGTGTTAGTATAGTCTACCCGTATCCCAACATAGCCCTCACCATGGTCCAATCGATGCACCGCGCGAAAGGCCCATTATGTATATAATTACGTTGCAAATCTAATATGGTTATACCAAGGAAAGGACATATTTACTCTTACTATTACAGACCCCTAAAGGGGCATGTGTGTAAACGACACTCTATGGATATAAATATGGTCCCTAATGCACCATAGAGTGGGGAGGATTCATTTTGTAAGAAAGGGTCTAAGTAGAAAGAAAGGTGTGGTGCACACACTCTCTATGGTCTTTTCGTAACCCCATTATCCACTGTTTAACGTGTAACCATAACAATCATGTAGCAGTTAGCTAAAATTTACACTGGGTATATATGCATGCAATGGGGATGCCGTACGTTATACAACACTTGAAATAAAACAAAAATCTGGACTGTTGATTAGTATCCCCACGTACAATTAATTTTGTCCTTGAACTACACCCACCTACCCTGATCTCTACAGCATGTACAACTAGCATGAACTACAATCGACCTATTATATTGTAAGCAGGTTAATTATACTAGATATCTCTGATTTGGAACGGGTTTCTCTCCCTCATCGATCGTAACAATTAGGCTTTAACGTGGTTATTTAGTTTGTGATGTGGCCAATTTTGACTTGATCGAGATCGATTGTGGGCCTGTTTGATACGGCTGCAGATTTTGGCTTTTAGCTGAAATTTTTGAATTTTTGCTGTTTGCGATAGAGATTACGGAAAGAGAGATACTTGCTTGCGATTTTGATTAATACAAATGTTAGGTTTTCAATATGTACTAGAATTAATTTGTAGATCCCGTTTTGAGAAAAAACTACGTTTAAAAGTTAAGTACTGTAACAAAAATCAAAAAACCAATTTTAGAATCCGTTAAGGACAGGCCCTGCAGTGAGTGGCGTGGATGAGCGAGCAAGTGACTCGAGTAATGCATAAATGCGTGTGCATTGTGCTAGCTACCTTGTGTACATGAGAGAGTTGAGACTAAGCTAATTAGCCATTCAAGGGATTACATAATTAGCTAGGTCCCAAATCAGGTTGTGCTAAAAAAAGTCAGGCAACTTAATTACAAATAGCATAGCCGATTAAGCTAGTACATATAGGAGTATGATCTAGCCACACGTGTGAGTGTTAGTTCGATCATGTCTCGGATACTTTTCTTATTCAGATCATTAGTATTTCACCCCGGTCGCAATTGAAGTTCAGATGCTTTTTTTCCTCCTTGGTTAATTTCCTTTTGGCTGGCTTTTTTCTCGCTACGCTAGCTACTCAGAAATTGTCATGGAGTAGTATGCAATACATGGAGTAGAATACAATACGTAGAGTAGTCGTATATGCATGCGTGTTTCCTAAAAAAACAAAAGAATCAAACAAAAAAACGTCGAGTTGAGAGATGAGATAATATAGGCCTTGCTCATTTCAGCACGAGTTTTTGGCTTCTGGTTTATTTTCTACTATTCATAAATTTCATCTTTTTCTGATTTTATTTTGCTTTTTTGAGTATTGTTGCCAGTTCTTTTTTTCTATATTCGTTTGTATTATCTGTAATGGATTAACCTGTTTTTTCTACATATAATTTTAATTAGCTATGATACAATTTTAATCATAAATTTAGATTATTTCAGCTCAATCGAATGGTAAGAATGCTGCCTAAGCTGTCAGTGTCGATCGATCCTTCACGTTAGCTAGCTATTCACTCATTCCATGGTACTATATATAATATATTAGCCCTCTTTTAATTATGATACATCGATCGTACGGTTTCAATTCGGTTTGGATTTTTGGATGGAGACGGAAGGGTCACACGTGGAGTAGCCAAGGGTTGAAGAATAAAATAAATGAAATAAAATAAAAAAAGTAAAATCTAGAAAAGGGCTTGACATGGGTGGGTTTGGATGGTCAGGGTTTAAACGGAGCTTGGGTGGCTTAAATGGAGCTAAGAATGGTTTAATCGAGCTCGAGATATTCAAAATAGATATAAACATGCTTAATGGGTTTCAGGTGATCGAATAGTAACATGTTGGTAATAGGTTGACACTATTTATAATGGGTCGGGTTGTGTGAACACTGAACAGTATGTGTTGTGCTGGCTTTAAATGGGTTGAATAATATTGGGATTGGGCCATGAATAGTAGTAGCTGGGTTGAATAGTAATGGGCTTCAACTATTGGGCTTAGCCCACTTGGCCTTCTGGGCTTTCAATTGCTTCGAGCCGACTTAATCGGTCCAACAGTTTGGCCTGCCAGGCACGAAACCTAGCCAGCTTCAAACACGCGCCATGGTCGCTGAGCAGAAGACGAAGACGACGGCGACAATTGCATGTCAGCTTATCGGCAATGAGCGGTGGTGCTACCAGGGTAATTGAGGTATAAGAAACCCATTTTGGGTATGCACAAGGCCAGAGGAGCACCAGAGAAGGCTAGCGATAGAGAGATTCGCTGGAGCAAGGCCACAACACAGCGGTGCTTTGTGGAGTTCCGATGCGTTTGAGGGTGGCTTGAGCTTCTGTGGTGCGTGGGGATGCTAATGGTAGTGGTTGCTTAGGCTAGTTTGGCCCATGTGTGGCTATTCACGGTTGCCATGCATGGCCACCGATGGCACATGGTGCTAGTGGTTTCACAACAACAGAACATGGATATAGTAACACTTGACTGTAACATAATACAATTTGTGTTACAGGGAAAAAACTTAGCAACACATACTTTGTGTCCCAGGAGACTCTGTAACACATACTCAATATGATCAATAAACGTGTTATAAGCATATAGTGCAGCAACATAAATATGTGTTACAAAGCCATCTGGTAACATATAATATATGTGTTACGGACATGTGTTACTTGCTACTCTAGGGATAACCTTATCTAACATTGATAGATTGTACAAACAACAGCACTGCTAGATTGAAGATATTGATCTTATTTAATAGAAATTGGAGGGGGCAAAGGTAGCAAAGGTAGAAATTCTTAAATTTACACTAATTTTGTCCTTTAAAACAAAAAACTGCAGCCTAGCTTTTGGTTTGGAAACATGCCAGAAATTTAGTAAAGCGGAGATAAATATATGTGGAAACTCGCTGCTATTTTTCATGTTAGAAAATATGTTTCCAGGTTGGTAAGCAATATAATTTTTAATTATGAGCTTAACATTTAATTTGCTGCAATTAGATATTCTGCATTTAAATTATTGCATTTCAGCCAAATACATGATTGCTATTCTATTGTCTCAACCGTAGCGACATAGGGCAAACTAAGGTAAATATGAGTAGTTATAATGGTTTAGAAGTGAACCAAAACTCTGAGACCCTTATCTTTTCGCTCTTGCAACTAAATGAACGCATCCGCCATCACAAAATTTAGTAGAGACCATCAAAGAAAGGAAATATTACGACTATTCATGATGGCAGATGAACCAAAATAAAATTTACTTTTCTCACTTCTGCATATGAGATTTCCCGGACGAGTGGTCCATGGCGCTCCCGAACACGTAAGTTTCGGGCGTACTCAGGAATGAAGTCCTGGGCATACTCAGGGATGAGCCCTGAGCGTGGTCCCAAATGCGAAAGTTTTGGACGATCCTGAGAGCGAGTTCTCAGCGTGCTGGACACGGAGATCCGTGGTAGTGTAGGTTGCACCGGAGGTGAGCTCGAGCGTGATCCCAAACGTGAAAGATTTGGGCGGTCTCGAGAAATTTCCCGAGAAATTTTGTTGCCATGCCATGCCACCATCCGCCACCACTCACCAACCGCCTCGAGCACGTAACTTAGGCACTCGAACTATATTCTAATCTAATATAGCCACAGCTATGTCATCGCCATGCCACCATGTATCGCCACCTACTAGCCGCCTCTAACCCTCGAGCATGTTTTTGGTTTTTTCAATCACACCGATGATTTTCGGTTTCAATAATTATGAGTGAGAGGAGTTGAACATTAAAGCATTAGAGTTTTAGAAAATATGTACGCTCTATTTTTGCTAAATATACTTTAAAATAAGCCTTATATTTTTTCCACGGAGCGATCAAATATTAAAATCATTTAAAAAGCATTAGAGTTTTGGAAAATATGTACGCTCTATTTTTGCTAAATGTACTTTAAAAAAGGCCTTATATTTTTTCTATGGAGCGATCAAATATAAAAATCATTTAAAAATGATGCTGTTTTATGCATGGCCTGAAATTTTTCACACACAAATCTCCCTCCATATACTTCCCGCTAATGTAAAATCTTCCCTCCAATAATCTCAGGCAAATCTGAAATTTCAACCCTACACTGTGCAGTGTCCCGAGTCCCTCCCGACTCTACTCACCCGGTCACCCCCCAGCCGCCGCCTCTCCTCCCCTCATTCATTCGGTCATTCCATTCGAGACGCTTGTCTCCTCCTCCCCTCTACTCACCTCATCTCCTCCCGAGACGCCGGATCCACCCGCCGCCGTCGTCCTCCCCACCCGCCGAGAGCTCGAGGCGCCGGATCCACCCGCCGCTGTCGTCCTCCCCACCCGCAGAGAGCCCGAGACGCCGGATCCACCCGCGCCGCCGTCCTCTACCCGCCGAATGCGACGGCGCCGGCCACAGGCGCTGCCCTCCACCCGGCGCCGTCCCCGAGCCCGTCCTCCTCGGCCAGCGGCCGCCGCGCCTCCACCTCCGCGACAAGTACCTCCTCGAGCTCTCCCGCTGGGAAGCCCTCTCCTCCGACCTCTTCGCTCCGCACCCTACTCCCCGCAGCTCCTCCCGAGCCCTCCCGGTCCCCTCCTTCCGTCGCCCCTCGGCTCGACCACCTCCTCCGACCTCGCTGTCCTCGACAACCTCCTCGCAGGTAACTTGCTTCACCATCGCCTTGTTCTCACTCGCTGGTTCTTTTCCCCTTCTTACTTGCGGCTAATGGTTCTTTTTCGTTTTGGGTGGCTGTGCTGTGCAAAGGAGGCGCAGAGGAGATGCTCAAGAAGTCGCAGATGTGCAACCAGATGGAGCCGAGACTCCGACTTCCTCCAAATCTCCACTCGCCATTTTCTTCACGACTTAACAGCCCACTTCTCTCTTCTTCATCTCATTGTCGCGAAGTGAATGATCTTGAGTGGGTCGATTGGTGGCAATACTTGGGAGTCGCTTTTGAGATAGCGATTGTGTTTCGCTTCCTAGAAATTAGGATCTTGTTTGATAAAGTGCGAGGTCCATGCAGAGATGATTTCTGAAAGTTAAAGTTTATAGGGTACATTACACTCAATGACTAATTCATATTGTATTTCCTATTATCGTTTGTTGGTGTACAGTGTTAGAGGTGCTATGTCCTCAATCTTTGGATAGATGAGGATTGATGGTTAACATAGATCAAGTATATTTCAATCAACTAGTTCTTGAATGATAACAATGGTGCCTCTTCGCCTAGTCATTTTCGCTCTTGCCATCTGAAGATCTGAAAGCATGTGTAACATGAAAATTTAGAATTGAACTGATTTCTTTAAATTTTTTCCTGATTATTGCTCTACAGAATCCAAATTTATTGTCCAATAGTCTGTTCGGCTGGTGTGATAGTACATATCAAATCATTTTGCACTCTTCAATTTAATCCCGTAGAATTAGTTCTGTCTATGATATGCCAGTCTCTTCTTTCCATTTTTCTGCCTGTTTCATGTTCAATGTTGTTCTGCCTATTTCATCTTCATTTTTTCTGCCTGTTTCATGGTCTAGAATTACTTGATCTGGGACAAAGCAATTACAATTGCTGAAGCTGTAGTGAGGCATAGTTGGCTTATTGGTCTTGAGTGCTGCTTTCAAAGTTGTAAACTTAGTAAGAATTGAACATATATATATTTCTTGGGATGACAAGGGTAAATTAGTTCACTTTCTATATCTTTCTGTTGATTTCAACTTTTTCAGGGACAACAACCCACATCCCCGTTGGTACATGTGGCAAGTCTCCAATGGTCTATTCTAATGTGGTTGATGACTTGATCTCTACTAGTTCAGAACTTCAAGTTTAAAGCCTGGTCTCTTTTACCTTCTGCCATAGATAGTGATTTGCATATCATTTTAAAACCACTGTGTTCTGAATTTTAGTAGTCAGTGTATGATGACACTAGCATTGAAGCCATTTCCAATGTCATCAGTAACAAATATGAGGATTTCATACTGCATATATTAACTTATTTAGAAACATTGAACCATTTGATCATTTCATACCGTCAAATAGTTCATCTTATTACTAATTATCTCTTGAATTTGGCTACCGAGCTATTGAAGCTTTAAGTAACTTCCGTTGCTCAAATGATTCATTTTCTTAATTGCAATTGCTTTCTCGACGTGCGGTTGGCTAGGGATTTGTGGATCTTGAGGAATTTCAGAGGTGAATTTTGTTCTCCCAAAATATTCTGCTCATTTGTCTATTCAAACTTCCTGGATGGCCTCCTTATGATTTCATTTCATTGCATCATGTCATTCAAAGTTGCGAGATGTAAAACAACTTGGTGAGCTCTTTTTCCTCACATCATAAACCATCTTGAAATCTCTGTATTCTATCTCGTTGGAAGTGTCAAAATTAAAATGGAGTTCCATATCTTGATATTTGTTGTTTGTCCTCGTTAGGAAAAATAAGGGTTCATAATGGTGCTTTCCCCAGAGAACTGATAATGGTGCCAATCACCTGAAGACTCTTCAAGAATTAGGGATGACGAGACCAAAGAAACTGGAGTCACAAAATCCTTGAGTGAAAAGCTAGCATGTGAACATTTTATATATTAATATATCATTTATATTGATGGTTCCAAAAAATATTGTAATTATGTTCATTTTATTTATGCTTGATCTGTTTTGTATCAAGAAGCAACAAAATGGTATACAAGAATCATATTCATGCTTGATCATGGCTGTATGCATGCATTAAATAGTTTGCAGATACCAAATAGACGACCCATTGTACAAGTCGTCTGCTCGGTTGTGCGTGTGTGAAATGGAAAGAACTTACTGACAAAGAACCCGTCTGTGGGTTGTACATGCCCTGAAGCCTAACCAAGCCTCCGCCCCTGGATGTAGCTGATTTGGAAGACTCCATGAGTGAACAAGGATATATATCAATGATAATTCTATTATGAATTAATACCTTGGTCCGTATAATACTACATATATACTTTTTCATGTATCCTTAAAGCTCAGAATGTTTGCCACATGCAGTTCGAAGATTAATGGTTGAAATCTCATACTTGTTTCACCTCATGGATAGATCATCGGGCAAAGATTTTGAGAAGAATAGATAGATATCATTATGTCATTCTAGGATGAAAAGTTTGTGTTGTTATTCCTAAGACTTGTTTTCTCAAATGGATTGTGATGTATGTTACAAAATTATGTGAACCATATTTTATATATTTCCTTGTGGAATGCAATGTTGGTGATGGTTATAATTTAGTGCAATATGTGATTCTTGTGAAAGAAAATAATTCTGCAACTAATTAATTGTCATTTCGAAAAAATCATTATTTTTTCCTCTCTCTAGATCTCTGTGTATATATATTTATATGTATTAAAATAAGTTTCCACAAAATGTTTTGGTGTAAGAAAGTGTGTTGCTACTCATATTACAATGGTGTTACTATTGCTCCAAAAATGTGTTACTGGAGTAGCTTGTTGTAGCACATATTTGTGTTACCAGGGTAGTTTGTTGTAGCACATAATATGTGTTCTTATAGATAAGATATGTGTTGCAAGGTAGTAACATGTTTTCAGACATGTAGTAGCACTTATCACGTGTTACTTCAAACCTAGCTAGTAACATGGGCTATAAGAACACTTAAAAATTGTGTTACTGCAAAGACTAGTAACACCTTTATTGACATGTAGTAGCACATAGATGTGTTACTATAACTCCTTCCTGGTGTAGTGTTTAGGGACGATGAGGTCGGTCGGTGTGGTCAGGGTTGGTTCCATGGTGTCCCGTAGGTGCTATGGCTGAGACGAATTTGATCAAGGCTATAAGAAGAATTGTGTTTTGGGACTCATCAGCGTGGGCACAGTGGTAATGGCATTGCTTGGTCGGAGGTGGAAGAGAAAGGTCGTGGCATTGCAATTGAGCATGAATGCAAGTTAGGCAGCTTGGTTCAGCTTAAAGGCCCTTGAAGGCGGTGGCGATAGGAATGCAAAGGCAGCGAGGTCGATGTGTGGACAGTTGCACTGGCAATCGAGGTGTTTCGGCGAGGCATGCATCATCTCTCTGGCGTAGATGCTTACGCTGACGAGGCAAGTCAAGGTATCGAGCGGGTGTCGAGCAGACGATGGTTGAGGTGGTAGCAGTGAGGTCAGCGGCGGTGAAGGCACGACGCATGGGCGGGAAGTGGTGTGATGGAGGCATTTGGCTGGGAAGTGGTGTGATGGACATTTATGACTTGGTTGGTAAGGTGGCACGAAGCTGTGCCATGTTTGACTGCCTGCATCGACGAGCGGTGCAGCAAGCTGGTGTGCGGTGCGCGGACAGCAAGTGGCCGTGTGGCAAGGGCAATACGGGATAATGTGTCAAGCCAAATGACGCCAAGGTAAGGGAGAAGCAGAAGTCCTAGCAAAATTCAAAGAAACTTCGAAATTTGAAATTTTTAGGTTCATTTCAATGTGCATGGTCTGTTTTGATTTAATCGAGATCAGTGAGTGGCGTGGATGAGCGAGCAAGCGTACGTGCAAGTGGCTCGAGCAATGCATGCATGTGCATTGTGCTTACTACGTTACGTTATGTGTCTATGAGATAGTTGAGACCGGCTAGCTAGCTAGGTTAATTAGCCATCAAGGGATTACATAATTAGCTAGGTCCCAAATCAGGTTGTGCTAAACAAATCGAAGCAGTGTCTTTTGATGTCGTGGACCATGCATCGTCTCACCAGCACCGACTTACTTAATTTGGATTTGATTATTACAGGTCCATTTTGTCTCATGCAATGTACCTATTAAGCATATTCTTGGCTTATGATTTTTAGCTTTTGTACGAGTGCTTATGTAAATAAATCGAAAGTCGATAAATTACTCCTAAAAGTATTCCGATAAACTGTTACAAAACAGTGACAAAGAATCATCTCGTATAGTTATTCAGGAAAGACCAAAAGGTATAAGGGATAAACTGAAATAAGTTGCGAAGACTTTGGGTCATCATATGGGCTAGCGCAAACTAGCTTTCGTTATCATCAAGACCGTCCAAGATTAACAGGTCAGTGTTGGATGCACAATTAAATTTAATTAATTTGCATTTGGTCGGTTGAAAAAACAAGTACGGCACGCAATTAAGAGGAATCGCTCCACGAAGATCGATCGAATGGCTATCAAATTAAGGCACCGCACGTCCACACGGCATGCATCTGGTTTAATTTTAGCAAGTATTTAGCTTGAAAGTAACCCCGTACGTCTATCAAATTAGATTGCTCGATCATGGATGGAAATTGATCAGTTGAGGAGATCATCAATTGAGCCCGACCATGGAACTGCATGTGCATCATATCAACGCAATTTGTGTGATGATTTGCGCTCAACCTTGATCATTGATTTCTGATCGGACGATCTATATACGTACAAGTGACAAGCCGATCCCAGCGTGCAATTGCTTAATTAGCACAATTAATTGATTACCACCGTGCATGCGTGCATGATCCCGACATACATACGCACATCCAGCAAGTGCCATCCATGCTATATGCATATATCTGTCAATATTGTGCATTAGTGATGGATACATGAATGCATGACCGTACCCATCTTAATTTCGATAATAATACAGCTGCAACAAGGGAAATTTTTTATTTTTGGTCCCAGGGGGAAGTTATTTACAGAAATGGCTTCGGTGACTTTTTTCGAAAATAGCCCCTGGTGCGGCTGTTTTTAGGAAAATTCATTAAAGCATATTTGTTGTAAGAATTTTTAAATATAACAAATGAGCTCTAAAATTTATGAATGTTTTTACGTAGCCTTCAGACATAGTGTACTTACTTGTGTCATTTTTTCATAATTTTATATATTCTTTATTTTCCTCTAACATTCATTTAAGCATATTAATTTAGGAATTTTAAGATGTACCAAATGAGCTCTAGAATTTATGAAATTTTTTGTGCAGCCTTTTAACATAGTGCAATTATTTGTGTAATTTTTCAAAAATTTTATCTATTATGGATTGTTCCATAAAATTCCTACAAATAGTATAACCAAATAATTTTAGAGGAAAATACATAATAGATAAAATTTTGAAAAAATTACACAAGTAAGTACATTATGTCTGGAGGCCCAAAAAAATTTCATAAATTTTAGAACTTATTTATTATATCTAAAAATTTCTACAAAAAATACACGTTAATAGATTTTTCTAAAAAAGTGCTACAATACTGCGTGCTCGCCGGCCACGTCAGTGACCTGACGGAACTCTCGGTCATGCCAAAGGACTATTTTCACAAAAAGAAATTGTTACCAGAGCTGTTTCTGTAAATAACTTTTCTTGGGGCAAAAATAAAAAACCTCGCAACAAGGGAGGGATCGATCAGGATATTTGTATATATGCATGACTACTCGATGTATGTGCTTGTATATATATAAAAACTATAGTGATTGATGTGATACAAGAAATTAGATGGTTGTATAATAAAACTAGCTAGCTAGCTAGCTCTCGCAAGGTGAAAACACTTGATTTGCTAATGTCCGTGTACCATGTTACGTCCCATGCAAGTGCGTATGATTTCTTTAGATGAGGCCTTGTACCTCATAAACATGTAAGTAATGAGACTTGACATCTCTCTCTCTCTCTCTAATCAATCAGATCGACGATGGAGACAGATCTAGCAGTGCGTACGTACTAGCTACTACTGCAGTGCATGGACCCGATCGACATGCTCACCTGATTCACAGTACGTCGGTACGTTCGTGCTCGTACGGGCCGTGTGTATGCGAACTGCATGTGTCGTTGATCCAACCTGGAGGCTGCGTATAAAGCCTCATCATACTGTGTTTTACTTGATAGTTTTTTTACTATAACTAATAAATAGTAGTGTATTATATAAAAAACGATGTAACGAAAGACACTATAAATCTATAACATTTGGAACATAATACAACTTACAAAATTATAATATAATAAAATACAAAGTACGTTACAATATTTGAAAACGAAAAATGGTGGCTAATGAATAGTGTTGGCTGATAGAAGCGGTTTATAAAAAACTGGAGTGTTTGCATTGGCTTTGGCTTCTAAAAGCAGAAGCCAGAAGCAAAAATTAATATGAACAAGCCCATAGTAGGTTCCGATCATACAATACAATGCATGCACACGTGTGTACACTCTAGCACTTCAACCGCATGACTAGCTAATAGTAATATTAAGGGCTCTATATACATATAATTACTATTAAGGGCTCTATATTCATGGGCGAACGCCCTAGATCCAGGCGGGCGGCCACCCCACCGACGCATTATTTGATCAGCAATAGACGGCTCACGTGGGGTGCCTCTCCTGAGAACACCTAGCGTTCTTGCCCTGCCCCCGCGCGCCTGATCCCCACTCCAAAACCCTAAAATCCCCACTCCACCTCCCCTCTAATGGTGACGGCGGCTTCGTAGCAGTGGCGGCGGCTGTGGCCCTCCAATGGCACTCGCCCAATGCAACCCTACGATGGTGACAGTGATGCCCAACCGTGCCCCTGCGACAGCGATGGCGATGACCAACATGGCCCTAGGATGACCACGAGGGACCCGGCGTAGGTTTGCGTTGCTCGCCTAACCCCACGGCCCAATGACGGCGACGAGGGACACAGTGGCACAGCGGAGCTCAAGGAGGGAGCAGCAGACGTATATTTTTTTTGGCAACAAGAGAAGCAATTTTTGTAACCGACACTGCTCTTATGTAATGTGTGCTTGATTCTGTGAAGTGGAGGTTTTTTTGTATGTAGTAGGTAGGGGATTCGAGTGTGTTAGAAACAAAAAACATGAGTATATGCTTGCTAGTGAAAAGGATGTAGAAATTACTTAATAACAGAGATGATTGTTGTATTTCAAATATGTGCAACAGGGAGAAATTTTTAGTTGAAATCATCAACGAGGTTGTCAGCTTTGGAAAGGACTCGAATTCTACCGTTGTATTTGGCTGGGGAATGGTCATGGAGGGGGCACCATTCATGGAACAAAATCTAGCCAGATATTTGGCAGGGCAATGGTCCTGGAGTTGGCAATGGTCATGGGACCAAATTCTGGCATGCTGTTTGACTGGGCAATGGTCATGGAGTAATAATAGCAGCAACTTAATTACAAGAAGCTCCTTTATGCCTACATGAACACATGCAACTTTGATGTCTTCAGATGATGTGTTATGAAATCCTCCAACTTGAGATTGGAGCTTGTCTTGGCCTCCTTCAAGAATGAATCCCCCTTTTGTACTCTGATGGACTCTTGCTGCCTGAAATAATGTGTATTTTCAACTATTCATGTGGCAAGATTTGAAACAATTATGTTGTCTTATTCCTGCCTAAAATAATGCGTGGGGGTACTGTAAGCACACTATGGCAATAGGAAATAATGTTTGTGGGGGCTTGTGTGTTACTAATGCCGTGTGCTTGCTTATGTGAAATGGAGGGCTATTGCTTGAAAATTTAACCTGACACTGTTGAGAGTTAGACAAGGGAGAACTACTGCTCCCTATTCCTTCCTATTGTTCCCAGATGTCTATTTAACCTGATACTACTCTTGTAAGTTCAAATTTCATTAAATTGGTTTTGGTGATAATGACAAATGCAATTGCAAGACTAACTTATTTATTAACTATGATATTACTTAGTCTCATTTAGATGTAATAAATGATAAATGCAATTGTAAAACTAACTTATTTATTAACTATAATATTACCTAGTCTCATTTGGATGTAATAAATGATGAATGCAAATGTGAGACTAACTCGTTTATTGATTATAATGTTAACTAGTCTTATTTGGATGAAAAAGTGAAAAACATGGAGGTATGCATTCGACATCTTAGTCTTATATCTTGTTACATTCCTCACATCTAAATATATGATTATATGGCAAATTTATATATGAGACTAACATGTTTGTTTGAGTATATTACTGTCTAGTCTCATCTGGATGAAAAGATGAGAATCATGGAGGTGTACATTCGATGTCACATGGTAGAGGAGTATCTAAAAGGCCAGTGGGCCGAATGACCATCACGAAAGTCTCTCCGGATGTGGTCCCTCTACAACTGAAGAAAGCAGCTGCAGCATTTCAGACTGCCTACGGGATAATTGGAAGGGAACGGGTCCCTATCACTGTAGCAAACTGGAAAGGTTCAATGGAAGATGTGAGAAAATATGCCGTGGATGAAAATTTCAAACTCATTCGAGATTACAACAGAAGTCCAGGAACACGTGCAATGGAAGACCTTCAAGAGTATGCTTACCACGTAGTATATGACCAAGGATCGCACGTCATTCACGAGGCATCCTTTCGTGTCAACGGAAACATGGGAGGCCTTTCTGCAGATGAAGGCGACGATCAAATTTCAATAGGAAAGTGCAGCGCACAAGGCTATTCAGGCATGAAACACTCACCCGCACAGACTTGGCACCGCTAGGTATGCGGGTAAAATCCTGTAATGGAGGATGAGATCACAATCCGATCGGAGGCCTCCCCACCATTTGCCATGATCACAAACGAGTGCGATCGAAACTGGTTAAGAGCGAGATTATCAACCATGTCTTCGGGTGTCGCCTTTTTCATTTGCACGTACGCTTGCTCGAAATCCTGTAATGATCACAAAATCCTGTAATTCGGGTAATTCTGCTTGGCTTTCTTATTCAGCAGTGACCAAATGGACTGATGCTGATTTCATTTGCACGTACGCTTGCTCGAAATCCTGTAATGATCACTCGAAATCCTGTAATTCGGGTGTCGCCTTTTTCATTTGCACGTATGTTTGAAACCATGATCACAAACGAGTGCGATCGAAATCCTGTAATGTTTTTTGTTAAGAGCGAGATTATCGAAACCGGCGCGCAAACTTTGACGTTGACAGGGTTAGAGGAGTTTGAATGGTATTACTTTCGATCCGCCCCACCTCATTTTTTTTCCATCCTCCGCCACTGTGTAACATTATATATCCCTTACTGTAATAGTATAAATAGACCCCAATAGCCTGGGAAGGACGGTGAGCAATTTTTTGAAAACGAGAGATCCGTCTTTTTTTTCCCCCAGCTGAAGCCTCATTGTTCATTGATTGAAATCCAAGACAATATTGGAACCTGCCAGCCAGTAAAATATTTTGGCTTAAGCCCCAGGAACTGCGCTCTTATCCCATTCCAAATAGCTTCAGTTTGTAATTTATTTTGTCTTTTGATTTATTTAAGTCAGAAGCCCTTTGAACACGTTAGTTTTTCATTTTAACTTTTTAGGTTTTTCTTGGCTTTTTATCTTTTCTTTTTTTTCTTTTTTATTCATTTGCATTATCCGTAATGATATAACATTTTTTATTTTTTTTTTCTATTTTATTTTTTTTATCAGATAAAATTAACCGTAGCTACAGTTAATTTCAGCATTGCAACCAAAACTTAAGTCATAAATCAGTTGGAGCACCACCTAAAGAAACGCTGCCAAACATTCGCTGCTTTCACATCTTTTTCTTTTTGGCTCATGGCTAAGATGATTTGGCTGTGATCCCTGATTGTTGCAAGGAAGTAAAGAGCGCCATGTACCTCATTTCTGCTTGCAGTTGGTCCCTGTGAGATCTGAGTACACCATTTGGTCCACTGCAGCGAGCTCTTTTTCTCGATTCATCCTAGGAGATGAGTGGACGACGGTATGCAACTATGACAAAAGAAGCTTATAGTCATGATGAAGGAAAATGTTTTACTTTTTTTTTCGTGTGATTGGTCTTGGGGTGTACGTAGGATTAATGGCATGGATCATTGGGAATTAACTCCTCCACAAACTAAGGTTCAAAAATCGTAGCACCCATCTTTATATATACGCAATTGCGCTTTCAGTAGGAATTTTATGAGGTCATAGATTTATCTTCCTCTATCTTTCTAGGCATATCTGATAGCCAACCGTGTCGTGAGCGTTTCCACTATTCTGGAAAAGTCAGCAGCTGTCGTGATCAACGAAAACACAACAGCTGATGTTGTAATCACGTTGCTGATACTTACATCCGCTGCTTTGATTGAATTTCTGCAATTGTTGTTTTACTGGGCCAGCATTTGGGGAAGAGTATCCTTTGTATGTCAGCATATCAGGCTCAGACCCACAGAACCATCCAACGGTGGTAGTTCAAGGGGAGGAAGCTGGTGCAACAGCATGATGAGATTTAGAGAGTGTCTTGCCAAGATTGGTCTGTGTTGTGCATCAAACAAACACTACTGGCAGCACAAGCTTGGGCAGTACTCGCTACTTGAATCAGTCAGCTGCAAACCCCCTAATCTATCATCCAAGTTCTGGAACTTTATGTTCCCAGCATTTAGACTTATGTATCTTTTGGACTTCGTGATCTTTCATCCCAGAAACGATTCCGCGATGAGGGCCCGCATGAAACTCGGGAAACCTATCGGGTTGTCAGAAGATGTAAAATGTGCACTTGTCGAGTCCCTCAAACGTAGTGAAAGTAAAAGCAAATTGACGAATGGGGAATCATCGTTAGAGTCTAATGGAGTAGATCGCGACCTGATCTCATGGTCTTGTGAGCAGGGCATGGACCCAAGCTATTCCCAGAAAAATGAGAATCAGGCGTGCCTTATTTTGACATGGCACATTGCAACATGTTACTGTGAGATGATACCTCCTCGTCCAAATGAGGGAACAGATCCCAAGCTCCATATTGGCATTGCCACAACACTGTCCAAATACTGTGCATACCTGGTGGTCTCTGAGCCACGGTTGCTTCCCGGGCACCACTATGATACAACGCGTGTGTTTGATGCAGTTGCAGAAGAAGCAGAGCATTTTCTGGAGGGTGCAAGGGACAAGTACGAGGCCATGAAGATTGTGAATTTAACAGAAGAAACGACAACGATCTTCCTGAGGGGTGTGAAGCTGGGGAGGAAGCTGGAGGAGATGGGAAAGGGTGACCGTTGGAAGGTGCTGGCGGAATTCTGGGCGGAGCTGATGGTCTACGTCGCGCCATCAGACAATGTGGAGTACCATATCGAATGCCTCGCGCGGGGTGGTGAGTTGGTGACCCATCTCTGGGCTTTGCTCTCTCATGCAGGCATACTCAACCGAGAGGAGGAGCATCACGTCGTCGGAAGCGTGTAGCACCGCATCGATCACCCTGCTGGAGCATGTTCGTTGTGCTCTCTCTACTGTTTGCTGTTCTGTGACTGTTTTTGCTCTCTCTCTCTCTCTCTACTTGGCCTGATACTGCAAATAAGTGGCATGTGCTGTTCAATAACATGCCTTGTGTGTTCGCTGCATTATCTTTGTGATTTATTGTTTAGTTTGTGACATGCTATGTTTGTAAGTTTGAACTCAAGTTCTCTATATTTGGTGATTGATTGGGTTTGATCTTGTTGTAATATGCGTGCATGTATACATCTTTCTGGGATTATCAGTTTGTCACATTGTCACATGTCCAACTTTTTTTTCATTGCATGCATGTTCAACTTCACATGGGAAATATATTAGCAACTGAGTGCCGATATTGTTGATTGGTTCGCCAAGCTGATTATTTTTTCGAAGACTTTTTTTTTGATACATCATATACCTTTAGAGATATGCCACTCCTTAATTGCTTCTTCAAAATATGTCACTGTCAAGTGAAGTTGCTTTGAAAAATATCATTATAGAGGATTACATGCCATTCTCCCTAATACTCCCACCGTATTTGTTCTCATATTTTTGTATGAACCGAAATACCCCTACCTCTAGCTGCATCTAATCGGACTCGATCGAACCAGATGCACAGCACCAGACTCATTCCATTCGAGCTCATCCCCTTCTTCAAGCCTGTGACAACCCGGGATTTTACCGAGGGGTTATAACCCTAATCAACGGATAGTCACTTGCATTTAAATACGTATGCTACAACTTAATTTACGGAAACATAATAAGATGTAATGTGCTGATGTGTTTGTGCTCCTAGGGTGAGGCTTCTATCAATTTAACTTAATCGCGGTAATCATGATTAATTTCTATCTGATACTCGTCGTTTGATGCTATCATACTGGCATTAGGGAATGCAGCTTATCTACGTGGTATGCCCGACTTTTCGCTTACTTTTGGCAATTTACTACTCAGATGCTGTTAGGCAGATACACATACAAATATACTACAAAAAAAATATGTCTATTAAATTTTATGCACGCAAATATGCCTGTTAATTTTTTGCTAAGTAGCTATACTCATTTATCTACCTCTTTGATTAATTCTAGATCGCAGGGTCACTCGTATAAAATCTTCCCTCTGATATCGGTCCTTTCCTCAATAATTAATACGCACATGACGGTTTACTTACAAATATAAAAGGAATTAAATCTTAAATAAATAATTAAATCAATTATACTAAGACATTTTTGTGCTATCCCCGAATATTGTTTCAGCCCATCGCGGATTTTTACTAGTTAGATGCAATTTAAATCACCACGTTCAAGTTTAATAGGCGCATACAATTTTAAATCGAGCACTATTTTAAATCAGCGTGTACTATTTTAAATCTTCTTACTGCAATTAATTTATTATAATAATCTAGAATAATTATGAGTGGGTTTCTACTATTTAAATACAACTAATAATTTTATCTGGGCATTTACATATGCCATAGAGTGGTCGAAATGATAGTACACAAATTTAATTATGTACGCGTACAAATTTTAACCTATTGACGGCACGAAATTGATTTTTAATTATCATAAATATTTGCTAGTGGATTTTTGCAAGTTAATAGGACTAACAAATTATCTAGGTATTTAAATACACAACAGAGTGATTTAAATGGCAAACTACCAATTTAATTGGTACGTATGAAATTTTAATCTACTGACAATCCTTAATTAATCTTTAATAATTATAAATACTGATTAGCGGTGTTTTATAAATTAACATGACTAGCATAATTTTGTCGGGTAATTTAACCAGCATTGGAATACACCGTGTTAGAATTCGCGGCCCGCGCAGGAGATGATCGGACATACGGTACGCAACTGTGACAATTGACAAAACAAGCCTCTTGCAGTCATGTTGAAGGAAAATGTTTTACTTTAATTTTTTTTTTATTTTTGCGTTTGGCTGTGGTTGATCTTGGGGGGTACGTAGGATCAATGCATCGATCGGTGGGAGCCAACTCTATGAGATGGTCGACTTGTGGACGTATAACACTCGCATAGCCCCTCCCTCTGTAGGCTGTAGTTAGAGCAACTCCAACAAGGCCCTTACTTGAGGTCTTATCCTACTTTTGAAGGTTGAGGGGTAAAAAAACTCACTTCAGCAGGGCCCCTACTTGAACCCTCAAAAGTAGGGGCCCTCAAATCTCCCCCTCGAGCCCTCATTCACTGGGGTCCGGAGAGAGCCCCTACTTTTGAGGGCTCAAGTAGAGCCTCTTTGGAGTGAGTTTTTGCCCTCGACCCTCAAAAGTAGGATGAGGATGAGGTGGGTCCTATGTGTCATCCTCTAAGAATGAATTTGAGGTCCTGTTTGAGGGCTCTGCTGAGTATAGCCAAAAAAACAGAGCCCTCAAAAATAGGAAGAGCCCTCAAATAAAAAGTAGGGATCCTGTTTTGAGGGCTACTGCTGGAGTTGCTCTTAGGGGATGGCCGATGGCTTCAGGCCAGGCAAATATTGGCGCCAAATGGGCTGGTAGCGGTAGGATGGGAAGGGTAAATGGGCCAGGCAAATATTGGCGCAAAACTGGGCTGATTCGGTATAAAAATGATAATTTGTGTGTGTATTATATTTTATATATACTAGATTTTTTTACAAAAAAGTTTATGTATTCAGCTAAACACTTTTTATAGCTACGGACGGTCCGCCTCTGGGTGGGTGCTGTGCGACGCTAATGCATGCATAATTTATGGCTCATGGCAAATGCAACCCGATATCAAGGCCTGAAAAGCGACGCAGCAGCTGAGCACAACCCCGATTGCAACGATCGGCGGGATCACGATGAACAGCAATGGCCTGAAAAGTTGGTAAGAACTTTTCATCAATTGCATCCAAGAAACTGATCGGAAAGAATAAACGCGATCCAATTCGCGCAGGCCCAGAATCTGACGCCTTCGTAGCTGATTCCGGTGCCTCGCTGCCTGCCTACGTACGGCACAAGGCCACCGACGGCCGCACCCGGCCGGAGAGGACTTCTATGGGGTCTGACCCCATTGAAAGCAAATAAGGACAGGTACGTGACGCACAATCATTGGTCAGTTGAATCCTCTCTCCAGAATTTCTCTCTCCTCTCATTTTTTTTTTTACTTCCTTGTTGTGTCTGTGTCCCCATGGAAACTAAATGGGGTCAGACCCCATATAAGTCCTCTCCCACCCGGCCGGCCTCTGCTGATCTGCTCCCGCGGATGGTGTTATTAGTACCATGTTTCACACTGACCGTGTCATCAGGACACCACCAAACTATTTTTCTATTCTGTTATAGGCTGCTGTTACAGTGTTACTTATGTTCTTTTGCTTCCCCACGCAGCTTGTCAGACTTGCCCTTTGGCAGACGTGCTGTTCTTTAGTACAACTGATCTCGTAAAACTGCGACACTAAGAGCAACTTCAAGAGATAGGTTAAAACATCCCCTAAAACAAAATTTAGTAATTAGTGAAAAAAAAACCTCTTCAAAAGATCCCCAAAACCACCACTAAAAATTTTAACACCCCCAATATCTCGCCCCACCGGAGCTAGAATTGGCCTCACCCCACGCGTCTCCAATCACCGTTGCGCGTGAGTAGGCGATTCGCGCCCAATTTTTTTTTTCCTTCGCTGCATGAGACCTACCCGAGGCGTCGGCGCTTCCTCCCCAACGGCGCGGCTCCCCGCGCGCCCCGCCGTTGGAGCACGCTGCCGCTGCGCCTCTCGCCGCCGCCTCGAGCACATCCCGGCGCGCACAGCGCCTCCTCGCTGGCATGCGCGTCTCCGCTGCGCGCACATCCCTCCGCCCATTTACAGACACCTCCTCGCCAGCCACTGCGTGTCTGGCGCGCTGGTAGTGAACAGCTCGGCAATGGGCGATTATAACTAATATGGCACATAAGCCCATGTAGCAGATTTAAAATATTTAGGGGACCAATTTTGGGGATGATTGTTGAGCAAAGAGTTATATTGATCCCTAACTTTTGGCATATTCCTAAAGTGAGATTAATTTAGTCTATCTTTGAAGCTGCTCTAACATCACAGCAATAGCAAACCTGTCAAAACAATATCTTCGCAAGTCATGCAATCGGCAGAAATATCACTAGTATTCTGTGGCTTGGTCAGAAATACAGTTTAGCACTCTGAACACGTCAAATTAGTCGATTCAGACCAGATCATTACACTATTTCGATTTTCAGCATGGGACAAACACAGAGATGTATTCTTGTGTAGCTCCATCCAGGTTGTATCCCGCATGGTTGGCACTCGGCTCAATCCTTGTTTGTGAAAATAGTACTTAACAGAATACTACAGGTTTGAATATGTGATGTGGCCTACATGTTTATTTTCTTTTTTACAGTAGGCCAACTCTAGACTTGTCCATGAACATCAAAAACTATTTCTTAGCCGGTCCTCCTGTTAAAAACACTGGATTTCGATAATCTACAATTAGTCTGAGCACACACAAGCCTGCCCAGAAAAGTCTGACTGTTCGATCGAGAACGCGATGTCTGATCATTAATTTCTGCTACAGAAACAGTATGATAGCTGACAGATTCACATCATGATCAAGCTTGTGCCTATTTCACTGTGTTTCCCCGGTTATTGGCAACACGCATGACATCTACTGTCGGTCACAAAGAACAGGTACTGAATGTGAAAGCAGAACAAGAGTTGGAGAAACACTAGGCAGACGAACAAATAAGACACCAGATTACGACACAAACAAAATTGTCTTTGTATATGGTGATGTACATGAATCGAGAACACCGCAGCCTGTATTTACACCTCTGAATACACATGCGCACGCACAATTTCTCACTCTACTAGTACAAGTAGTGCTTAATTGTTTGTTGCAATCAAGAAGCCAGAAAGAAGAGAGGGAATTAAAGAGAAGCGTTTTCTCTCGAATCTCTGAATCTGATGAGGCAGCTCAGAAAGCGCAGCAGTAGGAAACCAACCGGCTCCATGCTGCGGCGGCGGCCTTCCTCGTCTTCCTTGCTCCGGCGCGTGGCGCGCGGGGGTCGGCGTCCATGGTGCTGAGCATCTCCCACATGACGTGCACGTCGTGGTACTCGCACGTCCGCACCTCCTTATGCAGATTGCCCAGCCCTGCACGCACAGAACGGTACACATGAGTAACTAATCGGATCATGATCGATCGAACGAACGAACTCCAAATGGAGTGGTTTGATCACAAGAAGAAGCCAAGTGATTCAGAGAACCAACTTACCGGTGGTTCGCCGGAGGCCGAGGCGAGCGCGGAGTCCGAGCCACACCCGCTTCACCGGCACCGCTGCGCGACCAAGGCACGACATCCTTGCCCTTGGATCTCCTGAACTGCTACTGACCTACTGTATCGGAGACAGTGTTGTGCTGAGTGCTGATCTCTCCTCTGCTCCCACCGGAGATATCTTTGCGTCTCCTCTACCGGACCTCTGCCTTGACGCACCAGAGAAGTGAGGACCAAAACGCAAACCCCAGAATCATTTAGCTCGCTCTATCTATCTGTGGCGCCCTCGAGCTGTCCTTCATTTATAGGTGAGGTGAGGTGAGGTGAGAGATGAAATGGTTGGAAATTAAGCGAGAGACAGAGGGGGAGGGATGCGCGTGGGAGAGGGAACTGGTATTGATTAATTTTTTATTCAAGGAGGCCAACCCGACGGCGTCCATTGTCGCCGTCTGATGTGGACGCGGCGGAGGCCGACGAGCGCGCATGTGGATGGCTGTCGACGTCGCTCTGTCGGGCCGCGTCGTCTTCCCGCCGCGCTCGATCGCTGCATAGTTGTACTGTTCCAACTCTGAAATGGATTGACACGCTCGACGGATGCATGATCGAGCATGCATGCCAGGGAGTTTGAAAGGGCAATGTTTGCGACAAGTAATAATGGCCCTCTTCTTTCCGGCTTTTGAAAGTTGATTTTCAGTTTTTTTTTCCTACAGTAACTAGTAGTACACGCTATACCAATTCATTTATATCGGCTAAAATTACACATAGATATTTGTTACTTTATACTCTCTCACATATATGCTAAAAACGATATGCTGCAGCTAAAAACCATGAGCAAAAAAAACATACCCAATACTAGTGTAGTGTACAAGCAGCTATCTAAAGAGTTGAAGCCAGATTTGTCATTGTTGTGCACCGTATTTACAAAAATAATCATATGCGTATCGTATTGACAAAAAATGTTATTTGTACCGTCTGGTGGACGGCGGCGGCACCATGAGGCGACACGGACGCGATGCGCGGTGGCAGTGCTGCCGCCCCCACCTGATGCGGTAGGCGACTGCGTCCGGTGGGGGAACGGTAGGCTTGCCTTCCGTCTGGTGAGATGGCGGCAGGTGATTAAACCGGTTAATTAGCCGCTTAATTACTTACTCTAATTTTTTTGTTTAGTATTTGTTTAAATTTTTAAATATACCAAATGAGTTCTAAAAATTACAAAAATTTATATACAGTCTCCCACACAATGTAGTCATAGTATAATGTTTTGGTAATTTTATCCATTGTTAATGTTGCTCAAAAATTCATACAATTTTGATAATTTTATGAATTTTACATATAGCAAACGAGCTCCAAAAGTAAGAAATAGTATGTGAAGCATCTCGATATAGTCATAGTTATTGTGTAATTTTTTGTGAATTTTATGTGCTTCAATTTTATCACGTTTATTCAGATTATTTTAATCATGAATTAAATTCACGGTTAAATTCATCAGCCGTAACTTCATGACTAAATTAATTCAAATAAGTGTGTCAAATTCAGCTCACATAAAATTCCCAAAAATTTATACAAAAACTATGATTATGTTGGGAGGTTTCACATAAAATTTCGTAATATTTGAAACTTGTTTTCTATACATACAAACTCATACAAATATCAAAATTGTATTGATTTTTAGAAATATTCACAATGAATAAAATTATCTAAAATAAATCATTAAGTATGATGTGTCAGAGATTGTACATAAATTTTCGTAATTTTTAAGCTCGTTTGTTATTTTTAAAAAATTCAAACAATATTAAGCAAAAAAATTAAAGGAAGTAATTAAGCCAGCTAATCGACTATCGTTTCCTCACCAGGCGGCGGTGATTAGGCCGGCTGATTAGCCGATTTAATTATATGTTTTTCATTTAGTACTTATTTGAATTTTTAAATATATCAAATGATCTCAAAAAATTACAAAGATTTATGTGTAGCCTTCTGACACAGCGTACTTGACATTATAATTTTTAGATAATTTCATCCATTGTAAATGTTGCTCAAAAATTTATAAAATGTTGATATTTGTATGGATTTTTGTATACAGCAAATGAGCTTCAAAAATTATGAAATTTTATGTGAAGCCTCTTGACATAATTATAGTTATTTTGTAATTTTTGGAGAATTTTATGTTATCCAGATTTGCACAGTCCTCCAAGCTTCTACTGTTTTGTTATTATTATTTTTGAGGAAGAGGAACTTGTACTGCATTTTCTGGAAGACTGCACAGCATCCGCGGAGCAGAGGCCGGCCGGGTGCGCGTGCGTCAGTTGGCCAATCGCACGGGCCCGGCTCATAAACAAATATTACATAAATTAACTTGGCTGCCTCGACTAAGCTGGAAAAAAAATTCCCCATTTACCATGTAAACTTCGTAGGCATATATGCTTTGGTTGACGGGTGAGTTCGTCTGCACTGTCCTAAGCTTCAGCTGTGAAGGGTAAGTAATCACCGTTCATTATTAATTTATGCTTCAGTATTTGTGTAACTTCGAAACAGAAGCGTCTCTCAACAAACACACGCTCCAATTCATGGGTGTTATTAGTACCATGTTTCACACTGACAGTGTCGTCATCATCATTATATAACACGAGTGGTCACATCAAGACACCACCAAACTATTTTTCTATTCTGTTATAGGCTGCTGTTACTTTTGTTCTTTTGCTTCCCCACGCAGCTTGTCAGGCTTGCCCTTTGGCAGACGTGCTGTTCTTTAGTACAACTGATCTCGTAAAACTGCGACACTAAGAGCAACTTCAAGAGATAGGTTAAAACATCCCCTAAAACAAAATTTAGTAATTAGTGAAAAAAAAACCTCTTCAAAAGATCCCCAAAACCACCACTAAAAATTTTAACACCCCCAATATCTCGCCCCACCGGAGCTAGAATTGGCCTCACCCCACGCGTCTCCAATCACCGTTGCCGCGCGTGAGTAGGCGATTCCGCGCCCAATTTTTTTTTTCCTTTGCGCTGCATGAGACCTACCTGAGGGCGTCGGCAGCTTCCTCCCCAACGGCGCGGCTCCCCACCGGCGCCCCCGCCGTTGGAGCACGCTGGCCGCCTGCGCCTCTCCGCCGGCCGCCTCCAGGCACATCCCGGCCGCGCACAGGCGCCTCCTCGCTGGCCGCTGCGCGTCTCCGCTGGCCGCGCACATCCCCTCCGCCCATTTACAGACACCTCCTCGCCAGCCACTGCGTGTCTGGCGGCGCTTGGTAGTGAACAGGCTCGACAGCTGGGCCGATTTATAACTAATATGGCACATAAGCCCATGTAGCAGATTTAAAATATTTAGGGGACCAATTTTGGGGATGACTGTTGGAGCAAAAGAGTTATATTGATCCCTAACTTTTTGGCATATTCCCTAAAGTGAGATTAATTTAGTCTATCTTTTGGAGCTGCTCTAACATCACAGCAATAGCAAACCTGTCAAAAACAATATCTTCGCAAGTCATGCAATCGGCAGAAATATCACTAGTATTCTGTGGCTTGGTCAGAAATACAGTTTAGCACTCTGAACACGTCAAATTAGTCGATTCAGACCAGATCATTACACTATTTCGATTTTCAGCATGGGACAAACACAGAGATGTATTCTTGTGTAGCTCCATCCAGGTTGTATCCCGCATGGTTGGCACTCGGCTCAATCCTTGTTTGTGAAAATAGTACTTAACAGAATACTACAGGTTTGAATATGTGATGTGGCCTACATGTTTATTTTCTTTTTTACAGTAGGCCAACTCTAGACTTGTCCATGAACATCAAAAACTATTTCTTAGCCGGTCCTCCTGTTAAAAACACTGGATTTCGATAATCTACAATTAGTCTGAGCACACACAAGCCTGCCCAGAAAAGTCTGACTGTTCGATCGAGAACGCGATGTCTGATCATTAATTTCTGCTACAGAAACAGTATGATAGCTGACAGATTCACATCATGATCAAGCTTGTGCCTATTTCACTGTGTTTCCCCGGTTATTGGCAACACGCATGACATCTACTGTCGGTCACAAAGAACAGGTACTGAATGTGAAAGCAGAACAAGAGTTGGAGAAACACTAGGCAGACGAACAAATAAGACACCAGATTACGACACAAACAAAATTGTCTTTGTATATGGTGATGTACATGAATCGAGAACACCGCAGCCTGTATTTACACCTCTGAATACACATGCGCACGCACAATTTCTCACTCTACTAGTACAAGTAGTGCTTAATTGTTTGTTGCAATCAAGAAGCCAGAAAGAAGAGAGGAATTAAAGAGAAGCGTTTTCTCTCGAATCTCTGAATCTGATGAGGCAGCTCAGAAAGCGCAGCAGTAGGAAACCAACCGGCTCCATGCTGCGGCGGCGGCCTTCCTCGTCTTCCTTGCTCCGGCGCGTGGCGCGCGGGGGTCGGCGTCCATGGTGCTGAGCATCTCCCACATGACGTGCACGTCGTGGTACTCGCACGTCCGCACCTCCTTATGCAGATTGCCCAGCCCTGCACGCACAGAACGGTACACATGAGTAACTAATCGGATCATGATCGATCGAACGAACGAACTCCAAATGGAGTGGTTTGATCACAAGAAGAAGCCAAGTGATTCAGAGAACCAACTTACCGGTGGTTCGCCGGAGGCCGAGGCGAGCGCGGAGTCCGAGCCACACCCGCTTCACCGGCACCGCTGCGCGACCAAGGCACGACATCCTTGCCCTTGGATCTCCTGAACTGCTACTGACCTACTGTATCGGAGACAGTGTTGTGCTGAGTGCTGATCTCTCCTCTGCTCCCACCGGAGATATCTTTGCGTCTCCTCTACCGGACCTCTGCCTTGACGCACCAGAGAAGTGAGGACCAAAACGCAAACCCCAGAATCATTTAGCTCGCTCTATCTATCTGTGGCGCCCTCGAGCTGTCCTTCATTTATAGGTGAGGTGAGGTGAGGTGAGAGATGAAATGGTTGGAAATTAAGCGAGAGACAGAGGGGGAGGGATGCGCGTGGGAGAGGGAACTGGTATTGATTAATTTTTTATTCAAGGAGGCCAACCCGACGGCGTCCATTGTCGCCGTCTGATGTGGACGCGGCGGAGGCCGACGAGCGCGCATGTGGATGGCTGTCGACGTCGCTCTGTCGGGCCGCGTCGTCTTCCCGCCGCGCTCGATCGCTGCATAGTTGTACTGTTCCAACTCTGAAATGGATTGACACGCTCGACGGATGCATGATCGAGCATGCATGCCAGGGAGTTTGAAAGGGCAATGTTTGCGACAAGTAATAATGGCCCTCTTCTTTCCGGCTTTTGAAAGTTGATTTTCAGTTTTTTTTTTCCTACAGTAACTAGTAGTACACGCTATACCGAATTCATTTATATCGGCTAAAATTACACATAGATATTTGTTACTTTATACTCTCTCACATATATGCTAAAAACGATATGCTGCAGCTAAAAACCATGAGCAAAAAAAACATACCCAATACTAGTGTAGTGTACAAGCAGCTATCTAAAGAGTTGAAGCCAGATTTGTCATTGTTGTGCACCGTATTTACAAAAATAATCATATGCGTATCGTATTGACAAAAAATGTTATTTGTACCGTCTGGTGGACGGGCGGCAGCACCCGCGAGGCGACACGGGACGCAGTCGCCGGTGGCAGGTGCCTGCCGCCCCCTCACCAGACGGTAGGCAGCCTGCCGTCCGGTGGGGGAACGGTAGGCTTGCCTTCCGTCTGGTGAGATGGCGGCAGGTGATTAAACCGGTTAATTAGCCGCTTAATTACTTACTCTAATTTTTTTGTTTAGTATTTGTTTAAATTTTTAAATATACCAAATGAGTTCTAAAAATTACAAAAATTTATATACAGTCTCCCACACAATGTAGTCATAGTATAATGTTTTGGTAATTTTATCCATTGTTAATGTTGCTCAAAAATTCATACAATTTTGATAATTTTATGAATTTTTACATATAGCAAACGAGCTCCAAAAAGTAAGAAATAGTATGTGAAGCATCTCGATATAGTCATAGTTATTGTGTAATTTTTTGTGAATTTTATGTGCTTCAATTTTATCACGTTTATTCAGATTATTTTAATCATGAATTAAATTCACGGTTAAATTCATCAGCCGTAACTTCATGACTAAATTAATTCAAATAAGTGTGTCAAATTCAGCTCACATAAAATTCCCAAAAATTTATACAAAAACTATGATTATGTTGGGAGGTTTCACATAAAATTTCGTAATATTTGAAACTTGTTTTCTATACATACAAACTCATACAAATATCAAAATTGTATTGATTTTTTAGAAATATTCACAATGAATAAAATTATCTAAAAATAAACTGTTAAGTATGATGTGTCAGGAGATTGTACATAAATTTTCGTAATTTTTAAGCTCGTTTGTTATTTTTAAAAAATTCAAACAATATTAAGCAAAAAAATTAAAGGAAGTAATTAAGCCAGCTAATCGACTATCGTTTCCTCACCAGGCGGCGGTGATTAGGCCGGCTGATTAGCCGATTTAATTATATGTTTTTCATTTAGTACTTATTTGAATTTTTAAATATATCAAATGATCTCAAAAAATTACAAAGATTTATGTGTAGCCTTCTGACACAGCGTACTTGACATTATAATTTTTAGATAATTTCATCCATTGTAAATGTTGCTCAAAAATTTATAAAATGTTGATATTTGTATGGATTTTTGTATACAGCAAATGAGCTTCAAAAATTATGAAATTTTATGTGAAGCCTCTTGACATAATTATAGTTATTTTGTAATTTTTGGAGAATTTTATGTTATCCAGATTTGCACAGTCCTCCAAGCTTCTACTGTTTTGTTATTATTATTTTTGAGGAAGAGGAACTTGTACTGCATTTTCTGGAAGACTGCACAGCATCCGCGGGAGCAGAGGCCGGCCGGGTGCGCGTGCGTCAGTTGGCCAATCGCACGGGCCCGGCTCATAAACAAATATTACATAAATTAACTTGGCTGCCTCGACTAAGCTGGAAAAAAAATTCCCCATTTACCATGTAAACTTCGTAGGCATATATGCTTTGGTTGACGGGTGAGTTCGTCTGCACTGTCCTAAGCTTCAGCTGTGAAGGGTAAGTAATCACCGTTCATTATTAATTTATGCTTCAGTATTTGTGTAACTTCGAAACAGAAGCGTCTCTCAACAAACACACGCTCCAATTCATGGGTGTTATTAGTACCATGTTTCACACTGACAGTGTCGTCATCATCATTATATAACACGAGTGGTCACATCAAGACACCACCAAACTATTTTTCTATTCTGTTATAGGCTGCTGTTACTTTTGTTCTTTTGCTTCCCCACGCAGCTTGTCAGGCTTGCCCTTTGGCAGACGTGCTGTTCTTTAGTACAACTGATCTCGTAAAACTGCGACACTAACATCACAGCAATAGCAAACCTGTCAAAAAAAAATCTCCGCAAGTCATGCAATCGGCAGAAACATCACTAGTATACTGTGGCTTGGTCAGAAATACAGTTTAGCACTCTGAACACGTCAAATTAGTCTATTCAGACCAGATCATTACACTATTTCGATTTTCAGCATGGGGCAAACACAGAGATGTATTCTTGTGTAGCTCCATCCAGGTTGTATCCCGCATGGTTGGCACTCAGCTCAATCCTTGTTTGTGAAATAGTACTTAACATAATTCTACAGGTTTCAATATGTGATGTGGCCTAGATGTTTTTTTTTTTTTACAGAAGGCCAACTCTAGACTTGTCTATGAACATCAAAAACTATTTCTTAGCCGGACCTCCTGTTAAAAACACTGGATTTTGATCATCTACAATCAGTCTGAGCGCACACAAGCCTGCCCCCAGAAAAGTCTTGACTGTTCGATCGAGAACTCGATGTCTGATCATTAATTTCTGCTACAGAAACAGGATGATAGCTTACAGATTCACAGCATGATCAAGCTTGTGCCTATTTCACTGTGTTTCCCCGGTTATTGGTAACGCGCATGACATCTACTGTCGGTCACAAAGAACAGGTACAGAATGTGAAAGCAGAACAAGAGTTGGAGAAACACTAGGCAGATGAACAAATAAGACACCAGATTATGACACAAACAAAATTGTCTTTGTATATGGTAATATACATGAATCGAGAACACCGCAGCCTGTATTTACACCTCCGAGTACACACGCGCACGCACAATCTCTCACTCTACTAGTACTAGCAGTGCTTAATTGTTCGTTGCAATCAAGAAGCCTGGAAGAAGAGAGGGAATTAAAGAGAAGCGTTTTTTTCTCAGATCTCTGAATCTGATGAGGCAGCTCAGAATGCGCAGCAGTAGGAAACCAACCGGCTCCATGCTGCGGCGGCGGCCTTCCTCTTCTTCCTTGCTCCAGCTCGTGGCGCGTGGGGGTGGGCGTCCATGGCGCTGAGCATCTCCCACATGACGTGCACGTCGCGGTACTCGCACGTCCGCACCTCCTTATGCAGGTTGCCCAGCCCTGCACGCACAGAACGGTACACATGAGTAACTAATCGGATCAAGATCGATCGATCGAACGAACTCCAAATGGAGTGGTTTGATCACAAGAAGAAGCCAAGTGATTCAGAGAACCAGCTTACCGGTGGTTCGCCGGAGGCTGAGGCGAGCGCGGAGTCCGAGCCACACCCGCTTCACCGGCACCACTGCGCGACCAAGGCACGACATCGTTGCCCTTGGATCTCCTGAACTGCTACTGACCTACTGTATCGGAGTGTTGTGCCGAGTGCTGATCTCTCCTCTGCTCTCACCGGAGATATCTTTGCGTCTCCTCTACCGGACCTCTGCCTTGACGCGCCAAACAAGTGAGGACCAAAACCCAAATCCCAGAATCATTTAGCTCCCTCTCGCCCTCGAGCTGTCCTTCATTTATAGGTGAGGTGAGATGAGGTGAGGTGAGGTGACAGAGGGGGAGGGATGCGCGTGGGAGAGGGAACAGGTATTGATTAATGGCTGTTGATAAACATCATTTAGATTTTTTTTCTTAACTATTTGAATTTCTCTTCCTCTAAAAAAAAATCTTCCACCTTCAAAAAAATGGACTGTGGATGTTTAATCCAATGATCTTAAATTTAAATAATTTTTAAGAAGAAAATATCTTGATTAATTTTTGATTCGACGAGGCTAACCCGACGGCGCCCATTGTCGCCGTCTGATGTGGACGCGCGGAGGCCGACGAGCGCGCACATGAATGCCTGTCCACGTCGCTCTGTCGACCGCGTCGTCTTCCCGCCGCGCTCGGTCGCTGCATAGTTGTACTGTTCCAACTCTGAGATGGACTAACACGATCGACGGGTGCATGATCGAGCATGCACGCCAGGGAGTTTGAAAGTGCAATGTTTGTGACAAGCAGTGGCGGAGCCAACTATTTGGCTTGATTTGGCAGCCGCCATACCTAAATCATATAAAAACGAATATATGTAGTATTTGTTCCAAGAATCTTCATTTAGTGAGGTATTTTAAGTACCAATGCTTTGGATTTCTGTTATATTTGCTCATTAAAAGTAATATATATATATATATATATATATATATATATATATATATATATATATATATATATATATATATATTTAGATAATGTTCAGTGCGTCTTTGCATAGTTGATAGTTATATTATATATGTTTGACCAATTGACCTTGCAAACCCGCCACACCTGAAAATTATTCCTGCCTCCGCCACTGGTGACAAGAGTCATAGAGAGCTAATACATTGGACTGACAACCTCCCGAGTTTGATGCCCTCCCCCTTCCGAGTTCGGTACTCTCCCAGCCTCCTTTCCCGTCACTCCCAGTCATTCCTCTGCTGATGCTTCCCCTTCTCTCCCCCTTTTTCTCTGACGTGGGCAGCTTCGCACTCCTCAGCCTCCCCCGCTCTCTCTACCACCACCAGCGACTGGCGACGATCTTGCCGTACCACCGTCTGTCCCTCTTTCGTCGCCATCACCCAGTCCAATCTAATATTCACAGCGCCACCGCCTCATCCTTTCCTCCCTCTGGCACCGCCCACCACCTCCCCGGCCTCCCTCTACATCGGGAGGAGGGGGCATGGTGAACACGGCATCGTGGTGGCATTCCCCTGTCGCCAGATTCGGAGTGGCAACGAAAGAGAAAGGTGAGGTGGCAGAAGAGGAGGTAGCGCGGAATGAGATCTAGGTATCCAGTTGTATAAAGGAAGGAACGATATACCCTTTTTTTAGTTTTTCTCGTAGTTATAATATTAGTGTACAAGTAGTTATGTAAATGCTGCCTATGTCCCAGCTGTCTATTCCTCTCCTCTGCATGCTTTCCTCTTGATTAAATAAGAGATTGCCTGCTATGATTGATGATCTTTCTGGTCTTGTTGCGACTTGCGAGGATGGAGGACCAAAAGCCCCAGCTAAAATCTGTCCGAAATTACATCATGATCATCGCAACCGCTCTACATGACCAAACAAACTGAAGAGGCGACCATGCGCCAAAAAGCATGCTCTGCACGGCCTCCTTCTCGTCTCGTGCATCACGTTCTGTTGCTCAGACACTCGCAACACTGAAGTCTTTGAAAACCTCTCAGATTAGTTCAGACGGTCACTTGATAACTACAGATTACAGTGTTGCGGATAGTATCATTCTGGTAGCTGATCCCTTCAAAATAAAAATTCCGGTAGCTGATGCTGAAATAAGCCGCAAATATTCGACGTTACGATCGAATACTTAGCACTCGATTGCAGCTGCATCAGATAAGAACAATTCCTCATTCCCATTCCTTGGACCAGCCTGGCCATTTGTTGCGTGCATTTGCACCGTTAATTACTTGCATTCGACATGGACAACCACTCTCTCTCTCTCTCTCTCTCTCTCTCTCTCTCTATCTCTCTGGGGTCACAGTCATAAATGTGTACATGCTAATTTGTTTTTAAAAGAGAATGTGCATGTCAACTTTGATTTTGGCTGTTGCTTGTTTAAAGAAATATATATGTCGCTAGTCTGCTGCAAAATACGTGCATGCACTGCGGCATTGGTTGATTGGCACTGACATCACAGCCAACAGTTGGAACCATCTGAGAGGGAAAGAAGGAACCAACACGAGATTTATGTTCTTTTTTTAAGGATAACATAACATGAGATTATAAGTTTTACACGCCGTCCTACTTCGATGCCATACTATTTGTGTGCGCGAAATAGTCATGCCCCACTAATTAGACCTGATCTCCACTGAAAATAGAGGCTCCAGAAATGAGCTGAAACTGAAACTCTTCAGAGTGAGCTGTGTCAATTCTAGCAATCAAGTTTTGGCATAAGAGTTCTTTTATCTTCTGCATAGAAACGCTACTGAAAGTGTGTTATGCTGCACTACTCAGACAGACACTTGGCTGTCATCTCACTCTCTAAAAGTAGGCTCATATCCCTCAATGAGCCAATGGATGATCACACTCACACCCCACTCTGAACTTTTCACCATAGGATATATACTAACAATAATGCTTAGCCACTAATTGTGCCACTTTTAGTGCCATGGAAAGGTGCATTAGGTCAGTCTTGGAGGGAGCCTGTTCAGAGATGGACACCTGGATTAAAGCATGGTTGTTCCAGATTCGGTACAGATTGTTGATGACTCTACTTCTTTGCCTAACCAAGTTTGCAACTGCTGGGGTCTCCACTAGAGCTAACAAAAAGGTGGGAGAGGTATTTTAGGATTATCCAAAGGTAAGTATCGCCCAGATCAAATCATGAGCAATTGGCATTCCTTTTGTTCTTTTTGCTTGCTTTACTGACAATAATGCTCACGCAAGCTTGTTTTTTCTTAAAAAAATAGGAATTGCTCATGCATTCATAGTTTCTGTCATGTGGTGTGTGGGATGTCATGCCATTACTTAGCATTTAAGCATTTAAAAGTAAGTTTTGGTCCAGTGTTCAGTGCCTTTTTATTCCCTTTCTCTGAATTTTTTTGGAGCATGTTGCCTAGTTGTGCATCCAACTATCTGCTTATCTAGCTTAGACTGAAGGAGAAGTAGTCTTTGGTTCTGCTTGTGGCTCTATCTGGCTGTCTGGATTTAGTACTTGTTCTCTTTTTATTCCTGTAGCACAATGTAAGTAATGGTCGTGCATGCCCTGCACTGCAACGCAGATGGTTTGCGTATCTTTTATTCTTTTGTTTTCGTCTTTTGACGATCCATCCTCCTGCTGTGCACGACAACTTGATTCAGTTTGACAACCAAAACGCGTCGCGTTTTTTTCTCATCCGAAATTTAAGGCGTTATATATACATGTTCTGTGGGCGACGAAGTTTTGCGCCGAGACTGACACTTCACCGAACAATCTTTTTTTTTTTTTTGCGAGACTTCGCCAAACAATCTGATGGTAGACTCACAGCAATAAATACTCTTTCCTCTATCAGGAGTGAATTTATAGTAGTTCATAGATATTCAACTGAACATCCAAATTTTTTGATAAAAAATCTAGTATACACAAAGTATTATATATATAGGGTATCCAGTGCTAATGCACTATTCGGTGCTAACATATGAACTCTGCTTATGGACCATCGGATGAACCTCTAACGGCCTAGATCTTTGAAAGGTGGAAACACCCAATCCACTTATACGTTTTTGCACAAACCCCCTACCGGTTCAGTTTTTTTTTCCGGCCCCCGCCTCCCTGTCTGCCTCGCGCGACGCTGCCCTCCCTCTCGCCTGATCTGCCGCTCACGCCCTCCGCGCGCGACATCGCATGTTCGCCTCGCTCCTCCCGCGACGGTCCACGCGAGCGCCTTGACCGTGATTCGCCTCGCTCCTCCCGCGCCGTTCCACGCGAGCGCCGTTCCTGTAAGATTCAGTCTGCGCCGCTCGTGTCTAGTATTTTTTTTTGGTAAGATTCCGCATGCATGCATGGTTGTGTCCTGCAAGATGCATCTCATGATGTAGAGGTACTAGTATTGAACGCAAGATCGATCTCATGATGTTGTGTACTGTTTGTTAAAAGTTCCTCACGCCATACCACATAACGCAGGGCTAATCCTGGTACATGCTGCAAATTTTAACCGTAACGAGCTCCGTGTTAATTTCCTCCATAATCTTGTTTTCCTATTTCTGTTTCCTTCTTTGCCAGCTCTCCAAGTGTGAGCAACTCCAAGAGAAGAGCTAAATCATTTTCTAAAGGTAAATTTGACTATTATTGGAGAAAAAACGTCTCCAATAGACTCTGTAAATGACTCTCCAAATTTAGTAGCTCTTCATCCCTCCTCCTTCGCTCTCTATTTTTGGATAGCCTACCTCGCTCACCATCCAGCCTCTTGGCGCGGTCATGCTTCCTTCCGCATGTTGCGCCCCATTCCAGCAGAGTCGCGACCCCACCGCCCCTCTAGTTTAGATAGCCTGTTGGAGTAGTCTTGTTTTTTTTGGGTGAGATTCATTTTAGAGAATAGCTAAATCACTAAATTTGGATACTTCTTTTGGCTAATCTCTTGGAGTTGCTCTAACTAGCATGCACACACCAAGGGTAACCTATGCCGGGTTCCTTTTGGGACTGATAATTTGCATGCATGGTTTCAATCACTTGCGTATATATGTCCTATATTAGATTTATATTAGGTTTTTATTGTTTCCTTTGACACTTTATTATGTTAGGAGGCATGGAATATATGGCCGATGAGAGCGTTGTAGGAGGTATGGAATCTGTGGATACGTTAGAGGTTCATCCGATGGTCCATAAGCAGAGTTCACATGTTAGCACCGAATAATGCATTAGCACTGGATACGTTCCCATATATATATATATATATATATATATATATATATATATATATATATATATATATATATATATAGTAAAAATATTGAGGACTACAAGGAGTCCGGACTCCTCCATTCTGTGTCGTTCGATCGCGTACGCACAGTTACCCGGAGAAAAGACGATTAACGGGTCGGGACACTGCTAAACCCGTTGCTTCTCCAAAATCTCGCAGCTCGGTCACGCCTCTTTCCCCAAATCGCGCATTTCCCCCGGTCTCGCTTCTTTCCCCAAATCGTGCGCTGATGCTTCACCGGAGGCGACGGCCGACAGTGGTACCTCGGATTCCAAATGCCGCCGTTCGATTCAAGAAACCAGCCGGCCGGCCAGCCCTTGGTCCCGTCGACAGCCCACGCTATAAACCAAACTGGACGGACGGACGGACCGAGGCAACGCTGCACCGCCGCCGCAGCCGCCGAGGACGCCGGGAGTCGCCGGCGGCGCCGCTTCGCCTCCTCTCCGTCGCGCCGCCTCTCCTTTCCGTAAGGTACGCCTCCTCCCCTCTCCCTTCCTTGATTCCCTTCCGATCTCGCAAGTCGTGATTTGCATGGTTTTGATCAATTCAGGGGTTTGGATATGATATTCTTTATTTTGTTGTTTGGTGGGGTGCTCCATGAGTAGGGATTTTCATGGCGTTCCCAAAATGAGTGGAGTTTGTCACTAATTGCCAATTGGTTTATGCTCTTGCCCAGGCCAGACCAGTGTGATTAATTCAGCTACTGCAATGTGGCAGATTTGAACTTTTTTTAGCGTGAACAGCTAGAATAAGTTGAGATGATTTTTTGCAAGGGGATTTTAATGGTAGCAGTTAACTAAAATTGAGTTGTTCATAATATTCTCTTCTTCCTCTTAAAATCATTTTCATGTTACTGGACTAGAATCACTTTCCTGTATGCCTGCTAACTGTTCTCTCCTTTGCCTTTTCGAGAAAATTAGGTTGAACTTATTTGATCCATGGCTCCAACAGCTGGAGTTAACCTCAGTGTGTCTTAACTTGCCTCACATGAATAAAATGCCCGAAACAAGAATTGTGTGCTCGAATTGATTAACAATTCATGTATAAAAACAAGGCTCGTAATTTGGGTATCTTGAATGATGCATTTTTGGGGCAAATTTTGATGCTGAATGTCATGGACTCCTTTTGAAGACAAATTGAATCAACATCATTATTTTGAAAGCATGAATTAACAACTCAACAAAGCAATGAAGATATAGCCGTTGGTCGTAATTTTTACTCTTGGGTTGGGCAAAGGCTGACTTAATGAGAGTGTAATTCATGTATTCATTTACAAATGGTTGATTGTTCCTTCTTGTAATAGTGATTTGGTGCATTAGCATATTTTGAGGACATTATTTGATGACTTTATTTTCTGTTGTAGAGAGGTGCATGTTTGGTATCTTTGCCCTGATGAGTTGAATGATCACTCCCAATTGAAGATGTATGCGGAACTCCTTTCTCCTTCCGAAAGAAAGAATGCTTTGTCTATGAACGGACCAACGTTGCAGAAAGATGCTATGTTGTCTCGTGCGTTGTTGCGCACCACCCTCTCAAGATGTATGTAGCCATCCACTGCCTATTGAACTGTAGATCACATTTTATTTACTGTCATGCATGTTACTATCATTTAACGAAGTTTGTTGTCTCGTATTCTAGTTATTAGGAGTTCTTTAATTGGGAAATGGATGGCGCCACTTTCTAGAACCGATTTTGCTGTGAGTTCAATAAGAATAATTTCAACCATTGCTCTTTTACATTTTGTTTTAGATTTATCATGTATTCATTGTAACAATATTTAATTCATGGATGACTTTTATATGTAGATGCGTGCTATTGCCTCAGACAATTGGTGGGACCCTGAATTCTTTCAGGTCCAGTTCACCGGTGGTGCAATCAAGTATGATGTTTCCAAGTGCGAAATAGTAAGTCATTTCACGTTCCGCCTAGTAAAGCTAATCATTATCATATATGGGCAATTACTCATTTCTAACTTTATGTAGATTTTTGTCCCATTATGTGATATGAACCATTGGTCATGCTATGCATTTAACTTACGTAAGCGAATGGTGCACGTACTCGATTCAAACAAGACTGGTAAGGGTGAAGACATAGATACTGGCAGTAATCACGTTTGGATTCGTCCCATACTATTCAAAGCTGTGCAGCAATGCATGGCACTATTTTTCGGTGATTGGAGCGAAGACATTACCAAGTGGGATTGTAAGGAAGCTACTGTGCCTACACATTATTTTGAGTATGTAACTCAACTATCTGTTCATACCCAAGTTTTCAACGAAGTGGGAGATTCATTCAATTTGTATTTTCTCACTTGCCAATTTGATTTTTGCGAGTTGATGATGGTATATACACAATTCAGTTCATGAAGAACTGGGATGGTAATATGTGTGTCCGAGATATAAATCAGTATATTTCCCATACATTCACTATTTCATTGCAACATCATTATGTCATCTAACCAATGTATTAAACATGTTCACTATATTTTTATAGGATTGTATGGATACTTTCGAATGGAGATTTTGATGGACATACTTACCTTGGAATCTAATCTATCGTCACCGCCGATTTCACAAAGAATTATTGAAGCGATTAATCGATCATTGATAAGCTACTGAACGATGCTTTGAAAATAAGAATATTTTGTTCTATTACGAGACTATTTTTGCTTGATACTTTCTGGATTGTAATAATGCTATGCGTCAATACATCACATTTGGCTGGATGTAAAACTTTGTTGATGTCATACATACATTATATTTTTTTCAATACAAAAACTGTGATGACTTCTTACTCATGCTATTGTTTTTTAAGCACGTCTTTCATATTTTAAATGTTGTAATTACTACTATGTGCATCTGATCCATCATATATCTTTCATCACATACATTTTCTGTACTGCTTTATGCAACAAAGTTACTTATCATATCTATCCATCCCTAACGAGTATGTCCAGTTTGTATCATCTATTTCTTTTAGTTTCTTTTGTTATCTGGAAAGCTGGTCCAATATACAAAATAATACGTTTACCGACGACTACCGAGCTGTACATGGTTGCGATGTACGTTCTTGATTTGGAGTTTTGGACTGTGCATTGGGCTGTTCCAGCCATGGACTCCCCACTGATTCGCCAAATGTTTCTTCGCTCATTTGGGCTCAAATAAAGGCAAAAGGGATGTTAGTATGCTTTCACATTTATTTGTAAAATCACGTACAAAATCAATCCTCTAAATGTATCCGTCAAGAATCATATTTTTCCATTGCTTTCCGTTTGAGCCTGGATATGTATTCATAAATTAAGATTTTTTTCTGGGTATAATACCCCATTTGATCACAATGATTCATCATATGTTACAAGAAATGATATTTCGCATGCACCATACTATATTAAATTTATACATACAAACGATCATAATTTAAATGCCGTGCATGTTTTGCATACATACTCCATGTACTCCATGTTTGAACTTAATGAAATTCTTGCACTTGATACAATATATCACTTTAGATTTATCTGTCCATATTGAGTATATCGAGTAAAATTTTTTCTGAGTATAATACTCAATTTGATCACAAAGATTCATCGTATTTTGCACATAAAGATATTTTGCATGCACTAAATAATATTAAATTTATATGTACAAGCGAGCATACTATCAATTCTGCCGTACATGTCGTAAAATTTCACCGCTCTAATTCATTCCGTGTGCCGTATAAAAAATAATGTACGTGCAAATACGCGTTTTTTGTGCCGTTCGTCTTCTTCAACCATTTAATATATCTTTTTGTTATTCGATTGCGATGAAAAATTCACATTAGATTATCACTTTAAATGCTAACATCACTTGCGAATTCGCCACTCTAAATCATTCCGTGCTATATCTAAAAATTAATGGAAATAATGTAAGTCAACATGGGTGTTTTTTCTAAGCCGTTCGTATCCATCACCCAAATAATAAAGCATTTAGTTGTCTGATTGAGTTGAAAAAATCACCTAAGAATATCACCTTACCTGCTAACATCTCGTATAAATTCGCCGCTCAGAATCATTTCATGTGGTGTATAAAAATTAATGAAAGTTAACATAATTATTCTTATGACGTAAGTGGACCAATTAAAAAAAATTTGGAGTATAATACTCGATTTGATCACAACGATTCATCATATGTTGCATGTAATGATATTTTGCATGCACCATAGACTATTAAATTTACATTAACAAGCGAGCATACTTCAAATACCGCCGTACGGATTTGCATACCTACTCCATGTTTATTAATACATCACCGATACAAAAATGAGCAGGAAATTTATTTATGGCAAATAACAATATACACACATACATACCTCCACGTTAATTACAATGATTCTATATACATACCTATCTCCACGTTCACAAATCCGGATCGCTTGTTAACAAAAAATTGACCAATCCGGATCGCTGGTTCCTCAGATTCACGTTCCATCCCGGATCATTTGAATTATGGCAAATAATTAGCGGGGTGGGCATTTCAGATCGCTGGTCTATTTATGGCAGTAAAAATCCCAGATCGCGTACGCACAGCATGCTGGATATTTATGGCAGTACAAATTCCGGATGGCACTAATCAATCTGACGTTTGAATTCTAATGCAAACACATATTGCTAATGGATATACCCGTTAATCTCATACCTATTACACACTACCACATCTCAATGCGATCGAACGGTAGATAGGTTAGGTGCCTGGACTCCTAGGAGTCCCAATTCGCCTTCCTATATATATATATATATATATATATAGTTAGGTCAAAATAGCAATATTCGTACCCATCATTGATTAGCCCAACGCAGCAGTGACCTAGGCCTGGCCCATATTTGGTTCGCGATGATCGGTGCTCTCAAGGCCCCAATCCCCCACTGGTGGCCCCCCCTCCCCCCACGCAAGGTCCCAATCTCCTAACCCTAGCAACGTCTCCAATCTCCTAATCCCAGTGACGACCCATGGTGGGCAGGCTCAAGTAGTCCTGCTCTAGCGGTCGTGTCACCTTTGGGCTCCACCGCTCCGGCTCTGCGCTGCGCGACCGACTGACCATGCCTCCTCTCCGCGGCATCGCGCCACCACCTGGAGCTGGGTTGTCATCTCCATTCAACCCGTCATTCAGCTCGGGGGACCGGGCTCCAATAGGCAGTAGTCCAGCTCTGGCAACCGGTGGCCACACCGCCGCAAGCCGCATGACCTCCGAGCTGGGTTCCGTGTTAGATCGAGGAGGCCGACTAGAGGAGGGTGAATAGACGATCTGAAAATCTTCTCTAATTAATTATCAATTTCTATTTAGCTAAATCAACTAAATAATGCAGAACCTTAAATAAAAAAGGTTTAGTACAAATAACGCCTAAAATAATCGGGCTCACCTAAATACATCAACAAGATAAACCTATGTCAAGATTTGCAATCCTAGGATGACAAGCAATCAATTTAATTCTATGAATGTAAATTGCTTGAATGTAAATTGAACACAAGAAAATAAACCACAATTAACACGGTTGCTTTTTGTCGTGGTGTTCGGAGACTTGCTTGTCTCTCCTAATCCATGTTGAGGTTAGCTCAAACGAATTGGACCAGCTCCACGAATTAAGCCGAAACACCTCAATCCACTAGTGGTAGCTATTTCCCGCTTCGGGTAGGTGAGCTCCAACCTTTACAACTTTACCGAGTCTTCTTAAACTTTCTTTGGGAAGATCACCACGCATGACACCTCCAACGCCGTCCAGGAGTCAACAAACTCCAAGAGTAACAAATCAAGCCCCTCGCTTGACTCTCACCACGTGCAACGAATGCACAAGCTCAAAATAGATACACAATCCACTATAGATGCAACACATGCAATCTAGAGCTTCTTCCTTATTCACAAGGTGCAACAAATGCACAATTGAGAGGAGGATCTACTAGCTCAAGAGAGTGAAATAGAGTGCCAAAAGTTATCCCCCAACCGACCACAAGGGGATATATATACCCCAAACCTCGAAACTAGCCGTTGGGACAGAAAAATTAGGATTTCCAGAAGTACCGCAGGCAAACAACCGATACTTCCTCTCCCCTCAGCAACGGTAAAAAAACTAGCTGTTGTAGGCAAATCCGGTAGTTCCGTCGTGCAAAGTCTGGTACTACCAATCATCGGAAGTACCACAGAACTCGTGTGAAACACCAATTCCCTCGGGGAAGAGAAGACTCCACACAGGTATCTCTCGGGAAAGCATACCACTACACAAGCTGGACGTTTCGCAAATCGGAAGTACCGTTCACACAAAGCCGGACATCGGTTAGACGACGCTAATTTTGATCACACAGCTTAACCACGCCGGGTCCGACCGTCTTGGTTCGAGCACGCTGGTCTTCGATCACACAGATATCGACTATGTCAGATTTGATCATATTGGTTTCGATCACACAGATCTCAACCACGTCGGTTCGACCACTTCAATCTTCGATCACACAATGCGATCACATAGATTTGGGCGTGGATCTAGGCTCGACGGGCGGCCAGCCTCGACGGAGCGCATCCGGCTGACGGCTCGTGTAGGAGCGGTGGTGGCGGCACTGCTTTGGAGCCCGTGCGGGGGTGATGCAACGCAGCTCCAGGGCGGCAACGATGCGTGGGGAGCCTGCAGTGGCCAAAGGGCGGCGCGCCTCATGCGGGAGCCATGAGAGTGTGCCGTCTTCTTTCTACTGTTGCATTGCTGAACTTGCCCATGAGCCATGATCTCAGGCGACAGAGTTGCAGTACAAGCTGGTCTCGATCCTAGAATTACTCCACTCAGGAGTAGCTCCAGACTTTCATGGCTCACTCTCATGGCTCCTGCTGGAATCCGAAAGGGCCAATGCTTTTTGAGAAATAATAAAATACTGGGAGGCGAGCAGTCGGCGACCGAGCCTGAAGCTGAGCGGCGGTGACGCCTCGTGTGGGAGACGGCGGCTCGATTGCGTGTATGGGTGGAGGCGCAGCCGAGGGTGGCCTGTGTGCCACTGGAGGATGCCGCTCGAGGGTGGCAATGGCGACTCGGCGGTCAGCCATGTGGGACGACTAGGTGGCCGTGGCTGTGCACGAGCGGCCTGCGAGCGGTCGGCGGCTTCGGGCATGCCGTTGTATGCGGACGGCATGGCTGCGGGCCGGCGGCTGCTGGAGGTCGGGCGACGGCGGCCTCGGGGCCTAGCGGCGTGGCCATGTGGGGCTCCGGCGATACGGCGCAGCTATGGGCCAACGGCGCGCTCACACTCGGCGGCCGTACAGGGCCGACGACTGCAGGAGCGGTCGTGCGGGGGCCAGCTTTGTGCCCCTTTTTTTCTTTTCAATCTATAGTACAATCAACATATACTCTTTCATGTAATCTACCGATCGATATTGTACCGGTGACTCCAAGTCTGCTCGCGATAGATTAGAGCGAATTTGCTCTGCAGAATTTAAAGCGATCTAGTTAGACAATTCAATCTATGAGTGCTTCGGCGATTACCTTTGATCCACATAGTAATGCAAATAGTAGATTGGAGACACATAGATAGGGGGAGAACTACTGTTCTTTTTTGTTGCTTTCTCTTTTCATATGTGTGTACAAAATAGTCAATGGAACTCTCTATATATAACCTAATAGTGAGGTGCCCACCATAGACTTCAAGCCAAGGCTCAGATTTCCTAACAATTTGTTCCTCTAAATTTTTCGTTCTCCGTAGATAAGAGCATCTCCAGCAGGGCCCCTATTTGAGCCCCCAAAACCAAATTTAGGGGCTTGAGACAAAAATAGAGCTCCAGCAGGGCCCCTACTAGAGCCCTCAAATTTGAGGGGCCCCTCAAATCCCCTCACCTCATTCCTGGGGCTCTAGACCAAGCCCCAAATCACGCTTGGAGCAGTTTTCCTCCCGCCTCGCCTCTTTCCCGCCTGTCGCCCGAATCCTCGCCTCGTCGCCGCCTCTTCCTCCCGTCCGCGACCCCCGCCTCGCGCCCGCTCGCCCCGCGCTCGAATCCTCGCTCGCGCCGCCTCTTCCCCTCCCGTCGCTGAATCCCGCTCCGCGCCGCTTCGCCGCCTCGCGAATCCCCGCCTCCGCGCTCGCTCTGTCTCTCCGCCGGATAATCCGGCGCCGCGTCCCCGGTCATGCCGTCCGGCGAGGAGGCTGATCTCGATGAGTTCCAGCGCCACGTGGCGCGTACCTTGCGGACTTGCGAGAGGAAGGGTTCTTCTCCATCGCGTGGATCCGCGGCTCGAGGCGCTCTCTCGTGCCAAGAGGAGTTCGGCCGGTGGTGGCTCAGCGCCGCCGCGGGCGCTCAGCCAGCCGGCGGAGAGGCCGGTGGGGAGTTCCACGAGCGAAGCGGTGAAGGCACTCGACGTCGCAACGCCGCCGCGACGGCGTCGACCAGTGCGCGCCGGGAGCGCCTCGCCGGCATCGCGGCATCCGCTTCGCCGCGCCGGGAGATCCACGAGGGCGGCCCGCCGCGGAGGCACTCTCGGACCTCTCGGTCCTCATCGACGACGCCGCGGCTGCAGGGGGAGGAGCGGCGTTGCCTTCTTCTCGCCTCCCATCGCAACCGCTCCTTCGCCCGACTCCTCCGCTCGCGGGTCCCATGTGTCGATGTGTAGTGTAATGGATTTGAGGGCTTAGATTTGAGGGTGTTGTTGGAGTAGATGCAAAAATTGGGCCTCAAAAGTAGGGGAGCTCTCAAATGAAAAGTAGGGCCTGCTTTGAGGGCTATCACGAGATGCTCTAACCGTCGGTAACGCGTCGCTCGACGGACAGCAGTAACAACCCAATATCTTTGTGTTTAGGAAGGTGAATAAAACTACGAAGACAACTTTAATAACCGCAATACTCTGCCACTAGATTAATTGGGCTAGGATGGTCACAATAATCCCACGCTATTAGTGCAATTAATGATATGCATCTCTCTGTTGGCTGCTCGGAGGAAGATGGAACCGCTGGGCAGTCGGGGCGAAAACCACGAGCGCGCCGCCATGAGAAGACGAGCGTAGCGAATACGAACAGAGACCGGCAACATCAGTACGCAGAGCAGCCTCGCCACCAACAATCGAAGCACCCAAATTACAATCCCTGACGGCGGCCGCGCTGCGACCTCCTCCTGCTTCTCGGTGGACGCCACTGCCGGTGCCCGAGCAGGTGGCGGCGGCGGCGACTTCCAGCTCGAGCACAACTTACTGGAGGCGAAAAGAGCAGCCAAATGTCCCAGCTACCTTCTTGTCCAGCTCAGGCTGGAGGCGAAGTAGACTTCGCTGGTTTGGCTTGTTCCCATGCTATTCCTGATCTGTGCTGTGCACGGCAACTTACTTCAGTTTGACAACCAAAACTTATTTTTTTTATCCGAAATTTAAGGCGTCTGTTTATATATATACACACACATGTTGTGTCGTGTGCACCCCAACGAAGTCTTGCTCCGAGACTGCCACTTGCCCAAACAATCTGATCGTACACTAGCAAAGATTAACCCAACTCTTTCCGTTAAATCTGTCACGAACGTAATTTACACCGAAACATTAATATTATCACCACGTACAGCCCCTATTAGGCTATTACCAATCACGAACAGTTAAGAGATTCGATGCCCAATTACCTCTCTATCACTTCGATTCTCTTTCGCTTTTTTTTCTTTCTTTACAGATGTGAAGAAAGCAGGGAGCTAACATGGCAACTGAATCGAAGAGCAGCAGCTCAGCTCAGTTACCTCAGTTCAGTTCAGTTGAGCACTGCACAGTTGCGGCGTGTGTTGCCTTGGGAGGCGGTCTTGACCCCGACCCGGCCCAGCTTGGTCATAGCGGCGACGAAGGCCCGGTTGAAGGCGGCGCTGCTCCGGGCCCACGCGTCGACGGTGGGCCTGGACCTCGGGTCGGAGTAGAGGACCTGGTCGGAGCCCAGAAGGCCCATCCCGTTCTGCAGGTTCTTGAAGTACTGGTTGTCGAAGGCACGCGGAGTCACCGGGTCCATGGCCACGGCGATCCGCGGGTCCACGTTGGGCGGGCACGACGCCTGCAGCTGCGCCGCGTACCGCGGGCTCATCGTCGGGTCCAGTGTCGGCCCGCGGATCCGGCCCGAGAACTTGTTGCAGTGCGCGAACCCCACCGTGTGCCCCGCTGCACCACAACATGACACCGCGATAGGCTTAGCCCATTTTGCATAATGCAACGTGATAGCTTAATCTCTCCAAAAGAAACTAACGTGATAGCTTAATGGTTAAGACCGGAAAACGAGACATACACGGAAATAACAAATTAAGACTTTGAAGACAACTTTCGTTACCACAATGCTCTGCCACTAGATTACATGCATGGATAGCCCCGCCAAATTTGAAAAGTCGTGGATTATAATGAAATTGTCTCAGAACTGATAAAATTTCATCAGAATGGAGATGGCTTTATTTGGCGTAATTAATTTTAAAAAATTTAAAAATAGAAAAATATGCTAGCTCATCACAGACAACGTAAACGAATACGAGAAAAAAGAACCAGCAAAAAAGCTCAAAAAAAGCCAAAAATTCATAAAAAATGAAATTTATAAATAGTGAAAAATAAACCAAAAGTCAGAAGCTGAAGCCGAAACGAGCGAGACCTCGCCACAATTATCTCACTCTATTAGATCAACTAACGACATGCATCTCTTCTACGCAAAAAAAAAAGGGCATATGCCAAGTTTATTCTCAAAACTAAATAAAAAAGGTAGGCCGTCACAAACTAATTAAGCTCATGACCAAAAGATGTCGTTATAAAACAGCTCATGGGGCCGGCAGGTAGTTCTTGTCTCTTGGTATCTGACGCCTCTCCGTTGATGATGTGCTTGGGAAGGATTGGCGGTTTCGTACTAGACGTAGTAGTAACCACCATTCCAGACAGGCAGGCATAGCATGCTAGGTTAGGTACGTTTTGGATTGTGTGCAAGCCTGGGAAGAGCTAAGCTAAGGTTGCCTTGTGTTGATTTGTGTTGGAGTATGTATGGATTCTAGTCGAATTAGGGTTTCCCTGTTATATATATTCCCTGTAAGCCGCCGTTTGGGATATGAGATTAGAGTTGTAAATCCCCGGCATTGTAACCTCACCCCGATATAGTGAAGATTGTTGCTGGCTGGCGCCCGTGGTTTTTTCCCTCTCGCATTGGGAGGGTTTTCCACGTTAAAATCTCGTGTCTCTCTGCGATTGATCTTGTTTACTTCGTCGTTCCTCCGCCGTCGCGTGTAACAGCCTTGCTCTCATCTCACTGCAAACCAGATGCTCCCGAGTCCGTACACATGTTCTTCACATCTAGCCATGGTACACATAGTCCACTGAGTACTGGTTGCCTTGACTTGCAAGATCGGAAATGAAGCGATGCTACGGCGAATAATTCGCTCTCGTTAGCGATCATCTGATGTTTTTTCCTCGCTTACCGGACAGGGCGATCATGTCGGTCTGCGAGAGCCCGTTGGCGGTGAAGAGCGCCGTGAGCTGGTCGAGGTTGAACGACGGCGGCGGCAGCCTCCCGTTGACGCTGCTCGCCGTCGAGCTCAGCCCGTCCAGCCGTCCCAGCTCCACCGCGTACGACGGCCCGCCGGCCTGCACAAATAAATTACTTACTGATATGAGAAGGAAGGTATATATAGTAAGCTATGGTGTAGCTAGCTTGTAGAATGAAATGATCGAAAAGTGCAGCCACTTAATTTGCAGACGAAGTTTCTTTTTCGTACGTACATACACGCATCATGCGCGAAACAAAATAAAGATTCGGATATATCGTTGCATCTGGGGCGAGACTAATTAATTAGTTGCTTGCGGCGATCTGCCCATATGTGCACGTACGGTACGTAGGATATAGGGATAGTACGCTGCACGCACCAGGGCAATGGCGTCCCGGGCGGCCATGGCCAGTATGTCGGCGCAGGACACCCGGTTCCGGCACTGCGGCACGGCGTCGACGGCCGCCTTCGCCCTGATGACGGTGTCGAAGCCGTCGCCGGCCAGGGAGAGGTTGTTGGGGTGGTCCTTCTCCGCCGTGCTGTTCACCGTCGACGCGATCATCACCGACGCGTCGCACCCCTGCACGTTGTTCGTAGGGCTCAGGTCACTGCACTTACATATACAGGTACACGCGCTGCACTAAGTAAGTAAATTACCTGGACGAAGCAGTCGTGGAAGAAGAGGCGAACTGTGGCGCCGACGGTGATGGAGGTCTGCTGGAACTTCCTGGTGACGGCGTCACGGACGATGGTCTCGACGTTGGGGCAGACGCTGGCGTAGTAGTTGCGCCGGAGCTGCGCCGCGCAGACGGTGGCGCTGCCCGCCGCGGTGACCAGCACGAGAAGCGCCGCTACGAGCCTCATCTTGCGCGTTACTTTGTTGGTTACCGCCGCGACAATGGCGTGTGAGGAGCTAGGAGGCTATATATACAGCCAGTGGGCGTTGGGTGCTGTGCGTTGTAGTGCGACGCAAGTGAAGCGACGGCGATAAGGCTGCCTGCCTAACGGTTATTTGCGTGTTCTTTCAGATTATTTGTGATGTGCGCGTTTTCTTCTGAGATCAAGTTGTAACACTGCATGATCTGCACGTCATTCATCCATCCTTGGTGATTTTGTGCTGTATTTTGCATTGTGTGGTGAGGAAGAGAGCTCTAGAATCAAGTGGCTCGCAAGGGCACATGCGCTTGCCTACGCTACAATGGTACCTGTACCTGGTTTTCGCAGCTCGTGCAATGGTTTTGGGACCGTCGGATCAAGCTAACTGCCGTGCAGATCAATCAAGCCATCGATGTCTATCTATCTCATGTATCTTGGTGATGGTGATCAGACGATGATAGCACCACCACGTACGCATGACACAAGTTACTGTCATACTACCTGTCTTACTTATGCTGAGGTTAATGCTACAACACGAGTACACGACGTACATGCTCTGCTCGATCTGCAGGCAGGCAGGCAAGAAGTCTAGCCACAGTCGTAGATTCAGAGTTGGCATGCGCGCACATGATGAGTCATTTGGTAGCTTCAGAAGTGGATGGAGTTTAAGATCTCTGCGCTTTTGATCGATCAGTGGTGCAAAAGGAATGGAAGCCATGATCGATGAGCTAGATGCATGCGAATTCGGTGAAGGCAACATCTATCCTATCCCTCTGCTCTCTTTAGCCAATCAGAGCAGATCTCTCCCATGCATGCTGAAGCCGTATATTGGTCTCTTCTCTGTTCCAGATCCTGTACTTTACCTGCTACGTACATGCACCGAGGAAGATTCCTCCGGCGCACAGCCGCCGACCGGCGGGTTAATTGTGCTTCTACTGTTGCAACGGCTGATGGGCCTATTCTTTCGGATCTTGGCTTATGGATTTTGGTCTTAGTGTGAGCATGAGTACGAACGAATGAAAGCCAATAAGTCGCATCTAAAAGACTATCACAATAAGTTACTTCAAAACAGCAACGGAGAAGCCATTTCGTTTATTTATTTGAGAGAAGTCATAAACCATAAGCTCAAAAAAACAGACCCAACTTCAACTATACATGCTTGAAGAAAAGGCTGCATACCCCACAGCATCCTGTGTGCTAGCTGACCCGAGCTGGACAAATTGGTTCAATGACAGAGGAAAGATCTAGCTAGTTAGCACTACTGCACAAAAAGTCATCACATACGGTTCAAAAATTTATCATAGATGGTTTCGTGAGCCATCTGAGTTTATGAGTCAGTAATAATACGAGATCATCGCAGATGGCTTTTGAACCATCTATAAAGCAGTCTATCATAAACGATTTTTAGTAACAACTGTATGTGATAGTCGACTATCACAGACGGTTATTAATTCGTAACCGTCTGTGATAGTCTACTATCACAGACGGTTTTTACTAAAATTATCTGTGATGCATGGTTTATCACAGACGGTTTGTAGTTGCCGTTTGTGTAAAAATTGTCTGTGATAGTAGACTATCACATATGGTTACGAATTAATAACCGTATGTGATATGTTTTCTGTTCCTAAATCTATTTCTGTTTGTTGGCTAGCCTTAGGAAATGCTATCTGTTGTGGTTACAGACCAAACAGAGAGAGATGGTAGTGGAGAGTGAGGGAGATGAGTGAGAATGGCCTGCCTTCTCCCCATGACCTGTATTCATATATATGCACACATGAGGAGTGCTTTTCAGCTTATACCTTACATTCGTTTATCCCCTTCGGGGCACTTATGTCATTACACATGACCTATAATCGACCTTATAACCTCCTACTAGGCTCGCTGGGTTTAGGTGGGGCCACCCCTACAACAGAGCCTCTCATGGAGAAGGGCTTCACAGGCCGGCTATGTTGCCGAGTCCTTTGGCCCTCCGTCCTCGCGGCTCGTGAACTTTTCCAAACGCGACTGCAGGTTGCGCCATAGCCGGCAGATGCGCGGCGCCCGCCCCTACCCTTAGAACGGGTGGCGCGAGCCGGCGCGCCGGCGGTAGACGCGCGCCGCGCTCCGCCCCTACCTTCGAACGGGTGGCGCGAGCCGCGCTCGCCGGCGACGCGCGCATTCGCCCCTACCTTTGAACGGTGGTAGCGAGCCGGCGCCGCTGCTCCTTCGGGCGTAGCGAGCTATCGTGGCGACGCTGTGGTGAAGGCGGATGTTGCGCTGCCGCTTTCCCGCGCTTCACACGGCCACGGCCTCGCGCTTGATTGTGCGCTTTAAATGACGATCGAATCATGCCGACGCCGACCGCCAGGGCAGTGTCGCCGCTATGCACTGCCACGCGGGGCACGCGCGCTTGCAATCAAAGCGCCGTGGGATGTGAGCGGTTGCGTGCTCGCGGCCGTTCGCCGCTTCCCGTGGAAGCGACGCGTGTCGAGCGCCGCGATCGAGTAGTGCGCCGCTCGCCACCTACCATGCGCGCCTCCAGTGCCGACGGTTCTTCTTCCCAAGTCGCGGCGCTGTCGAACCGGGGTTCTAACCGAATCGCTTTACGTCAGGGGAGGCGAGCGGGCTTTATAAGGTGCCTCACCGTGATGGGAGCGCTTTGCCCGCCGCCGCTTAGTTCTCGCTTATTCCGTGCGTAGCGGCGCGGCTTCTCGCCTTAGTTTCCTTTGCCCTACCTTCGAAGACGATGGCGACCATGGCGACGCGCCTCGCCCTCCGGCGACTCCTCGTCTAGCCGGGACAAGCTGTCCTTCCTTCGGGATTACAAGTCGGTGTCGCGGCGCGCCAGATGCCGGCAGCGATGGGACGCCATGGAATACTCGGGGGCCGCTGTTCGCGTGCTGGGAAAGAGCCGGTGATCGAGGAGACGCTGCGGCGGCTTGTTCGTGACGGAAGATCGAGGTTCGGATGGGGCTCGCCACCCGCGCCGCAACGAAACGGAGCCGGCCCCGGAGACGAGACGATCGTTGCCGTCGCTTTTTGACGCCGCCTTCGCATGCCGCCAAAGATGTTTGTGGCGCGATCTTGCGGACCTATGGATTGAGTTAGCGCAGTGACGCCGAGCGCCATAGTCCGCTGGCCGTCTTCACGGGCGACGTGGACGTAAGGTCGGCATCCCAACGCGAGCTCGCTCGCCACCTCGCACGACGCCGCCGCCGCTTCAGGGAGGCCGGAGATGGAGCCATCTCCACTTTGGCAGCGTGGACTTCGTGGCCGCGGTCATCCTCGCGACGACGCCGTTCCCGCGCCGCCGCCTTGGGAAATGGGAGTCCGGCCGACGCGGTGGTGGTTTTATTACCACGCGACCGCCCGAGTGGCTCGCTATGCCGAGGCGGCCCATCTCGCTCAACACGTCACTGCAGCGTGAAGCCGAGGCCGACGACGCCAGAGACTCTAGAGGCTTGTCGGCGCCGCCGCGGCCATGTATGCGCGACCGGCCAAGAGTTCACGATGTACGGGTGGCGCCACCGCCCTCCCGGTGGAAGTACCCGAGCGAGGCAATGACCGGGCGGATGATATCTGCCCGCCAAGTGTCCCGCCGCTTCCGCCTCCGCCCTTGTAAGTTGTCTAGAGTGCAAAGGCATCTCTTGGCGATCCGCACTTGTTCTCACGTGGTCGCCTGCCGCCGCTTGTGCAAAGGGCTCGGCTGAAGACGCAGAGCGGCCGAGGTGTTCCTTGGTCCATACACCGAGGAGCACAAGCTACGCGAGGCCGCAACCCAAAGGGCGGCGCGGGCGGGTGAACCGCACGCGCGGTTTTGGGTATTGTTGTGCCGAACGCCGATACACGGGAGACTCCCGGGGACTTCGGTTCGTTAGGGCGGCGACGGCCGTGCAGACGCTTCGCTTCGGCGCGCGGGCTCGCCCGAGATCGCCTTACCACCGCCACCACCTTGGCACTGGCGCCGCTAGCGGACGCCGACCGTGACGCGCCGATGGACGATCCGGCGGACGCGCGCTCGATACTCCGGCCGCACTATCCGCAGACGCTGCGGCGTCTGGGCACAGCCTTCACTAGGCCGGCGCCACCAACCCGGAAGGAACGTTACGCCGATGAGGGGCGTGGCGGCGGTCTTCTGCTACGAGTGGATACGCCCGTGCGGCGAGACCGGCGGAGTAGGAGCTGCAGCCGCTAACGCCACGGAGGAATCGCCCTCGGATCCGCAGCCAAACGCCCTCGGATGCGCCTCTCGCCTCGGCGGGCGCTACAATGTTGCGTGCCCCATGCTTGGAGTTGTGGCACCGACGCCGCCGAGGGCCTCGCATCCGACCACCGAGGCGCCACGCCCGATCGGTGGTGAACAGACGCCACCTACTACCGCGGTGAGGGTGTAGGAGGTAAGCACGCTCCTCTCTCCGCTCGACTTCGCGAAACTCTCGCCGACCGCTCGCTCATTCCGTCAACATCAGGCGAGACGAGGTCTCCCGGCGTGGTGAAGGATCGAGCAACAAGGGAGGCGCGGTTCAAAACCTTGTGCAAGGTGTCACGCCGGCATCGCGCCGCCGAGGCGCCGGCCTCCACACCCTCGACGCGTGGGGTCCGGACCCGCCTTGTCCGACTACCTCCGCGGTGAAATACTCCGTGCTCTCACCGTGGCGCAGAGCGGGCCAGCAAAGCAGCCTTGACCGCGAATCGCCGTCATCATGCGAGGAGACCACTTGATACCGCGCCGCGGCCTCGTAAATAAGGGTGAGTGCGCGCGCCGCGTGTTTTGTGCGGTGCTACCGGCGGTGGTGATCGCTATTGCTGCTTTCATACGCTTGTCATCAGCGACGTGCTAGACGAGGCCCGTGTCCGGGAGCGGCGGGCCCTAGAAGCCAGGCTTCGTGAAGCGGATGACGCTCACGCGATAAAGGACGAAGAGCTCCGCGCGCTGGAGGGTGCCTTGGCAGCCATACAAGTCGAGGCCGAGGAGGCCACACGCGCCGCCGCAGAGGAACGCGCCTCCTTCCTGCGGCAGATTGCCGCCTTGGAGGGGGAGAAGGCCCAGCTGGCCGAGACTCTTGCAGGGAAGACCCGTGTCTTAGACGATGCGTCCGCGTCAGCCTAGGGGGCAATGGAGTCTCTGAACCGGGCCCTCCGTGATCTGTGCATTGACGCGTTCGACACCACCCACGCCGGCGACTGATGGAGACGCTTGGCCGACGAGGAGGGGCGCGCCGCGCCGTGGCGCCAAGACCTTTGGGGAGCATCGCGGCTATCTTGGCGCGTGCCTTGCCTCGGCATGCTTCACACCCGTGGGTGTAGGCACATGCAGGTGCCGAACCCTCACCGGATCTTCTGGCCACCGGGGCGCCACGACGCTATTCGCTCCATCGAGCCTAGCCTCCGAACTTCCACCGCGGATCCGAGTCGTGTCGAGGAGGATGCGGCGAGAGTTGCGGTACTGCAAGCGCCGCGCGGGGAGGGGACTTCTCCGCTGGCTCAAGAAGTTTCCCGAGGCCACGCAGCGGCCACGGCTCATCGCGCGCCGCGGAAGACCGAGGTGCCGATCACATCGAGCAAAAGAGGGGGGGATGCACTTGCGCGCCCATTCCTGTAATCAGTTGACCTCATATTTTTGAAATGAGACGATGCTCTATTTATTCTTACTGTTGTAAGCTGTGTGTTGGGCCGATGACGCCTCTTTTTTTAATAGTCCGTAGACCGTCGCGTGCGGGGCGAACCTCGACGCACATCTTATTTAGAGTCCGTGGACTCTCGCATGCGAGGCGAACCTCGACGCCACGCCTTATTTATAGTCCGTGGACTCTCGCGTGCGAGGCGACCTCGACGCCACGCCTTATTTAGAGTCCGTGGATCGTGCGTGCGGAGGCGACCTCGACGCCACGCCTTATTTATAGTCCGTGGACTCGCGCGCGAGGCGGACTCGACGCTACGCCTTATTTATAGTCCGTAGATCGTGCGTGCGGAGGCGACTCGACGCCACGCCTTATTTATAGTCCGTGGACTCTCGCGTGAGGCGACCTCAACGCTACGCCTTATTTATAGTCCGTAGATCGGTGCGTGCGGAGGCGACCTCGACGCCACGCCTTATTTATAGTCCGTGACTTTCGCGCGCGAGGCGACTCTCGACGCCACGCCTTATTTATAGTTCGTGATCGGCGCGTGCGGGCGACCTCGACGCCACGCCTTATTTAGAGTCCGTGGATCGCGCGCGCGTGAGGCGACCTCGACGCCACGCCTTATTTATAGTCCGTAGATCGTGCGCGCGCGAGGCGACCTCGATGCTACGCCTTATTTATAGTCCGTGGACTCGCGCGTGCGAGGCGCACTCGGCGCCACGCCTTATTTAGAGTCCGTAGATCGCGCGCGCGAGGCGACCTCGACGCTTCGCCTTATTTATAGTCCGTGGACTCTGCGCCGCATAATGGTACTTTGTGCGAGCAATGAAGTTTTATTGAACTCCGCTTGCGCGGCGAGCATCGCATGCAGGGGGCCTCTAGGCGTAATATCGCCGTAGCTTGTCCGCGTTCCACGTGGCGGCGAGTCCGCCCTCGAGCGTGGCGAGGCGGTATGCTCCTTCGCAATGCCTCCGTCACGATGAATGGACCCTCCCACTTGACTCCAGCTTGCCAACGGTCTCGCATGGAGCGCCGTTCTGAGGACGAGATCTCCAGGCTTGAAGCCCCGCGGGTATATGAACCGGTCCCGGGTGCGCACTATCTGCCGCGTGTACTTTTCAACGTGTTGAGCTGCGCTTGCCCGCGCTCCGTCGAGGAGGTCCAAGGACACGCGGCGGTCCTCGTCGAGCGCCGGGCGAGGACCCTCCGCGAACCGCCTTTGATTTCCTCGGGCGTCACTGCTTCATCGCCGAAAAGAAGCTTGAAAGGCGTGAACCCCGTTGGACGTGTTATCGTTGTGCGAAGGGACCAGAGGACGCTGTGTAGCTCGCTAGGCCACTTGCCCTTCGGCCCTCCGACCAGGCGCTTTTTTATGGCGGCAGAAATGGCGCCGTTCGCTTCTCTCAACCGCCTCCGTTGGTGGGGTGCCCAACCGAGGCGAACCGAGTGTGATGCCCATGCCTCGCAGAATTCTTTGAAGAGGTGGCGTCGAATCGCAGTGTTGTCCACGGTGAGCTCCTCGGCACGCCAAGCAACATATGATGTTTTGCCAGAGGAAACACCGCATGGCCGCCGAGGTTATTTTAGTCGTACCACTACCTCGAACCACCGGAAAAATATTCCAGTGCGACTACCACAAATCGCAGTCTCCGGGGCTCGTGGAAGTGGTCCTATTATGTCGACACCCCAGTAGCGCCAGCCGCCACACCGGGAATGGGGTTGAGGGTCGTCGGGGTGCGCGATGATCCGTACCATCCATTGGCACTTCGACACCGACGCACGAGGTCTCGGCGCCCGTGATGGCGATCGGCGAGAGAAACCCCGCTCAACGCATTTGCCGACCAATGACCTCGGTGCGGATGGGACCCGCACATGCCCGCGTGGATCTCCATAAGGAGGTTCTTCCTTCTTGGTCCGAGAGCGCGCAGAGGCGGTGCACGCACCCCTTCTTGTAAAGTATCCTTCAACACCGAAGGACTGGCGCGGTGTTGCGGCACGAGCTCGTGGGATCCTCCACTCGGCGATGCCTGCGCAGAAAGTTGAAGATGGGCTTCGCGATCGCCTCGCTGGACGATGTGGTGAACGAGGGCGCGCCTCGATTATCTGCGCTATGGCGCTGTGATAGTACTTCATAAAACGCTCCATCAGGGGGTGGCAGTTGTTGGCTGGCCGCCTTCGCGAGGGCGTCGGCTTGCTCATTTTCCGCGCGAGGGATGGCCTTGACTGTGATGCCCAAGAAGTGCCTTTCCCTAGCCCTAACCGCGGCAAGGTACTTGGCCAGCACAGGATCCTTGGCTTGATAAGACTTATCGACGTGGCCTGCCACCAAACGCGAATCCAGACGGACGAGCACCCGCCGCAAGGTCGATCGCTTTGAGCTTTGCGGTGCCAAGAGCAACGCCTCATATTCGGCTGTGTTATTGGTAGCTGAAAAGGCAAGGCGCGCTGAGTATAGCAGGCGCTGCCCCTCGGGTGTGACGATTATCGCGCCTACGCCCGCGCGCGCCGCCAGAGGCTCCGTCAACGGTGAGTGTCCAAACCGGTCGTTAGGTTCTTTGGCGGTGGGCCGACGAGTCCACTCGCGAGGAAGTCAGCGAGAACTTGAGATTTGATTGCCGCCCTCGAGGCGTATGTCGTGAGAACGGGGCGAGCTCGGTGGCCCACTTGCCAATACGCCACGTGGATTCTTTGTTGTGCAACATCTCCGCCACCGGGAATGAGGAAGGCACTGTGATTGGGTGGGCCAAAAATAATCTTTGGAGCTTCGAGGCCATGACCAATGCGTAAGCAAGCTTTTCCAAGCTCGGTATATCTCGCCTTGGCGCCTTGAAGGGCTTCGAGAGGCAAGTATACCACCAGACGGCACCTTCCTCTAGGACGAGGACGGCGCCGACCGTGGGTCGACGCGCGCGAGAGAGCGGGAGGAGCCTCGGTGTTGGGGCGACGGGTGGGGAGACTCGCCAGTGTTTCTTGAGCGCGTTGAACGCCTCCGACAATCACCATCCCAACGAACTGGCCGCACCGCGAGTGTCTTAAAGAATGGCAAACCCGCTCCGCCGCTCGAAAGGAAGCGGCTCAAGGTCGCCATGCGCCCGCCACCTTTGGACTTCCTCGCCGCCTTGGGCGCTCCATACCCAAGATAGCGCCAATCTTATTAGGGTTCGCCGATGCCCCGCCGGACACGAGGAAGCCTGTTTGCCCGCCGCACGCCAAGACGCACTTGTCGTGGTTGAGCTTGATGCCGCTTTCCGAGGTTGTCGAAGGTCTCCCGGAGGTCCCGCCATGCAAAGCGAGCCGCTGGTTTTGACTACCACGTCGCCGACGAGGCCTCGACATTCCTCCCGAGCCGGGTGGCTAGGGCAATGGCGACGAGGCGGGTAAAGGTAGCGCCCGCATTCTTCAGGCCAAAGGGCATCCTGATGAAGCAGAAGGTACCGACTGGTGTGATGAAGCTAGTCTTGCTCTCGTCGTCTTCCACCATGTAGACCTGATGATAGCCGGAGTAGGCATCCAAGAAACTCATTAGCTCGCATCCCGCGGTAGCATCAACCAATTGATCGATGCGCGGCAAAGGGTAATTGTCCTTTGGGCACGCCTTGTTGAGTGCCGTGAAGTCGATGCACATGCGCCAGGCCCCGCTAGCCTTCTTGACCAATACTGGGTTGGCGAGCCACTCTGGATGATGGACCGCGCGGATGACCCCAGCTCGGAGAAGCTTTTCCACCGCCACCTTGGCCGCTTGTGCGATCCATGGACATGCGCGGCTTTGCTTGACCGGTTGGCGTCGGGGCGGACCGCCAAGCGGTGCTCGATTACTGCGCGGTCCACGCCCTTGATATCTTCTGGTGCCCATGCGAAGTTGTCGGTGTTGCTTCGAAGCACTTTGAGTAAATCTTGCTCGACCTCGAGAGCCCTCACCGATAGAGACAATCGCCCCTCCGCTCGAGCGGCACTTTTGACTCCGCCTCGCCGAGGCTTAGCGCCCACCCGGGCGGAGGCGCGCTACCAAGCACGCCGTAGGGCGTGCACGGCGATGCGGATCTGGCCGCCGACCGATACGCTCGGCGAGGTCTTGGTCGCGAAGACGGTGATGACACCCTCCGCCCGGAGCTTCATACATAAGAAGGCGTGGTGTGGGACCGCCGAAAGAGTTGATGGCGGGCCACCCCAATATGACGTTGTAGGTGTGTGCGATGTCCACAACGCCGAATATGACATGGTGGTCCGGATGTTACTCTCTGGCAGAGCGTAGCGGGGAGGACACTCGCCTATGGCTGCAGCGGCGGACCTCCGATGCCACTGCGGAGCTCCGCGGCTCCATGCGACTTGGTGGGTTCCCATACGATCGAGGGCCCTGACGCCGCAACCCGCGATGTGGGCCTGGATGACCAGAGGATCTTGATGAGGGAACTCCACGCCCCTGGCGTCATTCATGGTGAAGGTGATGTTGCGGGCGCCGGCCATGATTGCGGCCGTCCACAGGGCCCCGATAAGGAGCCTCCGAATGACGCTGACGACGCTGCGGCTCGTGCGTTTTCTGGCCGAGCTTGCGAGCTGCCTCTGATGCCGCTCCCGACCTCGGCAGGAGCCGGCGGGCGAGTCCCGAGATGCGCCATCGCCGTCGCAACTCCACGATCGCGGTGCGTCTTCGTATAGTGATGACCATAACCGTGCACCTCGCACCATTTGCCGTAATAGAGTTGCTCTTGCTCGCGCGGGTCGCCATCGCGCCGAAGCTGCGCCAGCGTCCTCGGCGGGTATTTTCGATGACGGCGTATGGGGGCCTTTGGTGGTTCGCGCTGGTGACGCCGGCTTGCATTCGCCGTTGAAGAGCCTTCCGCTTCCGGCCTGCTTTGCTCCTGGGGTCCTCGAGCCACGCCGCTGTGCGATCTGCGAAAACAGGACTCGGATCAACGCGCCGCGCGCACACGGCTAGACGATGGGGCGTCGCGGTGTCCGCTCCTTCCGCGCGAGCTGCGGCGTACATCGGGCGCGCTGGCGACGTCGAGCCTCTTGCATGTCACGGACGGCTCATGAACATCCCCAACTCCCGCCGAATGCTTTGAGGCCACAACAGGCGCCGTAACATCCTCGATTTTGAGCCTTTTTGAAGCTTTCAAATAAAATTCACCATTTGAATTTATCTGAATTAATTAAAGCTTAAATGAAATTTTATGAATTAAAAAGATTTAATACGATTAAGTTAAGCATTAAAATGTGCTAAAAGTATTTTATTTGAGTTCCCGAGCCTCAAGAGCTTTTCTCGCATTTTATGTGATTTTTCTGATTTATTTGCTATTTTCTAGAGCTCAAAAGTATTTGTTTGAATTTCGGAAAAGAAAAGAAATCCTAAATCGCCAATGGGCGAAACCCACCACCGCCGCCCAGCTTCGCCCGCCGATCCGCCTGCCTCGCCACGCCACGCTGCCGATCCGCCGCTCCGCGCGCGCTTGCCGCCCTTCTGGATGTGTGTCGCGTGTCACCCATCCACCGCTGCCACTCGCCACGCAAGATCGCAGCCGCCGCTTAGCAAGTCGCACCGTTTACGAGTGGGACTCTCGGTCGTATCCCACCCGACTCGTACTCGTGGCCGACCAGACACCTCTACGATCGTATAAAGGCCGAACCCCGTGTCTCCTCGTCCCAAGTCAAGCCTCGCCCCGAAGTTGAGCCGCAAACCGAAGTCGTGCGCCCGCCACCGTGGTCATACGCGTAGCCGCCGCCGTGGTCGTGCCGAGCTCGAGATCGTGTCGCCCCGCCGCCGCTTCGCCTTCGCCGATCCGCCGCCGCCGGTGAGTCCGTCCGCCATCCGTGGTCGAGATCCGCGTGGTCGTGGGTTCTCTGACCACGCTGTAGAGCCTTAGTCGTAAGTCGTAAAGCCACCGGAAAGTTCTTCGTGGTCGTAAAGTTCGGCCGTGGTCGTAAATCGACCACGTGGTTGTAACCCTCCGATCGCGTTTGCCGTGGTCGTAACCCTCCGATCGCGTTTGTCATGGTCGTAGTCCTCCGATCGCGTTTGCCGTGGTCGTAACCCTCCGATCGCGCTTGTCGTGGTCGTAGTCCTCCGATCGCGTTTGTCGTGATCGTAGTCCCTCCGATCGCGCTTGCCGTGGTCGTAACCCTCCGATCGCGCTTGCCGTGGTCGTAACCCTCCGATCGCGTTTGTCGTGGTCGTAGTCCTCCGATCGCGTTTGTCGTGGTCGTAGTCCTCCGATCGCGTTAGCCGTGGTCGTATCCCCTTTTCGACCACGTTGATTCCCGAATATGACTTGTTTTCTCGATTTAAAACTTCGCAGAGCCCGCTCTCCTCGCCCCAGCTCCGATTGACCCGATTCTTTTCCTAAATTCATCTAAAACTGAGCTCTATCTTTGGTTCAAGTTTGAGAATTTTTGGAGTTCATTTGAATTTTATTTGATTTTATTTTGTGTTTCGATTTGCGTTCTCTCTCGTTAGATCACGCGCTCAAGGAGCGGAAGTTGATTTGAAGATCAAGAGCCGCCAAGCGAGCAAGGCCAAGGCAAGTCGTGTCCTTTGATCATGTTGAACCCAGTTTGTAATCTATTATTTAATTAGTTTGTTTTAAATTATCTTGCATCGCTGTTTTTATTCAAACCCTTGTATTGGTAGTTATCGCCCCAATTGGTTATTTCCCTCCTTGATATTTTGGAATACCTTGATGCCATTGTCACCTTAGGTTGGGAATTTAATTAGTGATGCTATGTTATTTGTCACATTGGGTTGGTACGATTAGAATGCTTAGCCTTGCTTATTTTGCGAAAGGGTTCATCTTCACATGTGGTTAATTAATCTTGACTTAATGATATACTTGAATGTGGTGGTTAACCACGATTATAAAACTTGTTCCCATGGCATGGGTAGTGTCATTGGTGTTGGTTATACAAAATTGGTTTTCACTTGGGCGATTGATCGCAAAGAAAGGGGGTGCTGAATGCACATGGGATGTGGATGCTTCGCCTGGGTAATTCTTAAGGACTTAACTTTGTGCGCCATTGATCTGAGCTAAGTCGTGCAAACCACATGTCTAGTATGGGATAGACCTAGCATAATAATTTGTGAAGTCTCCACTTTGGTTTTGCTACCATGTTGTTGTGGCGTAAGAGGGGCAATTATCGACTAGGGGTTACCCTACTGACGCTAAACCTTAGCGAGTGGGATCGGTGGAGATGGATCATTGTAAAAGCCTTGTTGTGATTATCTTTAACGTGAGGATTATCACATCGTGTGGGTACAGTTGTGCAACCTCTACAGAGTGTAAAACTATTCGAATAGCCGTGTCCTCGGTCATGGACAATGCTCGGTGATCTCACACGAGGGGTAGAGTTTTCATAAAAACTCGTTTGGGTTAAGTTGGGAAGTGAATGGTTAGTTCACTGTGTTCATTTCATGGATCTTGGTTCATGGTGGATTCCTTGGGTGAATGGTCAATTCACTTGTGGTTGATCTCAATTCCTTTGGTTACTTATTTATTATCATTTACAAAGCTTGCTTTTCAATCTACTTATTGTATTTACTTTAAATTGTTGCTTTCGCAAAATTAACCTCTCACCATCCATTGGTAAGCCTTGCATACTATATTGCATCTTTGTTACAAACGACTTGCCGAGTACTCTATGTACTCACGGCTTTATGCCCTGTTGCTCGATTGAGGAGGAGGAGAATCACCAGCAGGAGGTTCCGTATGAGAGTACTTGACGCCTTCGCGGATTAGGCTTCGTTCTCCACTCGATAGCCTTGTGGGCGTGTCGATTGGCTCACGCGCTTTCTTTTGGAATTCCGCTAGTTTTTGTTAAGCCCTTCAAAGCTAATAATTGTAAGCTTGACCATAAGGTCGTACTCGATGATTATTAATAATATTTGAGTCTTTTCCTAGTAAATCGTGATATGTTCGATATTTCATCTTTGTTTATACTGCAGTGCGCTTAGCGTGATCCCGGACTAGTGCAGAATACACAGGAGAGTCCGGATTTGCATATTCGGTCTCGACAGAGATGGTATCGAGCTATATCGATCGTAGGATCGAGCCCTAGTTAGAATGGTCGAATTAGTCAAGATTTCAAAATTTATTTTCTAAATCAAATCAACCAAATGATTGTATAGTAATTCTTTATTCGTACCTCATTCTTAGGATTCTTTCTCCTTGCCTCCTCTGAAATAGTGTTTTCGAATTTCAATTTGACTTCTTATCCCCATAATGTCCATAGATGTCTCGAGTGTCCCTCGATCAAAGTGAAAGTTGGCATGGAATTCTTCAAGCTGTGCTGTGTGAATTTTGGATCAAGGAAGCATCCAATATGTCAAGAAAAGATTGGGAATGTCCGGGAAGATTAGGAGCCATTAGCTTTGAACCTTGTTATAGTTTTAGTATCGTGTAGATCGTCTTGCTTCTTATTTGCCGTTGGGTGTGATGTGAGCTGCAGTTTTGCTTCTAGCATTATGATGCAGTCATGTCAAAAGTCTTTTTGTGGAGTTTATTGCTTCTTTTGTTAGCCTTTTCGGCTAAGTGTTTGCTTAGTTTTAGGATTGCCATTAGTTACCCCCTTAGACGAGTTTACCACTTACCTTTGCTTTTCCCTCTTACCTATTGAGCCTTGAAGAGTCAGTTCTCAACAAATGGTCTTTTCCTTCGAGCGAGCGAAATGGTTGACACCGAGTTCGCAGACGCGGTCAAATGAACCAAGATCCGAAGGCGATAATGGAAACCAAGCAACTCCAGAGCAAAGATGCGAATCCTACTGGTTTAGATCCGACCTGAGTCGGTTCATGGCCGCCTGCACCCAATTAATGAATACCATGATGCGAGAATATGAACGCAATGATGAATCGGCAGAATCAAGAAATGGCAATGCCCCAACCATTCGTCAACGGTCTAAATTTGCGAAATTCATGAGGACAAGGCCACCCACTTATTCACGATCTTCTGAGCCTTTGGAAGCCGATGACCGGATGCGCTCAACGTAAAAGAAGCTTAATCTTGCCCATTATGCGGACCGCGAGAAGGTTTTGTATGCCGCCTCCAGCCTAGAAGGCGCTGCGGTGAATGGTGGGAAAACTCATCATGGCCGCTCATGAAGATCAAGATAGCATCACTTGGGCGGAGTTCTCCGCAGCTTTTAAATCATACCCATGTTTTGGGCGGAGTGATTGAGATGAAGAAGGAGGAATTCGGAGTTACCGCAGAAGAACATGTCGGGAGTGAGTATCTCAATAAATTCACCCACTAGCCCGTTATGCCCCTGAGGATGTCGCTACAGATGATGCCCGTCAAAAGAGGTTCAAGAAAGGACTAAACCCGGCCACGAAAGTTCAAGTGGTGGGAAATGACTACGCCCGACTTTCAAAACATGGTGGACAAAGCGATGCTCATTGAGGAGAGTCGTCGTGAGTTAGAGGAATCTCATAGCGAGGATGATGCAGCAAGGATCACAGATGCACTGTGCCCGGAGGACCCGCTCAAGACGCTTTCAGCCCGCTTGTGTTCCATGCAGCCAGATTCAAAACACCGCACGGCTCCTCGCCGCTTCTCATCGGGACCAAGGCCAATTCCATTGGAAGCCAACAGCAGAGGATCACCATGCCCATGACAGCAGTTACCTGCTTCAAATGCCATGAACGGACATTATGCCAACAAATGCCCGCAGAATCAAGCCTTGACACCAGTTCGTTTCAACTTGGGCTCTACACCAGATCGGACTCCGCAGAGTCGGGACGCGAGCACCGCAAACATCAAGTCAACCCAACAGAGGATCACAGCATCGTGCTGCGCGGCGCTTGAACCATGTCACCATGGAGGAGGCTCAAGCGGCACCAGATGTTGTGATCGATAAGTTTCAAGTAAACTCGCCTCGCAATGCTTTTGTTCGATTCGAGCTTCACATTCGCTTGTGTCCCTGAGTTTTGCTCTAAAGCATAAATTGGAAGTTGTTGCTCTTGGTTCTATTTTCTTGGTTTAATCCCCTGCCCGAGATGAGTACCAATCTAGGATGCCCTAGAGTTAAAATAGCCATCCAAGGAATAGAGTTCTCCGCTGATTTGGTAGTGCTAAATATCCGATCTTTGGATGTGATTCTGGTATGGATTGGCTCAAAAGCATCAAGCGGTGTTGGAATGTGGAAGTCGAGCCGTCACCTTGGTCTGGTTGGATGGAAGTAAAGTTAGATTTAAAGCCAACATGAAGCAACCGTAAAAAGTGATGGTATGCCAAAGCAAAGGGATCATGATAGAGGAAGTACCAATTGTGCGAGAATATCCCGATGTATTCCCGATGATCTTCCCGGGATGCCACCCACGAGAAGTAGAGTTCGCAATTGAGTTAGTCACCGGGTACATCGCCTATTTCCAAGAGACCTGCCAATGCCCGCCAATGAATTGGCGAATTGAAGAAACAAATACAAGAGTTGTTGGATAAAGGCTATGTCGCCTAGTACCTCTCGTGGGGAGCACCAGTATTGTTTGTCAAAAGAAGGATGGTAGCAACGCATGTGCGTGGATTACCGAGCTCTCAATGAAGTTACCATCAAGAACAAGTATCCCTTGCCCGAATTGATGACTTGTTCGATCAACTAAAAGGAGCCGAGTGTTTTCCAAGATTGATTTGAGGTCGTTATCATCAAATGAAGATTCGACCGAGGATATACCTAAGATGATTCTCAACTCGTTATGGTTTATACGAATTCTCCGTAATGTCTTTTGGCCTAACCAATGCCCCAAAGATACTTCATGTACCGATGAACAAGGTGTTCATGGATTACCCGATAAGTTCGTTGTCGTGTTTATCGATGACATTCGATCTACTCCAAGAATGAGGAAGAACATGAAGAGCATTTGAGGATGATATTGCAGAGGTTGCGAGCATAAGTTGTATGCCAAGTTTAGCAAATGTGAATTTTGGATGAAGGAAGTTGCGTTTTGGGCCATGTGATGACCGCAGAGGAGTAGCAATTGACCCCGAAAGTGAACGATGTACTCACTTGGAGGGTACCAACGCCGATAACTCAAGTCGAAGCTTCACGGAATGGCGGGTTATTACCGCCGTTTCATTGAAGGATTCTCGATGTAGCGCGCCGCCACTCACCGTTGAAGAAGGAAAAGAAATTTGAATGGACCAGGAGTGAGAGAGTTTTCGAAATTAAAGGAGAGCCTAACAACAACACAAGACTAATTCTACCCGACTTCAAGAAGGACTTTGAGATCTCATGTGATGCATCCCGCAAAGGTTTGGGGTGTGTGTGATGCAGACAAGAGGGTGGTGGCTTATGCATCACGCCACCGAGACCACACGAAGAGAACTACCCCACGCATGACTTGGAGTTGGCAGCGATTGTGCATGCCACTGAAAATTTGGCGTCACTATTTAATGGGTAAATCAAGTGAGATCTACACGATCATAAGAGCCTGAAATATATTTTCACACAATCGGAGCTCAACCTAAGACAAAGAAGATGGTTGGAATTAATAAAGGATTATGACATCGAATCCATTATCATCCAGAAAAGCCAATGTAGTGGCGACGCGTTGAGCGTAAAGGTGTATTGCAATACGGTGATGGTCAAGGAAAACCAACCAGCTCTACAAGAGGAATTTGAAGCTTAGTTTGGAGTTGGTTGAGGAAGGGATGTTAGCTACCTTGGACTTGCAAATGACTGGATAGTCGATTCGTCACGAGCAACTGGGGATGAAAATATCCAGAGAATCAAAGAAGGTTTAAAGGAAGGCAAAGCACCCGCTTTGTGGAAGACGATCGGGAATCATGTGGTATAAGACGCGTTTGTGCGTACCAAACAAGGGGAATCAAGAAGTTATTACTTAAGGAAGCGCATGAGTCCTTATATTCAATCCATCCCTAGCGATACCAAGATGTACCAGATATTAAAGACAAATATTGGTGGCGGTATGAAGTGCGAGATAGCCGAGTATGTAGCACTTTGCGATGTGTGCCAAAGAGTGAAGGTCGAACATCAAAGACCAGCGAGTTTGTTGCAACCCTTGAAGATTCCTGAATGGAAGTGGGAAGATGTGGGAATGGACTTTATTACAGGCTTACCCAAGACTAAAGAGGGCTACGACTCAATATGGGTAATTGTGGATCGACTAACGAAGGTCGCCACTTTCTTCCGATCAAAACAACTTATTCGGTGATAAATTGGCCGAGTTATACATGTCCGTGATTATGAGTCTTCATGGGGTGCCCAAGAGGATAGTATCGGATCGTGGGTCGCAGCTTACTTCACGATTTTGGAATAGCTTTCACGAGGCAATGGGTACTCACTTGAGCTTCAAGATCTGATATCATCCGCAAACCGATGGTCGACGGAGCGTGTGAATCAAATCACGGAGGATATGTTAAGAGCTTGTGTATTGGATCACGGAGCTAAATGGGATAGTTGTTTACCTTTGCGGAGTTCTCCTACAATAACAGCTACAGACTAGTCTACAAATGTCACCGTTTGAAGCCTGTATGGCGAAAATGTAGAACCCTCTCAATTGGAAAGAGACGGGGAGAGTCAAATCTTGGGGCCGTAATGTCTTGTGAAGCGAAGAGAAAGTGCGTTTGATTCAAGAAAGGCTAAAGCATTGCCCAAGCATGTAAGAGTTATCTTGATACTCGTCGAAGAGATTTAAGTTTTGAGCCAAATGACTATGTGTATCTCGGATCACACCTTCAAAGGTGTTAAGAGATTTCAAATGAAGGGAAAGCTAGCGCCAAGGTATGTGGGGCCATTTAAAATTTTAAAGCGCAAAGGAGAGGTTGCATACCAGCTGGAATTACCAAACACCTTGAGCGGGATCCATGATGTTTTCCATGTATCTCAACTAAAGAAGTGCTTGAGAGTGCCAGAGGAAGCAGTGCCCGTAGAGGCGGTGGATCTTCAGGAGGATCTGTCTTATAAAGAACATCCTATAAAATTTTTGGAAGTGGCAGAGCGTGTAACCAGAAGAAGGACAGTTCGCTTTTGCAAGGTTCAATGGAGCAACCATTCCGAGGAGGAAGCAACCTGGGAGAGCGAGAAGGATCTTAGAGCGGAGTTTCCAAACCTATTCCTTAGAGAGCCAGAATCTCGGGGTCGAGATTCCGTTTAAGGGGGGGAGGTTTGTAACATCCTGATTTTCAGAGCCTTTTTGAAGCTTTCAAAATAAAATTCACCATTTGAATTTTTCTGGAATTAATTAAAGCTTAAATGAAATTTTATGAATTAAAAAGATTTAATACGATTAAGTTAAGCATTAAAATGTGCTAAAAGTATTTTATTTGAGTTCCCTGAGCCTCAAGAGCTTTTCGGCATTTTATGTGATTTTTCTGATTTATTTGCTATTTTCTAGAGCTCAAAAGTATTTGTTTGAATTTCTTGAAAAGAAAAAGAAAAGAAATCAAAACCGCCAATGGTCGAAACCCACCAGCCGGCCGCCTAGCTCGCCCGCCGATCCGCCCGCCGCCTGCCCACGCCACGCATCGCGATCCGCGCTCCGCGCCGCTTGTTCCCTTCGGATGTGTGCCGATGTCACCCATCCACCGCCGCCGCCGCTCGCGCGATCGCAGCCGCCGCTTTGCAGCAAGTCGTACTGCTACGAGTGGGACTCTCGTGTCGTATCCCACCCGACTCGTACTGCGTGGCGACCAGACACCTCTACGATCGGGTATAAAGGGCCGAACCCCGTGTCTCCTCGCCCCAAGTCAAGCCTCGCCTCGAGTTGAGCCGCAAACCGGTCGTGCGCCCGCCACCGTGGTCATACGCGTAGCCGCCGCCGTGGTCGTGCGGAGCTCGAGATCGTGTCGCCTCGCCGCGTTCGCCGCCGCCGATCCGGCCGCCGCCGGTGAGTCCGCCGCCATCCGTGGTCGTAGATCCGTGTGGTCGTGGGTTCTACGACTACGCCAGAGCCTTAGTCGTAAGTCGTAAAGCCACCGGAAAGTTCTTCGTGGTCGTAAAGTTCGGCCGTGGTCGTAAATCGACCACGTGGTTGTAACCTCCGATCGCGTTTGCCGTGGTCGTAACCCTCCGATCGCATTTGCCGTGGTCGTAACCCTCCGATCGCGTTTGTCGTGGTCGTAGTCCCTCCAATCGCGTTTGCCGTGGTCGTAACCCTCCGATCGCGTTTGTCGTGGTCGTAGTCCCTCCGATCGCGTTTGTCGTGGTCGTAGTCCCTCCGATCGCGTTTGTCGTGGTCGTAGTCCCTCCGATCGCGTTTGCCGTGGTCGTAACCCTCCGATCGCGTTTGCCGTGGTCGTAGTCCCTCCGATCGCGTTTGCCGTGGTCGTAGTCCCTCCGATCGCGTTAGCCGTGGTCGTATCCCCCTTTTCGACCACGTTGATTCCCGAATATGACTTGTTTTCTCTGATTTAAAACTTCGCAGAGCCCGTTCTCCCTCGTCCTAGCTCCGATTGACCCGATTCTTTTTCCTAAATTCATCTAAAACTGAGCTCTATCTTTTAGTTCAAGTTTGAGAATTTTTGGAGTTCATTTGAATTTTATTTGATTTTATTTTGTATTTCAATTTGCGTTCTCTCTCGTTAGATCACGCGTTCGAAGGAGCGGAAGTTGGATTTGAAGATCAAGAGCCATCAACTGAGCAAGGCCAAGGCAAGTCGTGTCCTTTGATCATGTTGAACCCAGTTTGTAATCTATTATTTAATTAGTTTGTTTTAAATTATCTTGCATCGCTATTTTTATTCAAACCCTTGTATTGGTAGTTCTCGTCCCAATTGGTTATTTCCTCCTTGATATTTTGGAATACCTTGATGCCATTGTCACCTTAGGTTGGGAATTTAATTAGTGATGCTATGTTATTTGTCACATTGGGTTGGTAATGATTAGAATGCTTAGCCTTGCTTATTTTGCGAAAGGGTTCATCTTCACATGTGGTTAATTAATCTTGACTTAATGATATACTTGAATGTGGTGGTTAACCACGATTATAAAACTTGTTCCCATGGCATGGGTAGTGTCATTGGTGTTGGTTATACAAAATTGGTTTTCACTTGGGCGATTGATCGTGCAGTAAAGGGGGTGTTGAATGCACATGGGATGTGGATGCTTCGCCTGGGTAATTCTTAAGGACTTAACTTTGTGCGCCATTGATCTGAGCTAAGTCGTGCAAACCACATGTCTAGTATGGGATAGACCTAGCATAATAATTTGTGAAGTCTCCACTTTGGTTTTGCTACCGATGTTGTTGTGGCGTAAGAGGGGGCAATTATCGACTAGGGGGTTACCCTACTCGACGGCGAAACCTTAGCGAGTGGGATCAGGTGGAGATGGATCATTGTAAAAGCCTTGTTGTGATTATCTTTAACGTGAGGATTATCACATCGTGTGGGTACAGTTGTGCAACCTCTACAGAGTGTAAAACTATTCGAATAGCCGTGTCCTCGGTCATGGACAATGCTCGGTGATCTCACACGAGGGTAGAGTTTTCATAAAAACCGGTTGGGTTAAGTTGGGAAGTGAATGGTTAGTTCACGGTGTTCATTTCATGGATCTTGGTTCATGGTGGATTCCTTGGGTGAATGGTCAATTCACTTGTGGTTGATCTCAATTCCTTTGGTTACTTATTTATTATCATTTACAAAGCTTGCTTTTCAATCTACTTATTGTATTTACTTTAAATTGTTGCTTTCTGCAAAATTAACCTCTCACCATCCATTGGTAAGCCTTGCATACTATATTGCATCTTTGTTACAAACGACTTGTCGAGTACTCTATGTACTCACGGCTTTATGCCCTCGTTGCTCGATTGAGGAGGAGGAGAATCACCACAGGAGGTTCCGAATGAGAGTACTTCACGTCTTCGCGGATTAGGCTTCGTTCTCCACTCGATAGCCTGTGGCGTGTCGATTGTCGCCGCTTTCTTTTGGAATTCACGCTAGTTTTTGTTAAGCCCTTCGGGCTAATAATTGTAAGCTTGACCATAAGGTCGTACTCGATGATTATTAATAATATTTGAGTCTTTTCCTAGTAAATCGTGATATGTTCGATATTTCATCTTTGTTTATACTGTATGCGCTTAGCGTGATCTTGACTAGTGCGTAATACACAGAGAGTCCGGATTTGCATATTCGGGTCTCGACACGCCGGTGGCGGGTGGGTCATCGCAGCGCCGTGGCGAGGGTGGGTCGCCGCGCGCCGGCGGGCGGTCGTCGCGGCGCGCGCGTCGGGGTGGGTCGTCGCAGCGCCGATGGCGGCGGCGGTCGTCGCAGCCGGGTGGGGGCGGGTCGTCGCAGCGTGAACGCCGACGTCCTCGGCCGCGCACTGCGTCGCTAGCCGCGCCGCAGCCGATGCCGAGGCCCCGTACTCATGCGATGCTCGACCCGCCACCTTCTTTCCCTTCGCCGCCGCTGACGGCTTTTTCTGTGCCATCCTTTTTTCAGGTTTCGGGCTTACTCCTGTCCTCCCCACGGACGACGCCAACTGTTGTGGTTACTGACCAAACAGAGAGAGAGATGATAGTGGAGAGTGAGGGAGATGAGTGAGAATGGCCTGCCTTCTCCCCATGACCTGTATTCATATATATGTACACATGAGGAGTGCTTTTACAGTTATACCCTTACATCTGGTTATCCCCTTCGGGGGCATTTATGTCATTACACATGACCTATACTGGACCGTATAACCTCCTACTAGGCCTGCTGGGTTTAGGTGGGGGCCACCCCTACAACACTATCCATGCCCTCTGAAACAAGCATCTTCAATACAGTATATATACATCAAATTCACATTCATTCATTTCAGAAACAAGAACATCTATTTCATAAATCATTTAACATAAATGATATAAATAATTATCCATCTATGAACAAATACACACATGAACAATTAAGCTCAATCTTATCCTAGTGAAATTCATTCTACATTATGGAACTTCCCATCTTCTTTTATGGCTTTAGACACCAAGAAGTACGCACAATATCCTCAAATATATTTGAGGTTGGCCTGTTCCAATGGAGTTGTGGTGATGGACGGAACATATCAGTAGGAAGATCAATGTCGTGCATACATATATAAATTGATAAGTATGAAATAATTATCACAAGATAGGCAAACCTCAGGATCGTTCTTCGTGGAACCAACGAGTAGTTGCATGTTGTGGCAAACATAGAATCCACAGGTACTGTTGCCCAGCGGCTACTAGCGGCACTGCAAAAATAAAATTTGTTGTGATCGTGATCGTCTCCCTCCTGACCACCGTCTCCACCGTGTCCTTCCTCCTTCCACTCCAACAACGGGAACTCACCGGTAAGTCCTATTCTTCCTCTCCTCCTCCCACTACGAAACTCATAGACCTTTTTCTTGTCAGCTTGTCTCTCAAATCTAGTGTTCTAGGTAGCCATTTTGAGTAAGGAGAGCAGGAGGAGGCTGTTGTTTGTGAGAAACATTGCTGAGGTGCAGATATTACGAGAGGAGGGAGATGAAGGAGCACCGGATCGAGTGTCGTCAGTGAGCAATCAATCCTCCTCCTTGCACTCCTTTTTTTTCTCCTTTCCCCAAAAATTTTTTGGGCAAGAAAACCAGGCGATTTGGTCTGGTCTGGTCTTGTGCTGTGGTAGATACTTTGTTAGTAGTTGTTCTTTCTGTTCTTGAATGGATGTGATGATTTTGCTGCCCCTTGGAGATCCTTAGCATCTTTAATAGATTATTAATCCTCATCACATATTTTAATGTTGTAGCTCATTATTTAGATAATGCTTACAGGCTAAACAAGAGAGTCATAGAGTTTAAGTTAATTGCCAAATCACACATGGGAAAGGCCATTGCCAAGCGCATACTAGACATAATTGATGATTTTAAGATAGATAATAAAATTATTTCTATAACTCTTGATAACGCATCGACGAATATGAAGCTATGAACATCCTCACCCCAATGTTGCAAATATATATTGGTGAATATGTTCTCCATCAGAGATGTGTATATCATATCTTGAACCTTATTATGCAATACGGTATACAAGCGATTTATTTGAACAATATCCACAATGCCCATGTTACCTCATAAGTTCACCGTAAGTGGTAGGAAGGTTCGTGAAGTACTGCACAACCAATGGCAATGATACAAGAAAATTCGATCTTAATATGAAGATGAGGTGAAACTCAACATACATCATAATGAAGAAGGTGCATGGGTATGAACATATTATATCTGTCTTTGTCAATGCTAACTCTTATAATAATGAATTGGTAGTTACTAATTCAGATTAACAAATTGCTAGCTATTTTTCAGAGTTTTTAAAGACCTTTTTAAAAGTGACTATTGTTTTATCCGGTGTTTACTACAATACCTCTTACTTAGCCATAGACTTTATTTGGCTAATTGCAAATAATTTTGCTAAATTTAGGGGGGACACCTTTTAGGCTATGTTGATGCAGCAATAGAGGAAAAAATGTTAAATATTTTGGATCTATTTCACAACTATATTGCTTTGCAATCATTTTTTATCCTACAAAAAAGTTAGTAGGTTTGCATATTGGTATGGAGGAAATAGGTGAATGCCTCAGTCTTGATTTCTTTGAAGGTTTCAAACATGCCAAAATGGAATGTTTTGTTTTCATATTTCTCTTGTATCATGACGAGGTTGGCAGCAACACGACACCAGAGGCCTCACAATAGGCACAACAAGGTAAGACAAGCTTGATAGCCCACTTGTGGAAGAAACTAAAGGGCAAGTGTAGTTCTTCATCATCTCAAACTTAAACGCCCCCTAGAGGAATTCTATCTTAGAGGTAAACCACTACATGGAGCATGATTTTACAGACACCGATTCTAATCTTGCTGGTGGATGTAATATAGACTTTCTCGAATGTTCGAAGAATAGCAAATAGATATTTCTTGTGCTATACCATTTCGCACAGGATGTTCTACTAATTCTGGTGTCCACTGTCTCTTTAGAAGCAACGTTTAGCATGGTAGGGAAAATAATTAAAGAAAGGAGGTCATCCCTCATGCCCAAGATGGTGGAGGCAATCATCTATGTCAAGGACTGGGAATTAGCAAAAGATTGACAATAGCATCAACTGGAGGATCCTGAGATCGTGCAGACATATGCTGACCTAGAACGAATGAATGATCTCGATATTGGGGAGTAGTTAGTACGTATGCATGTTGTTGTTGTTGTACTATTTTCCTTACTGGAAGAATCCCACTTTTGAGCGTAAGGTTTTTAACAAGATAGTAATAATGTATCTGCAAAATATCAAGAAAATTTTACTTCCCCCAAAATATTTATATATATCCATATTTTTACGTAATTACTTAACCTTCCTGTTTTTCCTTCTTTTCCCTTTTGCCCTCCTCTTTTTTTCCTTTTTCCCTCCCTTTTTTCTCCTTTCTTTTTTTCTTTTTCCACTTCTCTCTCCTCTCCCTTTCTTTTCCTGCGTTTGTGGCTCAGTGTGTCCTCTCTTTTTCTCTCCTCACGGGTTGTGGTCTCGCCTTTCTCTCCCACAGTCGATGGCCTGACGCTCACCCACCGGCGCCACCGCCCCTCTGGATCTGACTGCCCAAGTTCAGATACTATCGCCGTCCACTGCCCGTAGCTTGTCCTCAACACCGCCTCCTATTGGCATCTCTGGCTACGGGTTCGAGGTGAGCAAGCAGCGGCATATGCAGGATGATGGGAGTCCACGGGCCACCCCTTACCTTCCTCCATCGCCAAAGCCGCACCTTCCTTCCTTGCGAGCGGAGGCAGGCAAGCACTGTGTACCGTGCTCATGCCGGCACGACTCAACTGTGGCTCAGCATACCTTTGCCCATGCATGAGCCTCATCGAAGGTGAGTCAGACCAGCACAGCCCGACATGGCCTAAAGCCCATGTGGGCCCATGCTATGCCAGCACAGCATGGCCCAACTCCTAGGTCTAATCAGAAGCCTAAAGCTAAGTAAACACGACAAAGAATACTCCTTGCTTGCAAGAAGCAGCCACAGCTCAAGCAGCTCGAATGTCTGTTTGTTTTCCACCTTCATTTCTCTCACAACCGTGACGTAAAAGATGTGTATGATGCATCTACCATCCGCCCTTTCAACATATCAATGCTGTCCTTTTCGCTTAGTGTCAAGTGGGCCATAGGAGTCCGAATGATAAAGTACTGGGCCTGCATCGCTGTGGCCCCCACCTGTTATTTTCAATCCTACGTAGTATTCCCCTACCAATCCACCAATGTGGTGTTGCTTCTTTTTAGCTGCGGTTGGTAGTTTTGATCTTAGCGCGAGTGTTTATACGAACGAACCAAATGTTCATAAGTCGATAAACCACTTGAAAAAGATTGTTTTGATAAATTACTTTAAAATGGTGATAGAGAAATCATCCAATTTATTTGTTTAGAGAAGACATAAATTATTATTTATAAGCTATGAGTTAAAAAGAATTGGGCCTATATCCCAGCTGCTTTTCTTCTTTTCTTTTTTCCCCTGGGTATAAGATTCGTCTCTCGTCTTTTTACCCATTTCTCCCGGCCCGACTCCGTCTCGTGGAAACCCTAGCCCCACCTCGCCGCCGGTGATGCCCTCCTAACTGATGTGCTGCCACCAAAGCGCGCCCCACCTCTCAGCCTCGCCACCGTGCTCCTAACGGCCGAGCCTGCTTGCTTCCTGAGTTGTTGTCGTCTTCCATCGCCGCGGGATCCAAATCGGCGCCATGTCGAAGGCTAGGGTCTACGCCGACGTCAACGTGCTGCGCCCCAAGGAGTACTGGGACTACGAGGCCCTTACCGTCCAATGGGGGTGAGTCCTGCCTCGCTCTTCACATCCACCCGTAGCTAGCTCCTTAACCCTCCCTACCCTAGCTCAAGTCCTTTCCCCCTATGGCGCATCTGCGTGGGGTGGATTCGTTTGGTCGGTTCGTTACGGGAGGATTCAAGGTTGGACTATGTGTAGTGTTCTAAATTTCTAATGGAGTTCTAGCTGCGATTTTGGGAAGTCATGCCGGGTGCGAGCTTGATTGAGCCGTGCGATCTGCCTAGGTTTACATCTTGTATATTGGGGAATGGATATGCTTGCTGGGCTAATTTAGGCAGTTGCTTCCTTTTGATAGATGAGTCAAGAGTTCCACCCACTACCGCGATTTCACAGTTGTCATACTTTCTTATGTCGGTATGCAAGTATGCATGCACGACATGTCCTCGCAGTGTCTTGAGTAGTTAGTATTGGAAAACTGGAAATATATTTTTTAGAACATTTTTTTGGGAGTGCCATTACCTGTTTCTGTTCTGATGGTACTAATTTCATGCTTTATGTTGATTCAGAAGCTATGGTAATTTAGTGATTTTGTGTGGAGAGCATGTTTGGATGTTCCTTTGTTAGGGTTGCAGTTTCTCCATTGGTTTGGCTTATATTAGTTAGATTCATAGTTTTGGGGTTACAATCTACTTTCGTTATAACTAGGTTTCCAGAAAATACATGGATTGTCCTGTAAGTCTAGAGTTCTCAGATCATATTGATCCTGTAGTGTCTGAAGGCAACTGTTCTGGGAAACAATCATGTCTGACATTAAGGCTTGTGCTGAAGCAGATGTGCTCCAACTCCAAGCCTCCAACTCAACTGTAAGGATTATGTGTGTGAGATGTGATATGTAAAGCTCAATTGAAGTATGCAATCTAGATCTAGTGGAAACCGGAGTACCCATGATTTTTAGATTAGCAAATGTATTTTATCAGCTTAAGATTGTAATCAACGATTGATACATAATAATGACCATAGAGCTCCGCTGTCTAGTATTTTATCACTGGATCAAGGCAGTTGTCCGTTGAGCACTTGAGCTCGATATGGATTTCAATTGTTTTTGTATTTGTGTATAGATGAAAGATGATATCATCATATCAATTAAGTGTGACAACCCGGTGGGAGTTGGGTGCTTTGGCCTTTGCCCAGCATGAAAAATAGATGTTCTCGTCGATTGTGATGTAATATGCCAAAAGTGCACCAGCACATTGTCCTCTGAAATGTCTGGTATAGTATTGGTGTTTTTTCCTTGTTCTCCATCTTTTAAAATAGGAAAGAAAAATACTGTGCTCTAAGCAACTAAACTGAAATTTTCTTAAATCACATAAATAGTTTAGCATGAAGACATGTATGCCCCACAAGGATAACACTGTTCTCATTGTGCCACTTTTGTGTAGTTATTAGTCCCAGTCCATTTGATAGTCATGCTGTGACTGAACTTACAAATTGTCCAAATGTGCACTTATATTTTTCCAGCCCATCCAACTATGGTTTCTGACTAGCATGCTGTCTCTTTGGTCAGTGAGCAGGATGATTATGAAGTTGTCAGGAAAGTTGGGAGAGGCAAATACAGTGAAGTATTTGAGGGCGTCAATGTTAACAATAATGAGAAATGCATTATTAAGATCCTCAAGCCTGTGAAGAAAAAGAAGGTAGTTCATGAATCCTGTTGCCTACCCCTTTTGATTTGCTTTCTCCCTGAACCTGCTCTTTTAGCAATCACATGGTACTGTTTCATTATACACCTGTTTATGTTTCCATTCATATGCACCTTAAGTGTCCTTATGCTATTAAGATTTTAACCTATGTTTCTCATGCCCATGCAGATCAAAAGAGAGATCAAAATACTTCAGAATCTTTGTGGAGGTCCAAATATCGTGAAGCTGCTTGATATTGTTAGAGATCAGCATTCAAAAACACCGAGCTTGATCTTTGAATATGTTAACAACACAGATTTCAAAGTGCTATACCCAACATTGACAGATTATGACATTCGCTATTACATCTACGAGCTACTCAAGGTTTTACTCTTTTTCAAATTTCTGTTACTGTAACATTGCGAAGAAGAAACTGTACTTATGCAGTAAGCATCTAGAATATTGTTCTTTCTGAAATTAAGTCTTGGAAATTTCAAATTACTTCTATCCACTTAGACTCATTTCTGAGGACCTCTGTGTGTGCATGGGAAAGGCATATCTATGCTAGTAAGGAAAGGAAGAAACCTTTGCCTATATAACAAGCAACCGTACCAAGTTATTTTTTTTCTGTTTTTCTGTTTATTTTTGTTTTTGAGAGGACCAAGCCAAATTACTCCTGATGTAATTTTTGAGCAATTTTTAGTTGATCTGGACATCTGGTTATGGTTTACCACACTGCTTTCGTTGGTGGGTGCAGGCTTTAGATTACTGCCATTCACAAGGTATTATACACCGAGATGTGAAGCCTCACAATGTTATGATAGATCATGAGCTCCGAAAACTCCGGTTAATAGACTGGGGCCTTGCTGAATTCTACCATCCTGGCAAGGAATATAATGTCCGCGTTGCTTCCAGGTAGGTGCATATAATACTCCATTGATGGGTTTGTTATTTGATTTTCTTAGACCGATTAAGTAACGACAGATATTGACCTTTATATGCTTTGTGGACCTTTGGGGAAGTGGTTAGCATAAATCAGAGTATACTGGGTGTGTAGTTTACTTAGTTGGTGTTCATCTGGTGACTTGCTGAGATAATAGATGACATGATTTTAGTTATTGTAAATTCACCTTTTGTGTGGACATCAAATTCTTTCTGTAATATTGATTTTTTTACTCTACTGAATAAATAGGAAAAAGTCGAAAGTATATTACTATATATCATGACTGCATTATACACGTCCTATTATTACTCACTCCGTCTGTCCCAAAGTGTAGGTCATTTTTGACATTTCACGGTCCCCAATGTAAGACCTTGACTACAGTTTTGTATCATAATATGGTAGCAAAAATAATATATTATGAAGTATTTTGCAAGGCAAAACCAATGACATTATTTTCATTTAGTCAATTTATATACCTTAACATATATTAATGGTTAAGTTTCAAAACTTTGACTGCACATACCCCACGGCAACCTACATTTTGGGACAGAGGGAGTATTAGATTTACAGAATGATTTTTGTAACGAATATATTGCTTAGCTAATGTTTGATCATACAACTTACATATTCCATGTTTTCCCCGCTGCATCCCTTTCTATGTTCTATCTCAATATTTTGGCTGACGTGTCCTATTTCACTGGAATTCAGGTACTTCAAGGGACCTGAGCTTCTTGTTGACTTACAAGATTATGACTACTCTTTGGACATGTGGAGTCTTGGCTGCATGTTTGCTGGAATGGTATTACCATCATGATAATACAACTTGATAGTGTCCATAACTTAATTTGTTTATCTCGGTATCTCACATTTTTTTTAAAAAAAGGAGAATTGATGTTGATTTGTTAATCATGTTTTGTTGATTGCAGATATTCCGCAAGGAGCCATTTTTCTATGGCCATGACAACCATGATCAACTTGTTAAGATTGCAAAGGTGATTAATCAGTTTGTTTCTTGCGTTTCTTTGAAAAGATAGTTCATTTAAGAATAAGGGTTGGATTTTATGTTTAGCTCATTATGCATGCTATGCTCTGTGGATTCTTTGATGACATTTGATGCTGCTTAAGTTTGCCATGTGATGTAGTTCAAGGCATCATCTTCACCTGTTAATATTAGTTCCATTTGCAGTCGGGCAGCAGTTCTAGCTATTCATTTCACTGAACACATCCTCTGGTCAAATTTAGTTACTTGACATTTTAATTCATGCTTGCATGTTAACTACTGATTTGTCTCTAGTCTGTTTAGTCCTATTTTAGTGCTATTTAGATATGTGATAAAGCATCAGTACTAATTGTAGTCCCTTCTGTTCTCAGGTACTCGGAACAGATGGGCTGAATGCATATTTGAACAAGTACCGTATTGAGCTTGACCCACAGCTCGAAGCCCTTGTTGGAAGGTATACCAGCGCTCACCAGGCCTTTGGTGCAAGACCTCTAATTTTTACATGAATTACAATTTCAACAACTTTTTATATTCAGGCACAGCAGGAAACCCTGGTCAAAGTTCATTAATGCAGATAACCAACATCTAGTATCTCCTGAGGTCTGTTAATAGCACATGTATTTTAAATGTACCTAACTAGCATTAACCTGTTCATGATTTCTCAACAAGACTCCTTTCTCTATTTTTAGGCCATAGATTTCCTCGATAAGCTTCTGCGCTATGATCACCAGGATAGACTTACTGCACGTGAAGCTATGGTAAGTATCCTGGTACTAGTTTTATTGAAGGTTTTTGTTGTGGCAACTCAGTGTTCAAGTGGTTATTCACTGGCTTGCCAGTCACGCTGCTGAATATCCATTTGACTGCAAGAAAATACCTTTTTACTATTATCCAGTTCTCATGGTTCTGCACGATAATTTTTGTTTGAGCATTGGGTTTCGGAACTAGATTGATTCACGTGCATGTAGAAAGGTTGTAACCGACATATGTTTGGAGTTATTGTGGAACGTTCCCTGTTCTAATTGTTGACGCTTGAATACTTGCAGGCACACCCATACTTCCTTCAAGTGAGGGCAGCGGAGAACAGCAGGACACGCGTGCAATAGGCAAGAGCAAGACTGTTGCTAAGTGTCAATTAGCAGCTCTCGATGGAGCTGTGCCATATTAGTGACTTCGTCCAGTCAGGTGTATTAAAACTCGATAATGGTTGGGTCAGCTGGCAAAGACAATTCTGGGAGAGCCTGTAGCGTGTGCTTATCGGCTTGGGGAGAACTGCGTTTTACTCGGGTTGTTTGTTTCTGAAAACATGATTTGACTGCAACACATTATTCATGTAACGTGTTCGGTATAAATGGTTTTACTATTGGCTGATTGTATTATTGTATGAGACTGCTTGTAAAGAATATCCTTGGTTTGGATCCAAGTTCCTGGGGCTTGAGAGTGGTTCGCAAACTTTATGTTGTGTTTGGTTTGGGAGTGGGTCCTAGATTAGTTCTATCATGGTAATGAGCAATGGCATTGTGATGAACCAACTCGGTTCTATCCTTAAAACTAAACATGCTATGTTCGGAGTTAGGAATCCTAAGATCAGCCTACCTCTCAGACCGAACATCTTTAAAGTCTGACTTGAATGGATACTTAATCTGAAGAAAACTAGTACGGCTATCATTTCTAATCTCCGGCCAGTGTCCTTTTTTTTTTTTTTTTTGCTTTCCCTCTAACACGTTTCCTCCCATGTTGGATGCATAAAAGGGTAGCCAATATAAGAGTACACATAGTTTCACAATGACACAGCAGCTAACACCAGAAAACCAGGTTTAAAAAAAACCAGAAAACCAGGATTGCATCAACGTCTCAACGCCATAGGACACGAGATATTCAAAAGGATGGTTTTTGCAGAAAACACATTGACAAACAAGCAGCAAATCCACACAGAAGTAATATTGTAGCGCAACAGGCTGATACTGAAGGATTACATATTCGATGGGCACACAACCAAAGCAGTTGCTGCAGACCAAAGTTCAGACCCATACACAGGGCAACCAGTCATTGCATACATGGTAATACTAGTGGATTACGACAGCCTCTCTCTCTCTCTCTCTCTCTCTCTCTCTGATTGAGCAGATGTCACTGCCATTATTTCTTGAGGTGGGGGAAGCACTGGAAGAGGTCGTTCTTCGGATGCTTCGCCTCGGCATGCTCTGCACATATATTCACTAGATCAGATAAATGTAGCAAAGAAATCAGTGAACTAGCAAGTAAATTGCACGTCAACTACTACTTCAGATTTTAGAAACTAACTACCAACAAAATATTGCCAAGATCATTCTGCCAGCACGGAGCGCTGATTTCACATTGCAGTACTTGCATTTGTGACAACTGACAAGGCTATCACTATTATCACTAATCATGTTAGCCTCCAAGGGCTGAAGTGTTGGAACAGTTGGACCGTGGTCTGGCATTTTTGTCAGTTATGCCATAAAGCAAGCTTTAGCTTACTTCATCATGAGTGGCCTGATGATACTTAATGCTCAGTTGATTAATTTGTTGAGCTTACTTCAAGTTCATCACAACCATGGAATTACAGGGCAATATCTCAAGCTTTCATCCATAGCATAATTATAATCATTCACAAAAATAAGAGACATTACACTACAAAACATCAACAAAAAATTAAAAAAAAACACCTCACCGAATCTAGCGGTTTGCCGAGTTCAGGAGGCGGCTGGAAGCTGACGAGGTGTCGACCGGTTGCATGCTCACCTACTGGTGTAGAGCCAGAGGCCTTGGAGTCAGCCGATTTCTTCCCTCACGCACGAGACTCCATGCTCCGTTGGCAATCCATGGCATTGGAGTCGAACGAAGGAGTGGGAGAAGCACAGCGAGACTGAGGGGGGATAGCACGAGGACGGGGCCAGGGCCCAGGGGAGGACGGGCTGACGGGGAATGCACGTGGCCAGGGGAGGACGGGGCGTGGCGGCTAAGTGGGAGGAACGGGCATTGCGGTGGTTGGGGCGGGCCGCGCGATGGGAGGAGCAAGCGGCGTGGCGGGCGGCGCGGTGGAAGGGGATCGACTGAATGCAGATCGGGAATTTGGGCGTGGCGGCCAAAGGGTTAGGGTTAGGTTAGAGAACCGACTCATCTGCAACCGTACCTCTAAGTCAATTGAACGGTTGCAATCGTCTTCAACCAATCCAACGGCGGGATCGTTCGACCTGATCTGAACGTCACTGTCGCCATCGACCATCCAAAACCGATCGAACAACGCGGAGTGAAAGAACGTTCGGAGCGGTCCGAACGTTTCCAAGGTGATCGGGCCGGTCCGTTGAAGATCGGATGGCCACACCACACGCCCGACTCCTGAGTCCCTGACTGTGGGCCGCTGCACTGCACACACGAGCCAAGCCGGCTCGCGAGCGGCTCAAACTCAGCTCAATTTTTTTGTGAGCCGCAAAGTCGGCTTGGCTAGAAATTTTATGAGTTCGAGCTGAGCTGCGAGCCGCGAGCTAATTTTCCAACCCTACGCAACTTCCGATTTTTTTTGCTTCTGTCTTATTTAAGCTGAAACCACTTGGAACACGTCGGTTTTTAATTTTGGCTTATTTTGAACTTTGTTTTTGTCTTTTTCGTCTTTTCTTTCTTTCCGTTTATTCCTTTGCATTGTCCATGGTGATATAATGGTTTTTTATTTTTCTTTTTAAATTTTTTTTAATTGAATAACTCAGAAGAAAAGTTAACAACCGTTACAGTGTAATTTTAATTCAAAGCTATAAGCTAGAATCTTAAACTCTTTGTAGCGGGCACTGCACTGCGCTTCACCTAGTCCAGATTTGGACCAAGACAACCAGTACTAGCCCGGTCCAACACCACAATGCTCACCATTACTGCTACTACACTCCCTGCAACGAGAAAATTGACCTTGAGATAAGTTCAGGCTCGTCTGAAATCTCAAGAATATTGCAGCAAGCAAACAGTTTGATTTTTGAAAAATTTGAGAACATTCCAGCCTTCTGACCGGCCTTAATTGGATAGTTTGCTCCATGGAAGAAAAGCTGCGTCAGTCATCTCTAATCGACACACGTTTACTTGAACACACTGCGTCAGTCGCTTTCTTCTTTGCGGCTCGCGGAACCGTATGAGCGTATGACTGATTATTCCTACCATCACGGTACGGCATAGATAGGTGGTTGTTGCTGCTCCCAAGCTGAGCAAAGCACGTGTAGCGCACCGACGCCGTCCACGTTGACCCACCCTCTTCAACCATACTAGTGTTAAATGAGACTTTGCCAAAGCCATATTTGGACTGTGACACCCCGGTTCATGTATGTGTGTACATGAATTTCTAGATTAGTCCCACCTTGTTAGCTTACTTTGAGAAGCACTTACATATAAACCTAAGAGTTCCAAAGGTAGTACCCCTGGTTAACCGTTTTGCGCGAAGTGAGGACGAAAGTGCAAGCGGGTTGCTACGTATACGTGACCTATCCAGAATATGGTTAGATCTGAACCGGTTTGAACCCTAGGACGTTACATGGACTTTACTATTACTACTGTATTTCATCGTCGAGTATCTCAAGGCTCTGTCATTAATGTACACGAGTAGAAAACTGACAGCACCATCAACCAAACTCTCATCATTCAATCAAAACAAAACATCGGATTGGGTTATATTAGTTGCTGCAACTGCAGCCCTTCTTTCGCTGCAGTCTATCAAGCAAAGGTTAATAGTCATACAAAGTTTTTTACAGGTGGCATCTACGCCACCCTATATTATCAGGAGCTCCTCTGGTGGTACATCTTACTCTCGTCTCTCCTTTTCTCTTCTCCGACACCTCTAAACCCTCTTCTTTTGGGAATGGGTTTCAAGAAGAAATCTTCTCGGCACCCTTCTCCACAAAGGAAAGAATGTCTTCACTGACCATCTCTTAGTAGAATTATCTTTTCTTCCAGTTTGGCCATGATGACCGAGTAAACATTGGGATGTATTTCTGCCTTGCCATCATGGAGCTTCAGCCATAGCTCCCAGAATTTTAGTCTACCTACTCATCTTGTAATAATACTAAAAGTTCCAGATCCGGAGGAATCCTCGATAGGCCTCACATAGGTACACAAATATACTCAACATGGTGATAGAATTGGGAACCAAGTTCAGTAATTCTACCCCAAAGTATTCGAGTACAATTGTGAGAAAAGGATAAGCAGGAAGTTGAAGTCTGCACTCACAGTAAGCTTGGAAAACTGGGATTTGTCCAAGCTCCCCCGATGGCCAATTTTGTCCGGTAGCTTCAATTCACCTTACAAATTTTCTTGAAGGAATCCTCTCCGCTACGACCAAGGTTTTCATCTTCGCCTCATCCATCTCCAACACCAGCTAATTCGAAGATGACTTTGTCATTTTCTCTAAGTGATTGGTTTAGATTTGGAAAAAATTGGGGAAAGAAGAAGGCTTGGCTGGTGGCAGAAAGCTCGAAGAAGATTGAGACAAGAGGGGAAAGTAAGAAGCTCAAAAGTTACCTCAGGATAAGTTTTTATAACCATATAGGTCGGTTACCAATCTCGGGAACCCAAACGGTTATTACCTATTCGGGAACTGCTCCAAACAGACAGATTGGTGAGAACTAATTTGTATTCCTCTATTTGAAACTGGTATGTCTTTACAACTCAATTGAAATTACCTTTTTGACCAAGTTCACTTCTGCTCAAATTAGATAAAAAAGGCTTTGCTTTCAATTTTCATTCATCTACGACTTCTCTTTCTCAAGTAAGTTATTTTCACTTGAATATAATGATCATCAAATTATTATTTATTTGTAAATGATATTCTTACGTCATTATACTCCTTCAGTATATCCCTTATCTATAAGGAAGATATTTCACAGGGTAGTCGTAAGCTCTTTTACAACCACTTCTTAGTCGTAAGTTCTTCTATGATCGCTTCATAGTTGTAAACTCTTATACGGCCACTTCATAATCATAAGCTCTTCTACGACCACTTCATAGTCATAAGCTCTCCTACGACCATGGCATAGTCGTAAGTTATCATGCGACCACCTTGTTGTCGCAGATCCTCCTACAATTAAGCTAATCTTTGATTGGCCTATCTACGACAACCCATTACATCGTGGGTTGGTTTGACGAGACGGTTAACACGTGCATTTATTCTCTAGAATAACTGTGCATAACATTTCTCTCTGACAATAACCGCCGCACGACGTATGCTGATACCAGGTCTCTCTGACAATAACTCTGGTCGAACGATTGTCATCTGAAACGTAAAGGCGTCTCTTGGCATGGAACAACTACCGCTGCTTTGCAAGTTTTATAAAGGCGAACGTCAGGAAGAAGAGAGGATGAGATAGACTCGAGAGAGAATAGGAATAGAGCAAGATATTTCGTATTCCTCTCTTGATTGTAATCACTTCATTGAGCAATAGCCACACAGAAGTAGGGTTATTATTTTCTTAGTAGAAGGTCCGAATCTGTATAAAAATCCCTATATCTTTTCTCTGTGTGATCGTAGCCAGATAGTAACAAGAGATTTCCTGAATCCAAAAAATAATACGTAAGATCGATACTAAAACATCGACAAATGTCATATTACTACATGAAGAGATATTTACAATAGAGTGTTTACTCGTCCTACGAACTGCCATGTTATATTTATAAGACGTACAAAGAAGACTATATATAGGAAATACAACTCCATATTTGTAAAGGAAACACTTCTAGGTCGTAACTAACCAGATTCCATAGTGTAATACGGGGGCTAAATTTGTAGTTGAGCATAATAAGAAAACATGTATGCATGATGCGATTATCAGTACCACATTGGTAGTAGTGGGTTTCAGTTATTTTTTCAAGACAGGGATTCATGTTAATTTACTTGAACCTGACCAGAAATACTGCAGTGTAAAAAAAGTCAATAATGACTACTAGGACACTCCCGACCACTGGCAAGAATCAACGAGAGATTGAGGACTTTCTATTTAGTTTTTAAAATCTGTTTTACAGCTTTTTTATCGTAATTAATTTTCAAACAGAGTATTTTTTAGATGAGGTCTATAAGCTAATTGTAATACATACTATAACGACTTTATTTATATCGACCAAAAGTATACGTGAATTTTTCATACTCCATACTTCCTCTCGAATAACCTAAAAGGCATAAGCCATACCCATATTTTCTCATCAAAACAAATTAAGCTTGATTTGGATTGATCTTGGCAGGCAGAATCTTTTGAAATTTTCATGCATACAAGCATGCAAATAAGCTTCTTCACCACAGGTTTTTAATTGTGGTCATGCGTCGCTGCTCAGCGCTCACTAGTAGGTAATAACAGCAGTGAGAACTGACAAGTACGCTCTACAGAGCTAGATTAGTCGTTGTTAGATGCAGTAGCAGTACATTTTGCTGTGAAGAATTCAAAGTCATGGTGCAGATGTAATGCCTTGAGAACTACTGGCCGGCACTGAATACTGATGCTTGGATCCGGCTACAGCAAGCGTCGCGTTCAGTAATATTTTTTCTCCTTTTAGTTGTCATTTGTCAATATGGCGCCTAAGGAGCACGCCTTTGTTCTGAAGGATCGAGAAGATGGTGTCCTGTGACGCAAAATCTTCAGAAATTTTCACTTGTTCAAGTCCCATCCTATCAGTCATGCTGAATATATACCGTTTACCAACCAACCCTGACTGCCTCCATTTTCTTTGGCACGCAGATCGTCCAACGAGAGCTACAAGCAAGTGACGTTGCTCCGAGGAAGGAGACACAGATAACACCCTCCCAAGATGCATGTTGATCTTGGGTCAAAGTCAACTGGTAGTTAAGCTTCATCGGAATCAGAAATGTCCAAGTTCGGTAGAGGTCGTTATTGGGCATGCATAATAATAATAATAATAATAATAATAATAATAATAATAATAATAATAATAATAATAATAATAATAATAATAATAATAATATAGACAAATGTTACCTATAATATCACTTTATGGCCCTGATCAACTCAAGCCCGACTTCGCTTATTTTTCACTATTCATAAGTTTCGTCTTTTTTCGAACTTTTGGCTTTTGTTGAGCTTTTTGCAGGTTCTTTTTCCCGTATTTGTTTGTATTATACGTAATGGGCTAACATATTTTTATATTTTAAATTTTTTTTAAATTTAATTATGCTAAATAAGGCTCTGTCAGCTACCGTGCTTTTTTCAGCCAGCTACAGTGATTTCAGCCATAAGCCATGAGCTTTTCAGCCGAACCGATCACCACCTATATCATCTATAGACATCATTAAAGACAAGTACTATAATAGGTTGTCTTTTTATATATCTCTATAGACAGCTATTCCATGACACAATTATATGAGAGACGATCTAATTCTTTATACTTTTTTTCTCTCTTCCACATCATCTTATATTATGTATGATAACATTTACATATAGCTGACATCATACTATTGAATATGTTCTTAACTCCAGAGCTCTTGTATATAACTGCACTAATCATGGTATTGATAAATCCAACACCTATGGAGTTGGATAGCTAGTCCAACTGATATGACATCTACGCTCGCTTAATTCATATTATGGAAACCAACGCTAGCTTAACGGTTTGGCTTTTTGACTTAAGTTTGCGGTTTGGCTTTTTGACTTAAGTTTGTGGTTGCGGTTTTTATCTAAAATGAGAAATAATAGAAATAATTGAGAGAGATAAAAAAAATCATTATATCGTCGCGGACAATACAAAGGAATAAGAGAGAGAAAAACAAAAGTCAAAAAAGCTGAAAAAACAAAAAAATAAAATAAAATTAGAAACGACGCGTTATAAATGACTTCTGACTTAAATAAGTTAGAAGATAGAAAAAAAATTAGAAACTGAACCTGTTTAGAGCAAGACCTAAAACTAAAAACGTTCAAAAAAAAAAAAAGAAGAGGTGCATTCAGATTTCTGAGAGGAACTACACAGACGTGCGTGCTGTATGTATATATGGTCTTCATTGACGGCAGAGGAAAGCATACGTTCACATGCATATATCGATCCACACTTTGTGTCTGTACGCTTACCAGCATGCTGCGACATTTTTTGTCAATGGCTATGCACGAGTGACACATTTTTGCCAAAGTCCAAAAGCACCGCGACTGTGGATGCGCCAATTGGCACCGTCACATGATCAGTGGCTCTTGACACTTTCTCTCGTCTTTTCAAGCCCAAAAATGACGGCTTTTTACGCCATTCTTATCACCTAATCCAGCTCCGATTCACGTTTCTTGCTTTAACGAAAGCTTATATATATCTGGATAGAACAAACTTTTCTCATGTGCCAATCGGCTTAATTGAGGATCCGGATGCAACTATTCCCGTCTAATCACGATGGAAACATCACTTGTGTGAACTTCTTTTGTGTATGATATGCCTGTTTTAGCCAAGTGGCAATCGATACGCATGACTCATGCTACGAAAGAAGTTCACTGTTTTGCGAATTAAAGAGCATCTTTGGATAAACAAGCCAACCGCCGAACACTGGGAAAATAAAAAAACAAAACAAAACAGTGCTAATAGAAGTGGGAGTGTTTTTTTAAATAAAAAAACTTGGATTTAACTATCGATCACACCTTCTCTCCTTCCACTCAAACCCTAACCCACCCCACAGTCGCCTCCGGTGTCCCCATGACTCCTCCCTGCCATGCCTCTGCCTCCAACGATCATCTCCCTATACTGTTGCACACCACAATGGAGACGTTCATATTAGCTTTGGCTTATAAATAGTAGCAGCCTGTAGAGAAAGATACTCATGTACGGTTTTGGTTGATATAAATAAAGTCACTGCAGTGTGTACTACAATCGACTAGTGGATACTATCTTAAAAAGACACTATATTTGAAAGCTAAATATTGTAAAAAAAATAGCTTATAGAAGCCCAAGCGAACAGGGCCAATATCTCAAGCTCATCGCCTCCACATCTATTGTTCTCCTTTTATCCTGACCTCTGTCAAGGGTTTTACTTGCTAATAACCATCGTGATGTAGATTAGCCTCAAAATCTGTTGTTCGTGGAGCTAACCACACTCACATACCTCCTAAAATCTGTTGTTCGTGGAACTAACCACACTCTCATAACTCCTACAAATACAAAAAACAAATAGAACTAAAAGTTACATTAAAGTTATGCTAACCACCACAATTTAGGCGTAGTATTGTGCAATTTTATGTGACTCAGAGATAGAAAAATTCTCATGCGCCTGAAAATTAGCGAATCCATTTTATGAAAACCCTAAAATAAAATACAAATAGATATAGCGGGTTTGAGGCTCCTTCACAGTGTTGGATTTCCCCCTCTTAAGGCCGATGTTGGTGTCTTTGATGTATCCTTTTCAGGACCAGTGTTTTTTTTTTAAAAATAAAGGGATAGACTATTGCACAGGCGACTGAAATTTTTTTATCTTTCAGTCACCTAAAATTGCACTTTGAATCACCTGAAATTGCACATGTTTTTTTGGAGGGCTGCAATTTTAGTTGATTGAGAGTGCATTTTCAGTCACTGAAGTTGCACTCAATCACCTAAAGTTGCACTGCTTTTTAGGGGCTGCAATTTTAGTTCATTGAGAGCGCAATTTCAGGTGACTGAAACATAAAAAAATTTTAGTCGCCTATGCAATAGCAAAACTGTAAAATAAATGGCAGAGCTTCGGTTTCGAAAAAAGAAAATCAAAGTCGAATCATCTGTTCCCATCCTGACGGTCGGTCATGCAATCACGAGCCGGCGACCAAAACACTCGTCGCTTTCCGTCACGCGCTTCGCCCGGAGGAGAAGAACATGGCCTTCCCTTCTCCAACAAATAGCTAAGCTAGCCGCATTCATTCATTCACCAAGCACCACCAACTCACCAACAGGCGCACACAGCGATCAAGAACCAGCTTTCCAAGCTTTCGAAGAGGTTTTGTGAGGAGCAGGGAGAAGAAAGTTGCGAGCTTTCTTGATTTGGCTGGCATGGCGTGGAAGTCGTGGTGCGGGGGGTGGCCGGCGGCGCGGGGGGAGGGGCTGACGTGGCAGGCGGAGCTGAGGTCGCACGTGGCGGGGGAGTTCTCGATGGCGGCGGCGCAGGCGAACAAGGAGATGGAGGACCAGGGGCAGGTGCTGGTATCGCCGGACGCCACGCTCGTCGGCGTCTACGACGGACACGGCGGTCCCGACGCCTCCCGGCTCCTCCGCTCCCGCCTCTTCCCCCTCATCCACGGTACGTACGCATATCAATCGTTCAATGCTCTCGCAATCTCATTACACGCGAGCTTGCTCATTGTGATCGTAGATTAATGGTTAATTTACACGCGATTAAATTAATTAATATACTGCGTTGCTTGGCGCCAAAAACAGTGTTCTCGTCGGAGCTCGGCGGCGCGGTGACCGCCGACGTGATCCGGAAGGCGTTCCTGGCGGCCGACGAGGAGTACCTCCAGATGGTCCGGTGGTCGCTGCCCAAGATGCCCGGCGCGGCCGGCGCGGGCTCCTGCTGCCTCCTGGGCGCCATCACCGGCGACACGCTCTACGTCGCCAACGTCGGTGACTCCCGCGCCGTCCTTGGCCGCCGCACGGCAGAGGACGGGCCGGTCGTCGCCGAGCGGCTCTCAGCCGAGCACAACGTGGCCTCCGAGGAGGTCCGGAGGGAGCTTGTCGCGCTCCACCCTGACGACGACCAGATCGTCGTGCACGCCCGGGGAGCCTGGAGAGTCAAGGGGATTATTCAGGTGTCGCGATCCATCGGGGACGTGTACCTGAAGACGACGGAGTTCAAGCAGGACCCGGTGTTCCAGCGGCTGTGCTCCCCCACCATCCAGCTGAAGCGAGCAGTCATCAGCGCCGACCCGTCCATCCATGCCCACAAGCTCAAGCCGGACGACCAGTTCATCATCTTCGCCTCGGATGGCCTCTGGGATCACCTCACCGACGACGCCGCGGTGCAGCTTGTCTCCAAGAACCCAAGAAAAGTAAGTTTCAACAGTTCAGAGATATTAATTTGCCTCTCCAATCTTGCCACTATTTCAGTTCAGACGGCAAGAACATAACTCTGAACTTGCTTGATCAAACTGTTTCATTCAGGGCATAGCAAAGAGGCTGGTGAGGGCTGCGCTGAAGGAGGCTTCAAGGAAGCGGGAGGTGAGGCGCGGCGACCTGAGGCGGATCGAGCGAGGGGTGAGGCGGCACTTCCACGACGACATCACCGTTGTCGTGGTCTACCTCGACGGCCGCCGCGCGCGCCGGCGCACCAAGGTCGTGGACTCGAGCTGCAACAGCTGCAGCAACACGCCGGTCGACGTCTACACCTTCAACAACGGCGGGTCCGCGGAGCCTCTGCAGACTTACCTCAGCTCCTCCGGCCCCTGAAGAACAATTACATTTCCAGATCAGAATATACCATGAGATGTACAGAGATATAGTAGGAGATACTGTGTTGTTTATTTTGATGTTGGACAAAGATCAGTTCAGTTTCGTTTTAAAAAAAATGTTAGATCATGTGGATGGTTGTAAATAAAGTAATGATAAATAGTTGATATTTGGATTACTTTGAATTTTGCCTTTGTGAAAGTTTTAGTCGGTCGCAGTCGAAGGTTTCAAGTTCAAGTGGTTTCAATCTACTCCGACTGGTTTTTGTCTTCTTCGAGTGTTTTTGGTTGCTCTAAGTAGTTTCGGACTAGTCCGATCGGATCCAAGTGGTATCGGAGGGTATTCGAGTAGCTCTGGAGCATCGCACGATTTCAAGTAGTTTTGGTTGCTCCAAGTAGTTTCAGGCTAGTCCGATCGGGTCTGAATGGTATCGGACGGCATTCGAGTAACTCTGGAGCATCAGACGACTTTGAGTGGTTTTGGCTACTCTCAGTAGTCTCAGCAGCGGAAATTGAGCAATAAAGCAGTTCGGGGTTTGATGATGTTGGCTAACGACGCACTTGATGGCTCCTTGTTTCCTTTTTTTTCCTTTTTTTTTTTTTGTCATAGTTCAAATTTTTATAGCTTAGATCAAAGTGCTACGCAGCCTACGCCTCGTTTGATTGAAACTGTCGAACGATTTGATTTTTGTGCAGATTATTCGGTTGCTTCTGTCTGGCCTTATAGTTTCTATACGTCGCACTGGATGATAGTTAGGAAGAAAACATCCAGATGATGTTTATCAACACCTTTCAAAATATTCTAAATTCTGATGCTTTTGCTTTATCAATGCATTTTAGCCAAGAGTTCCCTTTACTGAGTACCTGGTTTGATAATACTTTATTTTTCCTTGTGTAGTACCGTATGGCTGGGTTGCCTGCTACTGAGATTGCTCAGAAAGTTTCCAAGGCTTGGCGCTTTCTGAGAAATCGAAAGCACAGTGCAAAGTTAGTCAGGAGAAGGGATAAGCTTGACATGAGCTAGAACAGGGGAGGTTATTGTTTACAATATTGCTGTTAAGTGGAGACAAATTTCTGAACCTTGTGATCCAGTTGTTTGGGTCAATAAACTAAGGTGAGCTGCATGCTTGCACAAGGAATAAGTTATTCAATCATTTTTTTTTTTTGCTTAACTTCTTTTCTGCTATACCAGTGAAGAGTTCAATTCTGGATTTGGTTCTCATACCCCAATGCTTCTTGGTCAAGCAAAAATTATTCGTTGCTACCCATACTACCAAAGGTTTGTAGATGCTTATCATCTTTTATTTTGCTGTTTGGTTATATACATTGAGTCACTAATGGCCTTAGCTTATCTTCTCTTATATGGCAGAATTTTGGGAGCTGCAAAGTCCATCATGCTTGATCTGAAGTATGTCAGTAATGCAGAGGATCGCGCATTTTTTCTTACAGATACTGAGAAGTTGAAAAAAGTAAGCTATGCAGCAGTCTGTTGAGTGCCCATATCTCATGATCATAATTCATATCAATGTGTCTTTCACGAAGAGCTTGTAGTCCATATAATTCTGAGAAGTTGAGAAAACCAAAATACCAAATGCCTTTTTTAGTCCTAGAACATGCTGCATTGGAGTTGATGAAAGTTCCCAAGAGATCAACCAGGGTGTCGTAGGCTTGTGCCATCTGTGTAATGGTACATTTATGTTGCTCCATTAACAACATATCTGACCAAATAAGCATAAGCAGTGACCATCAATCAGATCAGAGATCTCAAGGGCATATTTTTAATAGGTTGGTTAGGATCTGATTGATTATCATAGTATTATACTTCGTTTGTCATATTCCGCTTCCCGTAGTTCACGTGCAGTTTATTATGTTATGTTTTCTAAACTATCATAGTATTAGGATCTGTTTGGATCCCATAGGCTAACAACTAGTTGCTAATTTTTAGTCCTTGTGGATCAAAACAGGAGGGTTAATGAGTGGGCTAAAGTTTAGCCAAAGCCCCAACTAGTTGTTAGCCAACTAGTTGGCCAAACCCAGCTAAGAGCAAGTATTATAAGAAGTTGTAAGTTGGCTGTATGCTGAAGTGGAGGAGAGAGAGGAGGAGAGAGAAGAGAGGTGGGAACCAAGAAACTTTGTGAGAGGAAGGGATAGATCATACAGCCTTCAGCTGGCTGTAACTACTATATGAGTAGGTGATAAGTGGGTCGTAGTATCCATACAAACCACCAAGGTCAGATTATAAGACTTGCTCTAATGAGGGCTAAAAGACCAGCAGGATGGAAAAAAGGCGCTGATACCAACGCCAACTCTCCCAGACCGCTATGCATAGGGGTATAACAGACTTTGTACTGACATAGTAGTACTTATTAGTCTTTGGATCCAAACAGGCTAGGCTAATCTTTAGCCAGCTAACTACTAGTCAGCTAACAGCTAGTTTTAGCTAACAACTAGTCCTAATCCATCCAAACAGGCCCTTATTTGTACTATATAGTTGGTGAGACCTACTGGGTCGCTACTAGATGCGACAGTACTGCATTTCAGGGGTAATTTACTCAACTTGACCGGACATATGTATATTAGGATTCGTCAATTGCTCTCTCGCCAAACTGGTGCAAAGTTGTTGGAAAGAGTACTGCACTATCCATGTGCTTATCATACCCCTATTACTCCCCGCGGGATTCGCCGCAGGAGGAGGCGCCCACGTCACCCCGCCCGCTCGCTCCGGCCGGCGCGTGGCGGGGGAATTCCCGTACGGCCAGGTGCCGGTTTTTGCGAAAAAGCCCCTACATTTTCTCAAAATTACATAAAGATCCTCTGTTATCGCAAAAAGGTCCCTGGATTTTTCAAAAAAGACCCTGCACATATTTATTTTTCGTTGATAACGATCCGCAGTTTCGAAAATTACGTACAGGCCCTCGGTTCTTTAAAAACAACCCCTGCTTTTTACGAAAAAACCCCTTTGGTCTCCTTTTATTGCGAAAGCCCCCTCGCTTTTTTTTGAAAAAACCCTACGCTTTCCTTTAGCTACGAATTTTCGCCTCTTTTACTTCGGTACACACGGCGGCTGACGCGGCGCGCCTATGAGGCTAGTTTGATAACACAGAATGAGCTCTTTCAGGAGGCGTCTTGAAGGGACAAGAATTACCACTCAAAACATGTAAGTTGTCCAGACCCTCTTCTTTGCTCTTTGCTATACTCTCCTGCTATGCTGCTTACTTGTGTTGATGGCACTGCAGGGCCAAGATAGGATTTGACTTCGCAATACGAACACCTTGTACACCATCTAGATGTGAGGAATACGATGAAGAAATGACTGCAGCCTGGGAGGTACAGTGTTATTGTACTGATGTAAGGTCGACTAGAGAGAGAGAGAGGGAGGATTGAATAGGTGCTTTTAAAATTCACTCTTTGATTAAAATTGAGTTTATATGCGAAAATATAAATCAAATCGGTTTTACACAAATAAGACTTAAATCATCTAGCTTCATCTAAGCGCACCAACACATTAAGTATATATCAAGATTTGTAATTCTAAGGTAATAAGCAATTAATTCAATCCCATGAATATAAATTATAAGTATGTAAGTGAGTACAAGAAAATAAATCACAATTGACGTACAATGTTTTACCGTGGTATTTAGAAACTTGCCGGTTTTCTCTAATTCACGTTGAGGTAAGCCCAAATGAATTAGACCGGCTCCACGAGTAAAGCCAATCATCTCAATTCTACTAGCAGTAACTCTTTCCCTCTGGGTAGATGAGTTCCAACCTTCACAACATGTCGGATTTCTTTATAATCTTCTTTAAAGAAATCACCAGACAATCACGTCTCCACGCTATCTAGGAGTCGGTAACCTTCAAGATTAACAAGTCGGAGGCACTCACTTGAACGAATCAAGTGCCACAGCTTAAGGATATGAAATCCACCACTAAGTACAATACATGCACAAGAATTTCCCTTTCCAAGTTCACTAAGTGCAACACATGCACATAAGAGGTGAGAGGATTTGCTCTTAGCTCAAGAATGAAAAATAGGACACTAGCAATTTCTCACATCTCCAACTAACCATAGGGAGGTAATTATACCCCACACCAAGAAATTAGCCATTAGAGTAAGAAATCAACCTGAGGCCGATACTAATGTCAACTAATGACTGACACTACCGCTCCTCCGTAATGGTGTAGGATCAAAGATACCAACTAGAGGGGGTGAATAGGAGGTTTTTAAATTTGTCTTGTTTACTTGATTAATTCTTTACAAGTTAAATGGCAAGAATGTAAAGCAATTAACCCTACACAATTCTAGTCAAGAATATAGCAATCCTAGCTCTAAGCAAGTAAATGATCACAATGAAATGAATAAACAAGAGCTAAGAAAAGATGAACACAACCGATGTTTTTACCGTGGTGTTTGGAAATTTGCCGATTTCCCCTAATCCACGTTGAGGTTAGCCCGAACAAATCGGACCGGCTCCACGAATTAAGCCGAAGCACCTCGATCACTAGTGGTAGCTCTTCCCCGCTTCGGGTAGGTAAGCTTCGACCTTCACAAGACTACTGGGTCTTCTCACAAGCTCCTTGAGAATATCACTGATCAATCCTTCGTCCAATCGTCCAAGTGCCGGCAAGCACTAAGAGTAATAAATCCGGGCTTCACTTGAATGCAAACTAGTGCCAATTGGATCAACTAATGAATTCTAGCACTATTTGCTCAACCACCTCAAATTGAATGCACAAAGTGAGTATGAGGGTGGAATGAATGCTCTAGGGCTCAAAGAATGTTCAATGGGTCTCTAACGTCTGTCCTTGAGCAGTGGTGGGGGTATTTATAGCCTCCACCAACCAAACTAGCCGTTTGGCATAAATTCCTGAAAATTTCAGGATGAGCGGTACTACCGCCCTTATGGGGCCGGTACTACCGCTACCAAATCTTCGCGACAGAACGGCTATGTCAGAGTTCTGCTATAACCGTTGGATTTGGCGGCGCGGTACTACCGCCGTTGTGATTTGCGGTACTACCGCTCACCTGTAGTTCCGCAAAGTCGGCGCGGTTCTACCGCTCTCCGGAAATCCAAAAGTCGCAAATTCGACGCTCTCTGGAAAAAGGCTCCGCTCTGAAATCGGAGCTTCTGGACTCCGGAAGTACCGCTCTGGATAGCGGAACTACCGCACCCAGCAGTAGTTCCGACGTTCAAATCGCCGGTACTTCCGCTCCGCGAAAATCCAGATTTCATCCGGAGGGGCTCTCTGAAAAAACGTTCCGCTCATCCTCCGGATCTTCCAAGCTCCGGAAGTACCGCTCGAAAATGCGGAACTACCGCTCACTACATTCCGGCGTTGAAACCGCTGGTACTTCCGTTTCCAGAAAAACTAAAACGCATCCGGGGGTGCTCTTTGGAAAAAAAGGCTCCGCTCGAAATTCGGAGCTTCCGATCGCCGGTAGTACCGATTCTAGGTACAGAGATGATTTAAAATCATATTTTTGATGAATGCAAGCTTCTAAATTGATCCAAATGGCACATAAATTTGCTATCAAGTTATTTGCCATGATCCCTCTTTATGGTACGATTTTCTACCCTATAATCCGGTTTTCCACCATTCTCCTAAGACCGGTAAAAATAAAAGGGATCTTATTCTAAGTATACATTTACCTTTAGCCAATCTTGGGTCTTCACATATATCCTTTGGCTTGTATCTTGTTGCTCTCAAATGGACTAAACCTTCGTATGCTCATTAAAACATGTTAGTCCCATATTCATATAAATTCATTAATTACCAAAACCAATTTTTAGGGGCCTAGATGCTTTCAAATGGCTAGAAAACTAGCCGTTACGACCGCCGTCAGTCAGACCACCCACATAAGGTCCGATCCAACCGCTTAGCCTGGTCAAAACGCCACAAAGTCCGATTAAACCGCTTGGCCAATTTCCAGAAGAAGTGCTCTCTGGAAAAATACAACCGGTAACAAATGCCCGATCGTCATCGCACGGGCCTGGCCGCATTACCATTCGCACGATGTCGATCGATCGCCAATCGGTATGACCACTCATCTTGAGTCGATCGTATTGCTGGCCGGTCCAACCGCTCACATAGAGTCGGGCATACCGTCTTACCGGTCAGACCGCTACACAGAGGACGGTCATACCACACTTAATTTTCTAGCAGAACACATAATGCATATACTTCAATACATTTGCAAAACATATTTATAAATTATAGTATCATACACATAATAATTAAAATATGATTCACGGGAAGTTGCAAAAACACATTCGTACCATCCACAATTGGTCTTGCTTGAGGTTTCACCGTGCATTGCATGCTCTCTTTCAGCTGGGGATCGTATCTTGTATTACTGCAAAACCATCTTCGGAAACCGCCCTCCCTGTTAGCGGTTTCGCCCCCCGAAAATGTTTCGTCCTGTGGGCGACGGCGGCGAGCTCGCCGCCGAGATCGCGGAGCTCTCCTTGGCCGTCACCGGCGGCGGAGAGGACCGTCTCAGTTCGCTCCCCGACGATATCCTCCGTTCGATCCTCCTCCGCCTCCTCTCCACCGCCGCCGCTGCCCAGACCAGCGTCCTCTCCCGCCGCTGGAGAACCCTCTGGGCCCAGCTCCCGGAGATCCGCTTCCCCTTCCCCTCCCACCCCGCTGGCGTCGGCCCCGCGCTCGCCGCCAACGCCGCCCCGGCCCTCCGCCTCCTCCACGTCGCGTGCCGCGACGTCGGCGCGGACGCCGCTGACGCCTGGCTCCGCCTCGCCGCGACCCGCCTCCCCGGAGGCGGCGAGCTCTACTTCAACAACAGGACTCCGGGGGAGGAGAAGGAACAGGTGGAGGCGTTGTTCTGGCAATGCCCCACCTTCCAGCTGCCCTGCTTCGAGTTGGCCGCCAAGGTGTGGCTGCGCCTAGGGTTTGTCGACCTGGCGCTGCCGCCGTCCGGCGTGTTCGCTGGGCTCACCGAGCTGCGCCTGGAGCACGTGAATTTCAACTGCGGGCGCGATCTCGGCTACATGGTCTCGTCTCTGCGGTGCCCGGTGTTACGCGGCCTCCGCATCGCAAGGGCTCGGGGCTGGTCAGCCTCGTCATCCACTCGGAGACTCTTGTGCGTTTGGAATTGAGATTCTGATTGGATTGGAGGGCTCACTGTTATGGCGCCAATGCTCAAGGCGTTGAATGTGCACGCATGCTTTGTTTGGAAGAAGCCGATTGCGGCAATCCATGCCCCGGGGTTGGAGTTGCTCTGGTGGAGTGACGCATTTGATCCTAGCTTGGTACAAATTGGCGAGGTTGCACGCCTCCAGCAGCTGACCACCTTCACCATTCCTGTCTATGGGCGGTTTGACTATACACTCCTTCAGGATTATGTGATGCTCTTACAGCACTTTTCGGTCGTCTCCCGCCTTGACCTCGCATTGAGCTATGAACGTGTGAGTACACCTCCTCTCTAATATGGGAATACACTACTAAAGTAGAAAACTAGCAAGTTGATGCCTCAGATATACTTTTGGAGCTCAATAGAATCTTTCTATGTTTGTGATACTGATATCTAACGATTAAGAATAGTTAAGGGGGGTCACATAACACTCTGTTCAGTAAAGGAGGGAGGAGGGGGACAGGAAGAAGCAAATGTAGTTACAGGAATGGTATTTTTAAAAAAGATTAGATTCTTGTTTTGGTACCGTGGTTGCATGTTTGACAGTGTTGCCTAAGCAGACACAAATGTGGGTGTTGGACATCGGCATGCATTCAAGTGCCCAATATGGCAAGCGGAATAGGGAGGGTCTCAGGGATGCAACAGCACAAGCTAGAAAAGAACTATCGAGAAAATGCGCTGTTCAGACATTTAATAACAGGGAAAATCAAGAAAATATCATGTAGAACCCAAGAGTTGAGACATATGACATATCTATGTCTTATTTAAATAGTATTACATTACCATTTACGATTAAAAAAGGTGCCCTGATTCCTGTCAAGTTTGGAATATGGCATTTGGGGCACATGTTAGATGGGAGTTGTGGGAATGGACATTGGTGATAGTGGCGATATTCTAGTGTAGCTGTCAAAATTCTCGTGTCTTGCTATTTGAAATCTGTCTCCAGATTTCTTATAGTTGTATGAACTGACTAAATTTGAAGATCTGTAGAGCAGAGCAACTAGAGGCTAAATTTGTAATTCTCATGTTCTATATTTGCTGCTTAAATCAGGGTACTGCTTTGCGCCTTAGCATGTAAAATGTGCACCAATGTGGTTATATTAGTTAGCCAAGGGGACATTCGACAAGTGTTTTGTTTCTATCCTTGTTAATGACTTAATTCAAGAGTGTAGAAAGCAAGAACAACTATCATTTGTACAGCTTAGAGCATATTCGTGTGTCAAACTTCAAAGTTGAGACTCAAACTCAAATTATGTTCCTACTTGCTAGAGAATTAGCAACCCAGTTGTTCATTTCTTGACCATGGAAATCTCGAATGGCTAACAAAACCTTTTCAAACAAGCCGGATGTAAACCTGTTGTTTTGTAAAAAGCAGTCTTTATGAACAAATAGTTTATTTTGAAACCAGATGTTTCTATTTTTCCCTTACTGTAATATATGATACATTTTGGGCTGCCTTCTTTTGAATTTGCAGGATTTAGATCAGTACGAATACTTGATGGAAATCATAACCAGGCTTCCCAACATTAAGATTTTGTCTCTCTGGTTACACACAAAAGGACATGCGATTGGAGCTTCTGTGTTCCATTTGCTGAGGATAAGTCCTGGTATTAAAAAGCTGAAACTGACATTACTTGATGACTTAAAGGTAAAGTTATAACTCTTCTTATCAAATACTGTGGTTACTGCAGGAGTGATGTAATTTGATAGAAAAGCATTTACGTCATTGGCACACTATGGTTTGATCTCCTAATAGCATACTCTGTTGGTTTGATATTGGTACTTTTCTCCAAAGTTTATTATCAGAAACTACAATCTCCTAATAGCATACTCTGTAGGTTTGATATTGATACTTTTCTCCAAAGTTTATGATCAGAAACTACAAGTGCACCTATGGAACTGACCTGATTTCGACCATGTAGGCTAGTTTGCAAATTCTTAAAACAAAACCTGATGTAAGCTCCATGTGTGATTTTTTTTAGCTGACTCAGGGGCCTAGTCTGTCTGTTTCAATTTTCTTATTTAGGTTGACTATCTATTCCAACCCATTTTGGTAGTTGCTCCTGTAATGTGTATCTATTCTCCTTTATTTGTCATGGCGTAATGTATATTTTCTTTAGTTTGATCTCTCTGATGAAAACTGTTATGGAATGAACCTCTTCGCTTTACCTCCACCACTGTCATGTTGAGATAAAGGAAAGTTTGAGTGGATGACAAGTTGACTGAGATGTTGCTCAGTAGCCTCAATCTTGATAAACACAACTAGAAGATAGTTCTAAGATTTGACATGTATGTCACAAGATATGGTGTATGTGTGGAGCCCAACTAATAGGGCTTATGAGATCCATGAATGCCAAAAGATTCCGTTAGAGGCCTATAGTCAATTTGAGAAGTTTGTTGAATCTGTATTACTTGCAACCGGTGGTGCAACTTTGAATTTTGTGTAATTTTATCAAGTCATTTCCATACCACTCTCTATTTGCACTACACATAACCTTTTTCTTTGGTAGCAGTTGCTGATGACATCTCGATTTTTTTTCATACAATATCCCTGTTCCTCTTCTGTTTTCGTTATCATTCAAATTATCAATTAGTCTTGAGCATGCTGTCTCCTCGTTTCAGGTGGATACTCCGTGCCCATCGGTTTGTGCTTGTGGTCAGCAGCCGAACTGGAGTACATGGGACACCTCCGTTGATTGCCTTGAGGAAGTAGAAATCCGTAACTTCAGAGGAGCGGAACATGATTTTGCTTTCATGGATCTACTATTTGTGATGGCCAAAGTGATAAAAAAGATGACGATAACGTTGCATCATCTGGCCAATACAAGCGAGGAGCTGTGCAAGGAGTTACGCAGCCTCGGCAACCCGGGGACCTGCTTCGAAATACATCGCAATACGAGTGAGGTGTCGTATAAACCACCCTCCAGCCTGTTCCCGAAGACACCGGATGGCCATTGTGATTATTAACAGTGCAGCTTAATCTTGGTGGCTGATACTCTTGGTGTGATACCTTGAGGTACTAAACCGCAGTTAAATTGTGAAATGGTTGCAGATCCTTGCATTGTCATCATACCCTATTGCTCACTATATTGCAGATCCTTGTATTGTCACCATACCTTATTGCTCACTGTAGATGGGGAACTGGATACTTGGTTTCATTTTATGATGTTTCATGTTGACAAAAAAAAGGTCTTTTAACGTGAATGGTAATGGTATGCTTCTATTGCTCTATTCTTACCGTATGACCGAAAGGTAACAGAGGATGAATGGTGCTGGTTAAAATTTTTCCTCAAATATTCTAGATTCTCTTCTCAAATAACTACAGAGTTACTGAGAATTGAATTCACAGTCAAAATCTCAAATTAAATCGACCAAGAAATCAAACTCAGAGAAAATATAAACCCTAGAGGTCTAGCTTCCACACAAAGGGCGGTCTGGCCTCTCCTAGTGATTCGACCTCTCTCCTAGCGGTCTAATCACTATAAATAGTGATTTCAGGAAAAGCTACAGTAAAAACAACACTGTTGTTAATACAAAAATTCATATAACTTTTGATCCGATCATCTAAAGGCTGTAAGATTTTGCACACACCTTGCTCAAGGTCTTAGGAACCTACTCCATACTTGGATCACAGAAATTCATATCAAAGTTCAGTCCCTTTCCAGTTTGAAGCAAGATTGCGCCAAAAATGGCAAAATACGAAAATAGTGAATATAACTTCCTTGTGGGCAGAAAAAGGCCAAAATGACTCTAAATATATTCCCACGTGTCACAACAAGTTAGAACATTGAAGAAATCAAGCCAAAAACACTTGAATCACAAAATCACTTAAAGAGGCCAAAATTTGCAAAAACTGGGAAACTTCATGAACTTGCCATCAAAATATCTAGATGTGTGAAGATTAATTTTCAGAGACTATATCTATCTCTTATACGTCATTGGCACAACAAGATCAAGAAGAAAGAAGAGAAGAGGGAAAAACCAACCCCGAAGATTCATGTATTACTACTTGAGGAGAAAAATTTTAGAAGAAAATAGGGAAAACCCAACACGAAGATTAATGTATTACTACTTGAGAAGAAAAATTTTACAGCCACTCCACCCTAGAGGACAAAGAGCACATCAAGCACATTGTGAACACTTGTCTCAAAGAGAGGAAGGTTTGATGGTTAACTACAAGTCTCCATCCTAAACCATTAAATAAATAGGCTAGCCAGCCATATCTAACCCTTAATGAATACTATCCACTTATAGCACAGTAGAGGAAATTCGATAACCTCACACGCACGGGTTTTAACTCATACACTATACTTATACACGTTTTTGAAGTACATAAGTCTGATTCCACTAAGTTCTTATCCTTGATCTTCTCATTAATCTAAACTGCTCTTTCAAGCACTATGGCTTTGCTTTAAGATAGTTTTCGGTATTTTGATCAAACTACCAAAATACCATTTCTTAACCCCGTCATCTCCTTCTATTTCAAACAATCGTCATACTTGTCATGTATAGATGCACCACTGGCTTGCCATGTACAGGTGCACCACTGGCTTGCCACATATCGGCAAATCTCTCCCGTTCTAGTTCCACATGATCACACATTACTAGATCGACCAATCCATATGGTTCATCCCGTCATTCGAACTTCTCTTCGATATTTTCCGACTTTCTCATGCTATGCTTGAGCTCATCATCTCATCCTGCATTCTTAATTGTTCTGGGTCTCGACTGCACCATAAGCGTAGCCCCAATTCTCATCGTTGACTATGATTAACTCCAAACGATTCTGCACATTCAAAGATAAAGAAATCGTTTTCGAACATGAACTCTTCATAACTTGACTTATGTTAGTAGTAACATATCTTGTGCAATATTTAAACTCTGACCTAGATGATTAAAACTCATTTCGTGATTCACAAACCAAAAATTCCAAAAACCAACTAAGCTGAACAAACTTTAGCCGGTCTAACCGGTTGCCCACATCGGTCGGACTGCTGCCCAATACCTTAAAAAGAGTTCTTTTCAAGCGCTGAGCAACCACTCGTTGAACACTGTTGATTAATTGATGCTGACTAAACTACATGCATCAGTAATAAGTGCAACTCAGGAGCATGCAGGACAACTAACAGTAGTGAATGACCAACACAATTAACAGTACATGCATGTATGAACATAGTGACTCATGACAAAGCCCCCTTCGGTTGGACTGAAAAATATTGGCCTATACCTGAAATTACACTATAGCTGACTAAAATTACACTGTAGTTGAAGGTGGCTTATTTGGCGTAATTAAATTTTAAAAAATTTAAAAATAGAAAAAATATGTTAGCTCATCACGGACAATGCAAACGAATATGGAAAAAAAGAATTGGCAAAAAAACTTAAAAAAACCAAAAGTTCAGAAAAAGACAAAATTTATGAATAGTAAAAAAATAAGTCAGAAGATCAAGTTGAAATGAGCGATACGAAAATCACATCATTTTAAGTCAACTGCATGCATGTATGACAACACGTCATTTAACTCAACAGTACATATCACTCAACATTAACCATTACTAACTACTGTATGGCCCGTTTGCAAATGGCTTCAGAAATTCGACAAATTTGTAATTTAAATTTTTGAACTTCTTAAATTACAATAGTTTATCATAACATAACTCAAGATCCTCTCATGTGGTGCTTCGCTTACTCAAATATAATAGTTTTCCACTTGTGCTGTAATGTCACCTGTTAGAGCACGTATTTGCTAAACCTCTTATGCGATGCTCATTTGGTTCTGTAAAATTTCAGTTCTTTGGAGGGCAGGCTACGGATCTTGGGACAAATGCAGGGGTAGTTGTGTCTTTTCCCCTTTCGATATTCTTCCTTACTTCACTAATTCACTTTTCTCCATTAAACCCTCACCTCCTATGGACGGCCACAGCGAGCTTGCCACCAAGCGTGTGAAGCTCTCTGGCGGAAGCGATGGTGGCGGCAGCGGTGTTCACAAAGATAGACTCAGCGCACTCCTCGACAATGCCCTCCACCTCATCCTCCTCTCCCACCGGTGGGTCCAAACTAATTGGATCGGCTCCACGAATTAAACTTTCCACCTCAAATTCACTAGTGGTAGCTCTTTCCCGCTCCGGGTAGGTGAGCTCTAACCTTCACACTTTGCTAGGTCTTCTCACAACATTCTTTGAGAAGATCATCACGCACGACGTTTCCAACGCTATCTAGGAGTTAGCAAACTCCAAGAGTAACAAGTCAAACCTCTCGCTTGACTCTCACCACGTGCAACTAATGCACAAGCTCAAATGGATACTAAGTTCACCTCTAGATGCAACACATACAATCTATATCCTCTCTCTTTACTCACAAGGTGTAACACATGCACAATTGAGTGGAGAGTCACATACTAGCTCAAGAGAACAGAAATAGGTCAAGCAACCACATCTCCAATCGGCCACAAAGAGGATATTTATACCCCAGCCGTTGGAGCCAAATCCCTGAAAAAATCAGGGTGAGCGGAAGTACCACAGTGTAATGGCCGGTACTTCCGCACCTGTTCTGAAATAACAGTAACGACTATTTTAGAGTTTCTGAACTAGCCATTGGAAGTTGGCGTGAAACTACCGCCGTTATAAATTCAGTAGTTCCGAAATATCGACACGGTACTTCCGTTTGATCTGAGGCCGAAAGTTGGCGCTCTTTGGGAAAAAAACGTTCCGCCTGAGCTTTCGGAGCTTCCATGCTTTGAAATTACCGTTTAAGGCTGTAGTACTACTGCTTTATGGTAGTTCTGCCACTGAAACTCTGGTACTTCCATTTGTCGCAGACACAAAAACATTCCGAGAGTGCTCCCTAGAAAAAAGGTTCGCTCGACTTTGACGAAGCTTCCAGAAAGCAGAAGTACCACGGTTTGCATGCCGGTACTTCCGATTGTCCAGATATAGCACCGAGTGAGTCCGAGGGTGCTCTCTGTAAAAAAAAGATTAGTCCTATCATGGTCAAGTTCCAGCATCTTAAAGCATCTTAAACTCCAACTCCGAATGGAGATTTCGATTCTCATCCACTACCGACCGAGTGCTACCTCATGCCTGCTGGGGAGGAAATGGCGCTGGCTCCATCTCTGGTGGTGCCTCCGCCGTCGTCGGCTAGAAGAGGTCCGGCCTCTTCACCCAGATGAGCCTGTGCAGGTAGGCGCCGTAATAGCAGGCCAAGTCGGTCCTCGTCCCCTTGGCCAGGTCGACCATCTCCTCCTTCGCCAAGCCCCAGATCAGCGTGGCCCTGTCAACCCTATGCGCCATCCCATTCTTCACTCTGCTCCACCCAGGCCCCGTCGGTGGGCAGCCTGCGCTTCCTGTTGCTGGCGCACTGTAACAACGTCAAGACGTACGAATTGCATTGATGAACTCCGTGGCGGCGGAGGCCACGATGTGGGGGTCCACGCCGCTCGGGGGATCGAGGGTCGGTTGTCCCAGGAGGGAGAATGCCTCGGCGAAGGTATCGAGGTAGACTTGGATGCTGGTATCCGGATCATCTGAGGAGTCCAGCTGGCTGGGCGGTGGTGGCTCTTGGCCATTGCAGTGGGGAGGCGCTTGCGAGGAAGATGGCCTCTGATCAAGAAGAAATGGAGGGAGCTGGGTGTCGTATAGGCTCCCTTCCCTCCTTGCATCTCATGTGGCATGCTTCAAACGGTTTTAGTTTCTTTCTACTTAGAACACATCAATTTTTTAATATCTTACCTCTTTTTTGTTTTTTTCTTTTGTTTCTTTGTATTATTTTTAAGATACAGCAGAGTTTTTCAATTTATCTCAAAAAAATTTTATTATTTTTTGATTTAAAAAGCTAACAATTATTATAATACAATTACAACCAAAACCCTACCGTAAAAACCAAAAACTATGGCTTTTAAGCGTTTGTCACTTTCCCTCCACTACGTCGATTCTCTCTCTGTGGAAGCAGTGAAGTGAAAACCTGCTTGTTCACTCGACTGTCGTCAAGCTTGCCTGGTCTGAACCATGCATCACTCACTGGCCAACCTAATTAACATGTCAAACTGGAGTTGCATCAACAATCCAGCATGACACAAAATCTCTTGCTCTCGTATGCATTTCTGGTTGCGTCTTCATACATCTTCACCATGCATCGAAGGAATCTCCATCCAAATCCGTGCCTGAAGCATGTTCTTTATCAGCTGTTTTGTTTATACTTCACCTTAACGGCCATTACACTCAATAGTCTCAAGACTACCACCCCCACTGGAATTAACCCAACAGGTTTATATATCGCGACAATGAGTAAACCACAGCTGCAGCCACTCAGAGACTGATAACAAAAGTACTAATAACACCGTCTCAAGCATTCGGTCTACTATAAAACCGCACAAGTCTTCATCATCAAAGTTGTTTCATCCACAGATAGCTTAAAAAGGCCTTTGTATGTATCCCAGCACTCAGCACTAGATAGCAAGTGTCGTAGGCAGGCAATAGTGGAATCAAGCAATCGAGCAAGGCTGCCTAGTTTTTGGACCCAATCTCTTTCCCGGTAGAGATCTGCTCTTCATCCATGGCGGACATCACGGTCAAGATCATATCCTTGCCTTGTTCACCAAATCCATTCTTGATCTGCATTTCATAAAGTAGTAAAGCGTCTAAGATTAGTTGCAATGGTAGTAGAAGCGAAAGCACGTGCCGCCGATGGAGTTTGAGCTACAGCACTAACCTGGGCAGCCAGAGCACCATCAGTCGAGTCATCCTGACCTTGGTGTTGCCACTCAGTCAAAAGGCTGATGTAAAATGCCCTCACCAAGTTAGAAACAAGACAGGCTTTGCACAAAAAGAGAGAAAGGGAGGCCAGAGTGGAAGCAAACATACAAATCCGTCTTCGGAAATGTCAATCAGCTGATAATCAGTGCGATCGACATGAGGGACCTGCATGACACACACATTAGAATTAGTTCGAATAAACTGCGCCCAATAACAATTGAACCAACAAAATGGCACTCTGCATGACCATGCTTCCCAGTCTTGGAAGTGGAGACTTCAACCACCTACAACAAAGATTAAACCGAGATGATCCTCAGAATGAAAGTTGTTCGATCACACATGACTTTCTTGTGGAAGACAAGCAAAGAATTGTTGGGTCTCAATTAGACCATCAGATGTACAAAGAAAGCACGAAGTGGGGAAATGCTATTCTAGCCATCATCCGTCTAATTGAAGCAACCATAGTTCAGTAGGAAAAAACTTGCATAATCAAGCCAAACAATATCAGCACAAAAGGGGAACAATCTATCATACCAGCACATGCAAATTCTGAGTTAAAACATGAGTAACATCAATTGCATGGAAGCGGCTGCACAAACCAACTAAACAAAAGGAAAGGCACAGGAAGTTACAACATAAAAGAGATCACCTGCCTAGTAGATACCTGGCACAACTACATACATGGGTATAGTTCTAATTTAACCAACATTGCAAAATTGAATATATTAGTGAATTATAACAAGAACCATGGAGATGTCGATTGCCGATTAAACAGTTCATAGCAAAATTAAATTCTCGTAAAACAGACATAATTATCTCTGCTTTCTCTCAAGAACTTTGCAGGATCCTGCCTCGTTAAGATTTCCTGAAACATATTCCCGAAGGTAATTCTGCACCGTCTTGAGATGGATAGCTGAGAGACCATCTGCAAGGCTTCTCAGTAGCCCTTGGGCCCTAGTTACACCAGTCCGGGATGGGCCTATAAGGATGTGTTTGGTTGGAAGGATGGAGTGTGATAGGATGGGATGGGATGGGGATAGGATGAGATAGTTCCACAAAAAAAGTGGAACCACATGGTCCAGCATCTAAGAAGAATATTCTCTAAATTTGCACAGGCTTATTCCACTTTGGACCATTCCATCCCACCTCATCCCTCCAACCAAACACACAGATAGACTTGGTCAAAGGAACCATCTCATCCCACCTCATCCCTCCAACCAAACACACCCTAAATGGCCCAAATAGGGCCCACCAACACACAGCCAATATGGGCCATGACGACAAGGCATTCGAGCTACATCACAATTAGAGATGGCAATGGGTACCCGAAACCTGATACCCAGTGGGTTTTTACTCTATTAGGGTATGGGTCTGAGTCAATTTCCTAACACATTGGTCTCTTAATGGGCAAAAAACCCAACCCATCGGGTCTGCCGGGTTCGGGTACATTCCTATAGTACCCAAATCCGTAAACCCATAGGTAATATAAACCCGATCCATAGGAGTTATAAACCTAGGCTCCCAGCCTCCCAGGCAAACCAGCCCAGCCCATTAGCCATTTAGCCCTCAAATCCAATGCGGCGATGCCCCATTACCCATACGGCTAACCCTAGCTAGCACTCGGTCACAGTCACTATTCACTCCTCCCCAGTCCCCACCCCGATTCAACAGCCGCCACAGCGGCGGCGCATCTGGCGCTTCGCGCTCGGTCTCCGACAGTCTCCACGCTCGCCATCCCGTCCTGCAGCTCCCGCTCCTGCTCCCGCCACTCTCGCCGCACGCTCGTCCTCCCGCACGGCCTCGCCATCGCCTCGCCTTCGGTTCACCCTCGCCCCAGCTGCGCCAACGCGCATCGCAGCAGAGACCCTGGCCATGGTGCGCCCTCGGCTCCAACGAAAATGGCGGTGAACTTCTTTCTCCTCTCCATTAACCATTGTTGCAGCTCAGATATCGATTCCACGGCGACCGTGGTACCAGTAACCCGGTGGGCACGGGTCTGAGCAAAAATCTGCACCCGTCACGGGTATGAGTTTTTTAGCGGGCACATCCAACTTTCATGGGCACGGGTTTGAGATAGCAAAACCCAGCGGGTTTGTGCCCGTTGCCATCTCTAATCACAATTCAAGAATAAAAGCACACGCAAGTTCATCTTTCCTCTCTCTGTAAAAAAAAGAAAGAAATTCACAAGTAAGAAGGAAATGAAAGTTCGCATATGTATCTGCATATAGGATAGAGAATGTTAACTATAGCTTTGAGCACTTCAAATAGCAAACGATATCTGCACAGACACATTGGCTTGTGATCAATGGTGTTTCAATGCAGTTGCCATGAAACGAAGTTCATGAAAGATCGGCATGCCATTGCCATTAGCGGAATGCAAGCATCAGTAGCTTACTGACCAGTGTTCATCTCTGAATACCTACCAAATTAAGCAAGGATACAAACTTTCAGAAACTTTGTACTTTCATCAGAGCAAGTTAACAGACCCCACTATCCCAGGCTCCTGAAGCGGATTATCCAACGCCTTTTACAAACGCTTTTCTTTCCATGAACTAATTTAAGAAATCATTATAAAAAAAATGTACAAGATGTTTCGACTCAATAAGCAGTCAAGTTGGGGGAGGCCGAATTATACCAATAAAGAGAATCTACACTCCTGATGATTATAATCACCTCACAACATTCTCGTAGAAATCACATCATTCTCGTAGAAATCTCTATGAGAAATCTCCAACGATTGAACCCCTGAACACGGCGCAGACCAATTGCTACTGCAGATCAAATGTTTCAAGATGCAGCCGTAGCGTTATTACCGGGAGGACATCTTGGCCTGCGGCATCGCCTCGTTGTCCGTCCCCATCCAATCATACCCACACCATCAGCTTCCAGGTTGGTAGTGTCACATTTCACCGGTGGACTGGCCGGAGTATCTTCTTCAACGGTAGCTTCTATGTTTTTTCGGGGTTTCCTACCCCGCGCCCGAGCGCCATTTCGTCCCCGCCTACCTGAGCCCATCTCCCAGGATCCACCAGTTGCCCTCACTAACCCTTCAAGTAACTGAAAGTCCTCTGTGACTTCATGCCGGGAGAGTGATATGAGACCAGGCAAGATATCTTTCTGGAAGTCCCTCTTCTGTCGTCGCCTCCTTTGCTGGCCCCTTCTTGGTTTGGTCAGGAGAAGCGCAGCAGAGACCATTTCTTCACCAATTTGAGCCTCGGGTGCCTGTGGCCTGTTCCAGTACTCGCCAATCTTAGTCTCTTCCAGCTTCAGTGTCAAGGACTCGAATGAATCAGACCCGTCATCACTGGAGCAGTTGGCGTCACAATCTTGGGTTTCTGCTTGCTTGGTAGGGTCACCAATGTTGGATGTAGCAAGATCGGCAAACCACTGCAACATGTGATCGTCAACTTTATCTGGAGTTAATAGTGTGTCCATCGACATGGCAATGATGTCCTTTGCTGCACTTACAGCAGCAAATGAGTCATCAACATTTGGCAAAATATCAAGTTTATTGTCCTCTTCACATGGTGGTGCTTCCAAATCGATCTCAAACGCACGTCTAGAATTGCCATTTCGTACGGATGTGGTGATGCATTCATGTGACACTACTGACGACTCTGAATTATCTTCATTTGGTACCTCATCATTCAGATCGATTAGGTTCCTGATCAGTGGGGCACTTTGCTTGCTGACTCCTTCAGCAGCTGGTTTATTTAACGATGCATTAGTGTGGCATGATGGAGCTAAGAATGTGCCACTATCCTGAATTCTATCGGCAACATCTTCATTGATCTTATTCCTCTGAGCCATGCAACCTCGGGATGTCGAAGCGGAAACTGACAGGTTATGAAAAGGTGGGGTCGACTCCTTCCCATCTTTATCATCTTCCAGGTCAAGAACAACTACATTTGAATAGACAAATGCCTTCGCGACTTCTCCAAACCCATATAGTCATCACGGTAAGCATTCCTTTTGAGCCAGGGATCCTGAGACCAATCCCTTGCCTTTACTATGCTCTGAGCTGCCTGTGCATCTACCATCTTGCACTTCAGAACCATCTTCCGGACCATCCAAAGGTGTCTGATTCAAATTGAAACCCTTGTTTTTGTCACTCTTGCCATCACAATACTGAACATTTTGTGAAGATTGCCTGGGTAAATGCTCAAACACTGGGAAATTGCTTTGTTCCAAATCACAGGAATTTGCAATCTTATGGTGCCCATGCATTGTAGAAAATGAATCCAGTGGGAAACCATGGTAGAAGCCATTCAAATTCTCGGCATGTTTCAATTTAGGACCCAATGTTCCCAAGCTTTGAGTCATGATACCAGGACTTGTGTATGAATCTATAGTCGACGATGCAAAACGTGGATCAATTTCTCGGGAAGCAGGAACATTGCTTGTGCTGCTTCTGGGCTTGATACTGCAAGATCCAAATGGAGAAGCACTAGACAGTTGGTCTGCGCGAGGAACAGATACTGCAGTAATAGGTGGAAGACATGATCGATCTGAGAGGTCAAACATGGGAAAATTATGTATGGGAGTGGCTTTGCGCGGATTCAGCAAGAACCATCCAACGGAATTATTCTGATCCGAGCAAATAGTCTGATTGCTTCTTGTAAACCTCTCATCAGCACCTTTGAAGGCTTTCTGCAATTCAGTGTTGTACAATTTTGGTGCAAAAAAATTCATGTGGCTGGCCTGTTTCCCTGAAGGATTGAAGCAAGAAAGGGAAGAATGCTTAGATCTAATTAAATTAACTATAAGAAGTTAAGAACGAATAATCAACACCAAGAAGCTAAAACATATGTGCCAACTGCCAACCATTCAACATTTCACATACAACAACTGAACAAAGTAACAACATGTTAGTACGAGATGTTTCTCGGTGTGTACACACCAATAAAGACATGTAGGTCACTAGTGCTGAGGAACAAAATGATGGAAGACTAACAAACAAAAACGGAAAATAAACTGAGAAAGGAGCACAATGTAATCTTCCGGGGTGCCCCAGATAGGTGTTATAGAAAGGTTAATAAAGACCATTCTACCATGTTATACCTTCTGGACCACCGCTAATCAAAGACAAGGTAAAGTCAAATTAGGATATTCAAGACATATATCACACGGTACAAGAAAAGCAATGAGAAGTGTTAATTTAAATGCAGTGCCATGTCCACAAGAAACTATCGAATGATGCTAGGATTTTAGCTATATGTATTAATGCTTTTCTCAACATGCAAATGCACTAGTAAAACTTATGAGCAAAAACAAATGTATACACTCTAACCATCATTACCTTTATCAGCTATTGTTTTCTCTTCCTGTCTTATTTTGCCATTCATGTCACAGAAGTTTGAACATGTCCCTTCATCAGCATGTCCATCACTGGAGTTATCTCTACGGGAACCAAAGTAACTTGTGCCTGATCTCACTTCATTGCGCCAAGAGTTCTCTAGGTGATAATGTTCTGGGACAACAGAGCCTCTATATGCTGAATCACATGTTCCGCTAATATATATGCCAGTGATCGGCTCATTAAGATCGGCCATTTGCTTGCCTCTCTGATTGTTTGTAGTCTGCAAATCTGACAGTGAATTGTTTCCTCCTAGCCTTTTTAAATCTACTCCATTTTGTAATGTCAACTCAGCATCATTCCTAGGTTTTGGGTTTGATGTTACACCAATAAAATCTATAGGCTTATTCTCTGATGCATCTTGATTATCCACATAGCAATCCGCTGGAAGCTGAAGGTCAAAATTGTTTCGTTTGCTCTTTTGAGCGACCCCACTTGGGGGAACACCATTTGGAGAGGACTGAACACTGCCTTCCCTAAGGAATTTGTAGGAGTGATCCTTATTATTGAGCTCTATAACAGGAGTCTTCCCGCATGCTGGAACTATTTCTGCCATCTGCATCTGCCAAGCCACTTTTGCCTTGTTGGGCGGGATTTGCGATGAAAATGAATTTGTTTGTGATGCATCTGCTGGCATCATGTAAGAGCATATCGGTTTATCTTGATAATCTTTCATCAAATCTCTTTGTGCTTTGTAAACCCGGTGCAGTTCATATACCTAAGCAATAACTGTGTCAAACATGGTGAAGGCAAAACAAAAACATATATAGAATGCAGCAAAGCTGAAAATTTTTACCATATCCTAAAAGTTTTTAGATTTATTATGCAGAAGGAAGTTACGATAATTAGATCAGTAATGCCAAGGTGCCAACCTGATGCCTGAATACAGCTTCATGTTCAAGCATTGTGCGCTTGAGCATTTCTCTATCGTATTCTGGGTAACCGTTTGTTTGGTTTTGCATGAAGCCATTGCTTAGCTGACCACCTGATGCATTCTCTCTGTAGTATGGAGACCAGCTACCATTTGTATTCACATTGAGATCCCTCATGACGTAATAGCCAGGCATGTGGCTTTCCCCTTCTACTTTGGCTCCCATTCTTGTTGCAACTTGTTCAACAGACAAGTCAGACAATGAATCATCCTACAAAAACATATGTCACTGCGGTTTCAATAAAACTTTAAGTCTCAATAAGCAGCAACGGTGACAGACATCTAAAGAACCTCAAGCTCAGTACGTGATACTTCGAAGTAATGTTCATTACACACAGAAGGAACATATTGGCAACTCTACAGGGCATTGTACAGTTCAGCAATGCAATGTGGATTGCCGACAAACTCTGGAATCATAATGACATTGACATCTGGAAATTATGTTGAGCAGAGCAATGCTAAGATCAAGTATGTCAACCAAATGAAAGAGCACATCAATCACAAGATTAAGACTGAGGCCTTACCAAATCAAAACCAATGCGTTGTTAGCAAAAGCTTCCAATCAAGCCCGAAATGTGGCCTTTCACAGAAGAATCCATCATCATCGCCACATGAACACCGATCAAAAATTACAATGTCAGTGCAGGTGTGCAATGTGATTCTTCATCAACAGTTCTGAGCTAAAATGGATTGCTCAAGCTGCTCAATGGTTATGACCAAACAAAACGATTTCGCAGGCCAGATGATGCCTGTCAATTCGATATTGCATTGAGTAATGAGCAATGGTCTTAGTCTAACAAGCAAGACATTGACACTAAGTACATCATAGCACGAGTACAGCATATCATTATCCATGATTAAACAAGCAGGGAGAAACAGCAAGAGGAAAGGTCAAAAAATTTTAATACTGTTTGGATATCAATCCTCGGAAATAACTCAAAGTGAGAAGATAATTCAAACCGAACAGTTCAGACAAATCAAGCTCTTATTAACAGTAAGTAAACTAAAATCAGGGGAGAATTATCATTTTACCACACACAAAATCCAACAGAAAACAACACCAAACTAATCAAGGTACAAGGAACAAAGCACCCAAGAAAGATTGAGTAACACATAAAAGAAAAGATAATCTCAACTAGAAATCTCACCTCACGAATCCTTGGCACTGCGCTGCAGCGGACTGAGCCTGACCACCCGCAGCATCCATGGAACGAAGAGCCTGGACGGCATCTCCATGGCCTCTCCAAGAAACCCAACCACCCCGAGAAGCGCACCAGCAAGCAGATTTAACGAAAGGACGAGATGGAATTCGCCACGATTTCCACTCTAACTACCGCAGAAACCAACAAAGGCGCCACCTTTCCCACTTTAGAACCTCAAGAAACGCATCAAGGCGGTGTTTTGCAGCGAGAAAAAGCCAGAGGAGATGGAATTGGAGGATATGAACCAGTTGCGATGGACTGGACGGCAGATTCGGGGAAGTAATTGGATCTGATGGGCCAAGGAGAGAAGAGGGGAGGAACGGAAGGAATTGGATCTGGTCTCTTGTTCTTTTGTCTGAGAGACTGAGAGACGAGAGCTGTTGTTTCTTTCCCCCCTGTGTTGGTTGGTTTCTGTGGGTTTTCTGCTTTCTCTCTCCACATAGAAGGGGCAGGGACAGCAAATTTGTCAACATCTGGTCTTTTCTCTCTCTCCTCCTGGTCTCTCTGCTAGTCTGATCTGATATAGTCTGAAAATCTTACATGTCAAATAAAACCTAATTCTTTTCAATTTGTTTAAGGAATGGATGAGCCAATTTGAGGTTTTGTTATTGAGGATTTTGTGCTGAATTACTTATAATTCAGACTTGAAATCATTTGTTTGGGAAGAATTGGTGAGGAAATTATTCCAGCACCTTTACTTCTTTTGTGCGTGAGGGAGTACTTGGTATAAAATTCAATGGCTTGCCACACAGGACAGTACCATACTTCCGAATCTTACTAAACAATCTGTCCTTTTCCCTCTGCAATCCTTCACTCTCCAATTTTACATGCCTAGTACAATCCCCAGTATTAACACACACTCATGACATCCTTATTACCTTTATTAGTAGAGTTCAACAGATTTCTACAAGTACTTTCTGCTTTGCAGTGCATTTGGGAGTTTTAAAGTGCTTCTGTTGTTCTACTTGTTCCTTCACACATCACTTTTCAATGTATTGCTCCTGGGTTTTGATATAGGCAATTAGTAGTATATTTTGATCTTACATCTACTGCTACAGTGAGTCCAGGTCCATTATTGTTAGCCCATATTTCCACTAGTTCGATGGAAGAAAGGACCATCACATTTGTTTAATGCTCTCTTTCAATATCTTGGTGAAAAAGATGCTGACATGTAGTTAACATCCTATTCAATGCGTACCTAAAGCACAACTAACTTCTACCTTCAAAAGCGAAAGATTGTCAGGGACAAACAATTGGTGCGAATACTGCTGCACCATACTTCATAAAGTTACTGTGTATTCTCTACTGTAAATAATTTCCTTACAAATTAAACCTCTTGTTTTCTGTATATAAACATGTGGTTCCACACGTTGAAAATAATAATAGCTCGTTCAGAACTGCTCCCATTTCTCTGAAGAACTATGTTTATTTTACTGTGAAATTTATCTAGAATTCATGCATTCCAGACACTGGTAGATGTTAAAATGTTGTAGCAACTGATTGGGTGCTTGGCTGGCTACCCTCACTCTCTGCAACACTCAGTTTTGGCAGGGACAGTGAACATGGTCAGATGTACAATGGTACACTGTTGCAAAATAAGCTTGGACTATGCTAATGGGCGACAAACAATTGCTGAATCTTCTTCTAACTTTTGTCTGATCCAATGGTTGCAGCTGGCCCGAGCTGCTGATCAGGATGCGGGCCCCACCGAACATTGGGAGGGAGTATCTTGCGGGGCTAGTAGTCATCTTAGTTAAGTATAAAACCCATGAAAGAATACTCCTAATGGTAGTAGATTACTCTAATTCACAATGCAAAGTGACTAGTGGCCTGAAGATGATAATACTACTAGTCCTATATATTAGTAGTATGTCAGTTAGTGTCTCCAGCTACCCAGACGTTTTCATTGGATTTAGGCACATGATCTGGAGAAGCCCAGAGAATCATGAGGTGCTTCTTGAGATCACAACCATTACATTACATGCCCAACCACTTGCTGGATTTGATATGAACTTGTGCCTGCATATATAAAGTGTCTGCTTTGCACCAGAAGAAATGCTCAATGCACCCAGCCATATGCCCTGTGTGGCTGTGTATGTACGTTCACCAGCAACAGTGAATCATCCTTCAATATAAGACGAAAATATACTCCTCTGTCTCACAATATAAATCCAGCACGTACACTTAAAAAGTATATTATTTAAGTAATATTTAATGAAATAGACTATAATTGCTCTAATTAGATAGACATGATATTACGTTTTCTATTGAAGATAAATATGATCTAATTTTATTAAATATTACTTAAATAATATATTTTATAGGTATATATATCGAACTTATTTTGCGGGATGGACGGGGTATATACTCTATTAATTTGACCTAGGATTCCACAAGCAGAGAGAGAATCTCCCAACTGTTTACATGCTTGAAAACGACACAATTGGTTGGTTGAGAATAGTGTACTGGCTCAAGAAATAAACAAAGACAAGAGTAAGAAGGTAATCGGCAGCACATCAAGAAAGAGAGAGAGGGCAACATGCATTTGATGCGCACAGTTTGGAGCTGTCTTGGGAAAATTCCCGTCCAGCCATGCGTCGTTCCTCACACGGTCGTTTTCGCATACGAGAGGGACGTAGATTTCATGCATATCCATTCACCCCTTGCATTCCACAAAACAGTGGAACGAGCTCTTAGACTATCTAAACTGTAACCCGAGGCCTATTAATCAAAATTTATACAAAATTTATGAAAAATCATTAAAAAAACAGTGTTAGCTCAAGAATCGACCTAAGAACAGCTGGTCTAGTTCAGAACTTAAGCTTGAGCTGGTTCCGCCCTTGATTTCACAAATGCAAATGCGCGACATCAGTGCCTCTCCAATGAAAAGTAGTAGGAACCGGTTATCTTTATATATAAATACAGGTGAGAATTACGAGCATAAACAAGCGTCATCTACGGATCCATAAAAAAGCAGTGCTTGGAAGCTGTAAAATAATTGCTAGCACCAAGATAGTGGCTGGATAGACCTAATCAATTTACAATAGTCCAATTGACATGCTCGCATTGATCGACTTGACTCCTAAAATCTCTATCAGGTAGTTCCCCGGGGCTTCCTCTCTACACTTACATTGGTAGAAAGCGTGGTTTAATCCTGATTAGATAAGCTGTCATCGATACGAGACCATACATTAAATTTAGAGGTACCTCCGGTCGGATAAGGAAACCGCCGATGATGCAGAGGGACTCAAGAAGAAACACATGAATATCAAATGTATTCAATACAAGTGTTTAAGGTTATAAAATGGCCTCCCCTCCCTACTTACAAGAGGTCTTATTTATAGAGTGGAGGGGAAGGCAAGTACCTTGGGTTTCGGTTCACGGCTGATCTAAGACCTCGTCCAGGGTTGGCTCCAGCCCCCGCCGAGGTTGGCTTGTAGACTTCGCCAAGGTTGACTCGTGGACTTCGCCAAGGTTGAATTGCGGACTCCATCCGGGGTAGACCTTTGGACCTCACTCGGGGTTGCCCTTTAGGGTCAACCTCTGAACATCTTTCAGGGTTGGCCTCCAGATTCCGTTCGGGGTAGACCTCTGAACCTCACTCAAGGTTTGCCTCTGGGGTCGACCTTTGGACCTCGTCCGAGATTGGCCATTGAGGAGTGTTCCCCTTCCTAGGCAAACTAACCTGATGACTAGTACGCTGGGGTGCAAAGTACTAGGACTGATGAGTTGCCTGTGACACGAGGAGACATGCGCTGAAGCGCCTATTAACCAACTCTCGGAGGGGTCACCCGCAGCGCGAGTGGGTGTGTACGGAAGTGCTAGATACTCAACTTGCATGACCTCACGATGAGTTCTCAACTCACTGAGGGCCGACCTTCGAGGTGAGGAGGTATACACCCAAACACAAGGTGGTCGATTCATCGATGCATTGACTACCAGGCGCAGAGTACTTTGTAAACTGGGTTGTGGCCCTTGACTAAAGAAGATGGTTTGGTTATCTGTAGAGCTAGAGAGAGTCCATGGTCGAGAAGACACAATTGAGGTGAGGCAAAGTTCGGCTGAGGGAAAGCCATCAAGACTGATCAAACCATGTCGGGGTCATACCATCATTCTTATGACGCTTGAAAAGCTTCGTCAACACGCTGGAAGGGCCAAGGTAATGGGTGTAGTGAATTTCCTTCTTGGGAGTGACGTCGACCTTGTCTTGGTGCAATGCGGACCTAGTCTGGGGGGCGGCATCCTAGAGGACAAGGAAAAAGGCGATGACACCATAGCTAGATCTACTGTTTCTACCCTAGACTTGCACCTGATGCATGGCAAGGTTGGACCATCACATGTGAATCCTGTCGGGTCAAGCCTACATAGCAGTAGCGGTAGTGGAGTCGATCTTATCTAGGATGGTGGTGTGCGACGGATGCTGAGCCTGGACGATGGTGCACGTCTTCCCCTAGGAAGAACTTGGCACTTGGGACTCATCTTTTAGCAAGAAATGATGTTGCCTTGGACACCAACCAGCGTGGCGTAATGTTGGGACACCTTTGCTTTGTCTAGCAGCCACACAGTGTTCTTCAGCAAGGAGCTAAGGGACTGTAGTTGTTTGTATCATTTACCAGACTTGTGTTGTTGTTGCTTACCTAATGTTGAAATAAAAGTCAAGAAACTTCTTACTAGGGGTATTTTGTTACCCTGTTCCCTATCGACAAAAACTTAGCGCTTAGGACGAAACTCGTGAGCGGCTAATCAGTAATCACTTGGGAGGCAAGAAGATCGCCATCTCCTATCGAAAAAACTTAACACTTCGGATGAAGCTCACGAGCGGCTAGTCCGTTAGCAAGGTGAGAAGGCTGATATCTCCAATATGAAAAAACTTGGTGCTTGTGACGAAGCACACGAGCAGCTAATCGCTTGGGAAGGCAAGAAAGTCATCGTGTCCTATTGAAAAAACTTAACATTTGGGATGAATGTAACATCTCAATTTTTGCTTTATTTTGGAAGAAATAATTTTAAATTAATTATCTCAATTTATTTGGATTTTTCAGAATATAAAGTTCTGTTTAAAAATAAAAATTTAATATCAAAATAGGTTGGAAATATTTTTCATATATTCAAAACATTATCAGTGAATTATGTGAATTTTTCTGCAATTTTTGGAATTTATTTGGTATTTTTCGACTATTTTAAAGCCTCCTACTGATTTAAATATATATAAAAAGAAATTTTAAATATCAAAACCCTTCCTCGGTGACACTTGTCGACCATCCATCTGTCCATCTCCGCCCGACCGATCCCGCCGTCCGCGCCATCCCGCCTCCTCCTCTCCGTGCGCCACGTGTCGTACATCCGCCGGCTTCGCGGCTAATCCTCAAAGGGATTACCTACCCTTATTGGGTAGGCAATGCCTCCCGCCGACCGGTTTACACCGCCGCACTCTTCCTCCTGCTCTCCTCGCGCGTTGAGCCCGCTCGCGCGCGAGGTTGAGTTTCTTTTGTTTTTGGCCGACAAGCGGCCCCACTGTCGAGAGACCGCCGGTCTGCGTAGGTCATCTGCCGGTGAGTCATCTGCGCGTACTCGTTCGCGCCGCCCCTCGATCCGCGCGCGAGACGCTCCCGCGCGCCGTCCTCGGTCGCGCGCGCGCCCGCCGCCTGCAGCCAAGGCCCGCGACGCCGGAGACGCGCGGCCGCGTGTCGACGATCGTGCGTCTCCCGCCATCGCACCGCGGCATCTCCACCACACACGCGGCGGCACGGATCGTCCACGCGTCCTCCACGGCCGTCGATCCGCCTCGCCTCGGCCGCCGCGCGCGCGTCGCGCTCGCCTCGCGCGACGGTCGAGCCGCAGCGTCGGCCATCGCGCGGTTTCCGCGTCTTCGCCGTTTCATCGCCGTCGTCGCTTTGGATCTGGATCAGCGCACGGATGCGACCGCGCGTCGAACCCGGCCGTTCGATCCACCTCCGTAAACGGCGCGCGCGCCGCGTCGGCCACGACACCTCGATCATCCATGTCGACCCTAGGCGGCGTGTGCGCTGCGTGGCGAACACGTGTACCGCCACGTCGAGCCATGTCGGTAAAAACCCGATCCGGTGCCACGTCGCGCCACGTCCGGATGCCACGTGTCATGCCACGTGTCGCATTTCCGCGTGCCACGTCGGCATTTGTAATGGTCCGTGGACTCGATCCACCGTGAACCGCCCACATGTCGACTTCGTATTTTTATTTTAATTCTCTTGCTGACGTCATAATTAGAATTTACTTTTGTAAAATAATTCCAAGAAAATCCGTGCTGACGTCATAATTCATTTTCAGTTAAAAGATAATTCCAGAAATTATCTTTTCCATTTTCTCGATTTCAAACTTCCAACACCATATCTTGCCCATTTTAGCTCCAAATTGATCCATTCAAATTTCTAAATTCATCTAAAATTCTAATCTTTCAATTGGCATATTTAGTTTCAATTTTTTTGAATTTTTTATTTTATTTTATTTATTTGGATTTCTTGATTTACGTGTAGAGACCGATTTGTCCGAGGAACTTCAAGAGCAAGCCCCGGAAAATTTCAACCCAGCACAGGAAGGCAAGTCTCCTTTGATCATTTTGATCCTATGTTTTGCAAGTTTTCTTTGATCAACTTGCTCAAATGATTTATAAAATGATTAGGTAGTTATTTTAAATTATTGCATGCTTATGTTATATCAAGTGATAATTTGATTTAGAAAATTTAGTTAAATACCCAATTTGTTATACCTTCCATTGAAAATTGCTTACCTTGTACCATTGTCAACTTAGGATATCCCTTTTACTCAATAATGAGTTAGTATTACATCTGTTGAATTTTTAAATACTAGCAAATGCTTAGCGTAGCAAATCAATGTAATAATGCTCAAATGAGTAGCGTGTTTGCTAAATGTTTTGATGAATGATTTGTTTGTACATTGGTAATGGATGTTACCATTGTTAAATGATTTGTTTGAAAAGTGGTAATGGATGTTACCATCTGTTAATTTAAAAGTAAAAATGAATTTCAAAGGAAAAGTTGACAAGGGTGGATGGAAGGTTTGGTGGGTGCGGTTTAGCACGAGAATTTTTGGAATTGTGAATGAACCACCACAGTCGTTTAAGGACCGACGCTTGTGTTTGTCCAAACTAAGCAAAAGCAGTGCAACCACAAGTCTATATGGGTGCGACCTAGCTAACTAACCTATAAAGGTGTAGTTTAGGTATCACCAGTGGTGTATTGAGTGCCGGGTGTCTGGTTACTCATAGTGAGGGACGGGGTTTCTTGTACTCATACGGCGCAAGAGGGCTCAGGCTCGTGGATTCGAGTTGTGGTGAAACCTTAGCGGGTGGTATCTAGCTATCTTGGAGTAGGTGAAAGGCTTTGTGATATTTTATCCGGGTCTCATGCCAAAGGAAGCATGTTGACTATTAAGATAATTTATCTCTTGTGGGTAAAGTGTACAAACTCTGCAGAGTAAAAACTATTCGAATAGCCGTGCCCACGGTCAAGGGCGAACAAGGAATGCATTCACATGGTAGAAGTTTGATTTTGATTTCAAAATAAAATGGTTTGTCAAACTCGGGAGTGGTGTAACTCTCGTGATTTAAATCTGGTGGTGTAACGGATCGTGGTTTAACTTTGAGTTTTGAAAGTTAGCGAGATAGCTTTGAGATTTAGTGTTGGTGGTTTAACCTTCACTAAGTTATTTATCTAATTTCATTTATGAAAAACAAAGATGTTTATCAAATGGCCTTTGAAGTAATTATGTAGATTTGAAATAAAATGCTGATTTTGCAAAAGAACCATATAGCCTTCCTTTGTGAAGCCTTGCATCTATGCATCTTTCCCAAGACTTGAGTACAATTTTGTACTCACATGTTGCTCTACAAATACATTAGCAGAGGATGAAGAAGCTCAAGTGGAGAATTCGACTTACGTGCGAGTGTGGATACGGTGGATTCTTCCGGATGCTTAGGATTCGTTTCCCATCAATTGCACGTGGCGATTGATGGGTCGATTAATTACTTTTGCTTCCATTGTGTTTATTTTTGTTTTAAGGTTCTCGTGAACCTTCGTGAAGCAATGACCAATGTAAACTTCAGTTATTATTGTAATAAATCGTGGATGACAATGTACCGTTTTATTCGGTTATCTGTGTGTACTAGCTTTGATCCGGGACTAGTCTTGTAATGCACAAGGGGTCGGAAGTTTCTACTCGGGTCCCACGTAGTGGTATCGAGCCATCTTGATCAGTAGGGCGAACCCTAGGTTTTGGGAATTTTTAAGGACTTATGTTTAAAAAGAATATATTAAAAATATATAAGCTTCTTTGCTTCTACTCTCTCTTACTTAGTATCTTGTTTCTGTCCTCCTTTTCACTATTTAAAAATCTTTCTGATCTCTCCTCTTTTCAAACTTGTAGATGGCGGGTTCATCGTCATCGGCCCGTGGGATCACCATTCTCATGGCGAGAGCGAGGAGCTTTGCGACTCTTCTCGGCGGCTAATGCAGCATCTCAAGTACACTCAACAGCCTATTTTCAGAGGGCGGAACACGCGAGTGATGAACATGGACTCCTGGAGCATGGAGGTGTTCATTTACGCTCCAGACGGGAGGATTGACCCAGTTGAGCGTCATATTGAGTATCCACGGACCTTCTGCTCAGATGCGATCCAGGATGCAGCACAGTTGGCTATCTCGGAGTTGTGCGGGAGGCACAAGGAGGAGCTACGGCGATCACCTTTTGCTTCTTCCCGACGGCGAGAGCGGGGCGGACTCATCGAGCTTTTCCAGCTGGTGGTGGACGACCCGCGCTTGACTCACCAGGTGCAGCACACTCTGGCAGCTTCAGCGACTTACGCCAGAGCTCAGCAGGAGATCGGACTTCTTCGGAGGCTGCTTTCGTCGAGCTACGACCACTCCGACACTCTTCGAGCCCAGCTACTGCAGAGTGAGGCTGCCCACGCCGACGCCGTTCAGCGAGGATCGCCGCCAAGCGGTAGAGCGTCTTCGAGCTGCTACCACTACACCGACTCCACCAGCCCCTGTTGCTGCTCCAGTCCAGTTTACGGGACCTCGCACTAGGCTTACTGCAAGGAAGAGTGTGCGACGCTCCAGTCCGCCACCCGACGTTGATATTGGAGGATCTAGCCGAGGACGCCAGCTATCTCGCTCCGGTTTTTCCGATTTCGGTCGAGTCGATCACGGTCGCGTTCGCGAACAACCGCCGTGGTTGTGGGCAGAGACACTTATCGGATTCGAGAGAAGGACCCCGAGGAGGATCCGAGGAGCGCATCATCGTGGAGGATGAGTAGTTAGTTGAGTCGATGAGTACCCAAATAATTGTCCACATTTTTAGAACGCTTTATCATATTTTGGTGTGTTGGATGGATGTACCAAGCCTATGTGCACTTGTGGTGCAGCCATTCATAAAATTATCTTGATTTCAATAAAGTTTTCCCTAAGTGGTTCTGGTTTCTTCTTGTGTGTTGGCTTGGGATGTTATTTAGTTTCCTAACCTCTTATCTATGCTAGTTCCTCTTACCTTTTGCTAACCACGAAACCGCCGGATGGTGAACACAAGGAGCAACCCGGCGTGCGTAACCCCAATGCTCAACCGAAGACAACATTCCACCTCCTCCTGCTCAAGCTCCCAACATGGAGCAGATGATGGCCATGCGTTGCAACTACTTCAAGCTTTGGCCCAAAATCAAGTCCAACAAGCCCGGCAAGCACTAGTTCAATGACCACGGTCTAAACTTGGGAATTTATGAGAACCCGACCTCCGACCTTTGCAGGATCTGTGACCCTTTGGAGGCGGATGATTGGATTAAAGAAATAGAAAGGAAACTCAATTTGGCTCAATGTGCGAGCATGAGAAGGTTCTCAGCGCGCCCACCAACTCAAGGGAGTTCTTTGCTAATTGGTGGGATAACTCTTGTGCCGCACATCAAGATGCTCGAAATATTGCATGGGTAGAATTTTTGGAAGCCTTCCGCATCGCTCATATTCCTATGAGTATTATGGAAATGAAGAGGAAGGAGTTTCATCAGCTACAACAAGGAAACCTTAGCGTTTCCGCATATCTGAGTAAATTTATCCAATTATCAAGATATGCACCGGAAGATGTGGCGACTGATGCCGCAAAGATCTGGAGGTTCATGGGAGGAATGGACCCCAACCTCAAAGTTCAGTTAGTCTCCAATGACTACCCTACCTTTCAACATCTGGTGAACAAAGCTTTAGTACAAGAAGATGCCCAGCGTCAGCTTTTTGATGCTAGGAAAAGGAAGTTTCAAGCCCAACAGTCTGCTAGCAGTTCCCGTCAACGCCCTACTCAACAACAGTACAACTGGCCTCCAGTGCATAGTCATCCAAGAACACCCATTTCTGCGCCTCGCCCTTTGCCTCAAACTCCTAGAACTAGAAATGCAGCCCAACAACGGCGAATAGAAATGTAGCTGCAGGAGTGCAATGCTACAATTGCAAAAATATGGGGCATTATGCGGCGATTTGCCTGAAGCGTCAAGCGGTAACCCCGGTCCGCTTCAACCTGGATTCTACACCAGCAAGAGCTCCAACTACCGGTCAAGGACGTGGAAGCCCTCAGACACCTCAGGCTCCACAACCATTCAACAGAGGCGTATCAATCATGTCACCGTAGAAGCGGAAGATGCACGGGACGTAGTTCGGGTAAGTTCTGGTTAATTCAGATACCGGCAATTATATTATTTGATTACGGAGCTACACATTCATTCGTAACAAAAGCTTTTGCTGAAAGAAATAATTGGAATATTTGTTTGCTAAAGAACCCTATGATAGTCAATCTCACGGAAAAGAATTGAGGACTAAATTGGTTAGCCCGATTGCAACCATAATTATAAATGGAGTAAAGTTCCTAGCGAACCTTATTATAATAGACTCAGATGGCATAGATATAATACTTGGTATGGATTGGTTGATCAAGTATAAAGGATGATAGATTGTGCCAATCGTGCCATTAGTCTTACCAATTCGCGGAATTCGAGATAAGACATGAGGCGATTATGCGCTCAAAGAAGAACATTATGTTAACCAACTTAAAAGGGAAAAAGTTGGAGGATGTGTCGTAGCTTGCGAATACCACGATGTTTTCCACGAGGAATTGCGGGACGCCACGGATCGAGAGATTGAATTTGTTATAAATCGGTACACAGTGCATTGAATATCAAAAGACCTTATCGGATGTCGGTGATGATTTAGTTGAAGTCAAGAGGCGATTCAAGAATTACAAGAGAAAAGTTTCATTAGACCAAGTTCTTCACCTTGGGAGCCCGTGCTTTTGGTAAACAAGAAGGATGGTAGTCGCGTATGTGCGTGGACTATAGAGCTTTAAATGAAGTAACTATAAAGAATAAGTATCCCTTACCGGATCGACGATCTGTTCGATCAACTCAAAGGATCAAGTGTCTTCTCCAAGATTGATCTTGGTCGAGGATATCACCGATTGAAGATTAGACCGAAAGATATACCAAAGACGACCTTACGCCACAAGATATGGACTATATGAGTATACGGTGATGTCTTTCGGTCGACAAATGCCCGGCATACTTCATGAATTTGATGAATAAAGTATTTATGGATTATTTAGATAAGTTTGTTGTTGTCTTTATAGATGACATTCTTATCTATTCGAAAACGATAAAGAACATGAGGATCATCTAAGGATAGTATTGCAAAGACTCGTGAACACCGATTATATGCCAAGTTTAGCAAGTGTGCGTTTTGGTTAAAGGAAATTGAGTTTTGGGACACGTAATTTCAGCGAAGGAGTATCGTAGATCTGGAAAAGTTAAGGATGTATTAAATTGGACTCCACCCAAGACGATAGCATCGAGATCGAAGTTTTACTGGTTTAGGCTGTTACTATCGTCGATTCATTGAAGGGTTTTCCAAGATTGCGGACCTTTAACCCAGTTGTTAAAGAAAGAAAGAAAATTTGAATGGAACAAATTTTGTGAGGATAGTTTTCAAGAGTTAAAGAGGAGATTAACTTCAGCACCAGTTCTGCGATTACCGGATATTAGAAAAGATTTTGAAGTTTATTGTGACGCATCCAAACAAGGTCTTGGATGTGTACTAATGCAAGAAGGAAAGGTTGTTGCTTATGCATCAAGGCAGTTAAGACCTCATGAAGAAAATTACCCCACTCATGATTTAGAGCTAGCTGCTGTAGTGCATGCTCTAAAGTTGTGGAGGCATTATCTAATTAGTAATCGGTGTGAGATATATACGGATCATAAAAGTTTAAAGTATATATTCACTCAACCCGATCTTAATCTGAGACAAAGAAGATGGCTTGAACTGATAAAGGATTATGATGTGGGAATACACTATCATCCAGGAAAGGCCAATGTAGTTGCAGATGCTTTAAGTCGGAAGATCCATGTTAGCAATATGTTGATTCAGGACGATCAGTCAACTCTTCGTGAAGAATTTCAGCGCCTCAATTTGGGAGTGATAAATGAAGGAATTCTGTCTACATTAAAGGTTCAACCCACTTTAGAAGATCGGATCAAGGCACTTCGAGAAAGAAGATGAGTATGTTAAAGAAATAAAAGATAACATGAAGAAAGGCAAAGCACTGGATTCTCGTAAGATGAAGAAGGAATTCTTTGGTTTGGAAAAAGGATTTTAGTACCGAGAGAAAGGAAATAAAAGATTTAATTTTAAAGGAAGCTCATGAATCGGGATATTCCATTCATCCGGAAGTACAAAGATGTACCAAGATCTAAAGGAAAGTTCTTGGTGGACCAAGATGAAACGAGAAATTGCGAATATGTAGCTTTATGTGATATATGTCAAAGGGTTAAAGCGAGCACCAACGACTGCCGATCTTTTGCAACCTCTGCGAGATACTGAATGGAAATGGGAGGAAATTGGAATGGATTTCATAACGGGACTACCAAGAACCAAGTCGGGGTATGATTCAATGCAGGTTATAGTGGATCGCTTAACAAAGGTTGCACATTTCATACTGTAAAGACTACCTATTCGGAGATAGATTGGCGAGCTCTATATGTCAAGAATTGTATGTCTGCATGGAGTTCCAAAGAAGATCGTATCGGATAGAGGAACATAATTTACCTCAAGATTTTGGCGAAGCTTCATGAAGTTTTGGGCACCAATTTAAATTTCAAGATCTTGCTTATCATCCTCAAGCAGATGGCGGTGAGCAGTGAATCGGATATTGGAAGATATGCTAAGAGCGTGTGCTTTAGCCAACAAAGCTAGTTGGGATCAAAGTTTACCCTACGCGGAATTTTCCTATAATAACGATTACAGTATAGTCCGAAGATGTCTCCGTTTGAAGCCTTGTATGGCGGAAATGCGAGAACACCATTATATTGGTCGAGAGGGAGAAAGTCAAGTATTCGGACCCGATGTCTTGAAGCTAGCGAAGAGCAAGTTCGATTAATACAAGACCGATGAAAATAGCACGAACCGGACAAAAGAGTTATGCGATAATCGTGCAGAATGTTGGAATTCGCACGAGGATCATGTGTATTTGAAGGTGTCACCTTTAAAAGGGATGCGACGTTTCAAGGTCGATGGAAAGCTTGCTCCAAGGTACATCGGACCATTTCTAGTTATAGCGAGAAGAGGTGAAGTCGCTTATCGATTAGAGCTTCCTCCTCGGTTGTCGATGTACATGATGTATTTCATGTATCACGATTGAAGAAGTGCTTAAGAGTACCGAGAGGAGTTAATACCTTTAGAAGAGGTGGATTTAAAAGAAGACTTGACGTATTGAATTTCTGTCAAGATTTTAGAAGAGGCGAGAGCTGTACAAGAAACAAGACTATCAAATTTTGCAAGGTGCGGTGGAATAATCATCCGAATCGGAAGCAACTTTGGGAACGTGAAGAAGATCTTGACGAGTTTCACGATCTATTTTTCAGTCTTTCCAGAATCTCGGGTCGAGATTCCTTCTAAGGGGGTAGGTTTGTAACATCTCAATTTTTGCTTTATTTTGGAAGAAATAATTTTAAATTAATTATCTCAATTTATTTGGATTTTTCAAAATATAAAGTTCTGTTTAAAAATAAAAATTTAATATCAAAATAGGTTGGAAATATTTTTCATATATTCAAAACATTATCAGTGAATTATGTGAATTTTTCTGTAATTTTTGGAATTTATTTGGTATTTTTCCGACTATTTTAAAGCCTCCTACTGATTTCTGAAATATATATAAAAAGAAATTTTAAATATCAAAACCCTTCCTCGCCGACACTTGTCGACCATCCATCCGTCCATCTCCGCCGGACCGATCCCGCCGTCCGCGCCATCCCGCCTCCTCCTCTCCGTGCGCCACGTGTCGTACATCCGCGGCTTCCGCGGCTAATCCTCAAAGGGATTACCTACCCTTATTGGGTAGGCAATGCCTCCCCTGATCGTTTACACCGCGCTCTCTTCCTCCTGCTCCCTCGGCGCGCGTTCGAGCCCCTCGCGCGAGGTTGAGTTTCTTTTGTTTTTGCGACAAGCGGGCCCACTGTCGAGACCGCCGGCTGCGTAGGTCACGCCGATGGGTCCCACTGTCGAGCCTTCGCCCCCGCGACCGTTCCTTCTCTCGCGCGTCGTGCGCCATTATCGCGCGCCGCTAAGCTCGCGTTCGTCTCTCGGCCGTTACTTCTTCGCCTTTAATGAGCAGGAGCGTCGCTCGTCGCCGCCGTTAATCGCGCCGTTTTCATCCGAGGAGATGCCCGTTTCGCCGCGGCGTCGGTAACCGTCGCATTCTGCCGGCGGGACGTCGCGGGTTTTGCTCGTCGCGTATAAAGCGAGCCCGCCACCTCTCGCCCTTCGCACTATCCATCTCTCTTCCTCTCGCGTGCGTCGCCGTCGCCGCCGTGGGATTTGGTCGCCGCCGGTGAGTCATCCGCCGCGTACTCGTTCGCGCCGCCCCTCGATCCGCGCGCCGAGACGCTCCCGCGCCGCGTCCCTCGGTCGCGCGCGCGCGCCGCGCCGCCAGCCAAGGCTCGCGTCCCGCGACGCCGGAGACGCAGCGCGCCCCGCGCGTCGGCGATCGTGCGTCTCCCGCAATCGCACCGCGGCATCTCCACCACACACTCGCGGCGGCACGGATGCGTCCACGCGTCCTCAGCACGGCCGTCAGATCCGCGCCTCCCTCGGCCCCGCGGCCCGCGTCCGCGCTACGCCTCGCGCGACGGGTCGAGCCACGCGTCGGCCATCGCGCGGTTTCCCGCGTCTTCGCCGTTTCATCGCCGTCGTCGCTTTGGATCTGGATCAGCGCACCAGATGCAGCCACGCGTCCGAACCACGGCGTTCGATCCACCTCCGTAATACGGCAAGCACACGCGCGTCGGCCACGACACCTCGATCATCCATGTCGACCCTAGGCGGCGTGTACGCCACGTGGCGGTGCGCGTGTCTGCCACGTCAGAGCCACGTCAGCCGAAAACCCGATCCGGGTGCCACGTCAGCGCCACGTCGGATGCCACGTGTCATGCCACGTGTCGCATTTCCGCGTGCCACGTCGGCATTTGTAATGGTCCGTGGACTCGATCCACCGTGAGACCGCCCACATGTCGGCTTCTGTATTTTTATTTTAATTCTCTTGCTGACGTCATAATTAGAATTTACTTTTGTAAAATAATTCCAAGAAAATCCGTGCTGACGTCATAATTCATTTTCAGTTAAAAGATAATTCCAGAAATTATCTTTTCCATTTCTCTCGATTTCAAACTTCCATGACCATATCTTGCCCATTTTAGCTCCAAATTGATCCATTCAAATTTCTAAATTCATCTAAAATTCTAATCTTTCAATTGGCATATTTAGTTTCAATTTTTTGAATTTTTATTTTATTTTATTTATTTGGATTTCTTGATTTACGTGTAGAGACCGATTTGTCCGAGGAACTTCAAGAGCAAGCCCCGGAAAATTTCAACCCAGCACAGGAAGGCAAGTCTCCTTTGATCATTTTGATCCTATGTTTTGCAAGTTTTCTTTGATCAACTTGCTCAAATGATTTATAAAATGATTAGGTAGTTATTTTAAATTATTGCATGCTTATGTTATATCAAGTGATAATTTGATTTAGAAAATTTAGTTAAATACCCAATTTGTTATACCTTCCATTGAAAATTGCTTACCTTGTACCATTGTCAACTTAGGATATCCCTTTTACTCAATAATGAGTTAGTATTACATCTGTTGAATTTTTAAATACTAGCAAATGCTTAGCGTAGCAAATCAATGTAATAATGCTCAAATGAGTAGCGTGTTTGCTAAATGTTTTGATGAATGATTTGTTTGTACATTGGTAATGGATGTTACCATTGTTAAATGATTTGTTTGAAAAGTGGTAATGGATGTTACCACTGTTAATTTAAAAAGTAAAAATGAATTTCAAAGGAAAAGTTGACAAGGGTGGATGGAAGGTTTGGTGGTGCGCTTTAGCACGAGAATTTTTGGAATTGTGAATGAACCACCTGTCGTTTAAGGACCGACGCTTGTGTTTGTCCAAACTAAGCAAAACAAAGTGCAACCACAAGTCTATATGGGTGCGACCTAGCTAACTAACCTATAAAGGTGTAGTTTAGGTATCACCGTGGTGTATTGAGTGCCAGGGTGTCTGGTTACTCATAGTGAGGGACAGGGTTTCTTGTACTCATACGGCGCAAGAGGGGCTCCACTCGTGGATTCGAGTTGTGGTGAAACCTTAGCGGGTGGTATCTAGCTATCTTGGAGTAGGTGAAAGGCTTTGTGATATTTTATCTGGGTCTCATGCCAAAGGAAGCATGTTGACTATTAAGATAATTTATCTCTTGTGGGTAAAGTGTACAAACTCTGCAGAGTAAAAACTATTCGAATAGCCGTGCCTACGGTCAAGGGCGGGCAAGGAATGCATTCACATGGTAGAAGTTTGATTTTGATTTCAAAATAAAATGGTTTGTCAAACTCGGGAGTGGTGTAACTCTCGTGATTTAAATCGTGGTGTAACGGATCAGTGGTTTAACTTGAGTTTTGAAAGTTGGCGATAGCCCGAGATTTAGTGTTGGTGGTTTAACCTTCACTAAGTTATTTATCTAATTTCATTTATGAAAAACAAAGATGTTTATCAAATGGCCTTTGAAGTAATTATGTAGATTTGAAATAAAATGCTGATTTTTGCAAAAGAACCATATAGCCTTCCTTTGTGAAGCCTTGCATCTATGCATCTTTCCCAAGACTTGCGAGTACAATTTTGTACTCACATGTTGCTCTACAAATACATTAGCAGAGGATGAAGAAGCTCAAGCGGAGAATTCGACTTACGTGCCGAGTGTGGATACGGTGGATTCTTCGGATGCTTAGGATTCGTTTCCCACCAATTGCACGTGGCGATTGATGGGTCGATTAATTACTTTGCTTCCGCGTGTTTATTTTTGTTTTAAGGTTACGTGAACCTTCGTAAGGCAATGACCAATGTAAACTTCGGTTATTATTGTAATAAATCGTGGATGACAATGTACCGTTTTATTCTGGTTATCTGTGTGTACTAGCTTTGATCTGGGACTAGTACTGTAATGCACAGGGGGGTCCGGAAGTTTCTACTCCGGGTCCCACAGAAGTGGTATCAGAGCCATCTTGACTGTAGGACGAACCCTAGGTTTTGGGAATTTTTAAGGACTTATGTTTAAAAAGAATATATTAAAAATATATAAGCTTCTTTGCTTCTACTCTCTCTTACTTAGTATCTTGTTTCTGTCCTCCCTTTTCACTATTTAAAAATCTTTACTGATCTCTCCTCTTTTCAAACTTGTAGATGGCAGGTTCATCGTCATCAGCCCCGTGGGATCACCATTCTCATGGCGAGAGCGAGGGAGCTTTTGCGACTCTTCTACGGCAGCTAATGCAGCATCTGAAGTACACTCAACAGCCTATTTTCAGAGGCGGAACACGCGAGTGATGAACATGGACTCTGGAGCATGGAGGTGTTCATTTACGCTCGAGCGGGAGGATTGACCAGTTGAGCGTCATATTGAGTATCCACGGACCTTCGCTCGAGATGCGATCCAGATGCAAACGATTGGCTATCTCGGAGTTGTGCGGGAGGCACAAGGAGGAGCTACGACGATCACCTTTTGCTTCTTCCCGACGGCGAGCGGGGCGAGACTCATCGAGCTTTTCCACTGGTGGTGGGCGACCGCGCTTGACTCACGGTGCAGCACACTCTGGCGGCCGACTTACGCGAGCTCAGCGGAGATCGGACTTCTTGGAGGTCGCTTTCGAGCCACGACCACTCCGACACTCTTCGAGCCCGGCTGCTGCAGAGTGAGGCTGCCCACGCCGACGCCGTTCAGCGGGGATCGCTGCCGAGGCGCAGGTAGAGCGTCTTCGAGCCGCTACCACTACACCGACTCCACCACCCTGTTCTTGCTCCATCCGATTTACGGGACCTCGCACTAGGCTTACTGCAAGGAAGAGTGTGCGACGCTCGATCCGCCACCCGACGTTGATATTGGAGGATCTAGCCGAGGACGCCGACTATCTCGCTCGGTTTTCCGATTTGATCGAGTCGATCACGGTCGCGTTCGCGAACAACCGCCGTGGTTGTGGGCAGAGACACTTATCGGATTCGAGAAGGACCCGGGAGGATCCGGAGGAGCGCATCATCGTGGAGGATGAGTAGTTAGTTGAGTCGGTAGTACCCAAATAATTGTCCACGTTTTTAGAACGCTTTACCATATTTTGGTGTGTTGGATGGACTGTACCAAGCCTATGTGCACTTGTGGTGCAGCCATTCATAAAATTATCTTGATTTCAATAAAGTTTTCCCTAAGTGGTTGCTGGTTTCTTCTTGTGTGTTGGCTTGGGATGTTATTTAGTTTCCCCTAACCTCTTATCTATGCTAGTTCCCTCTTACCTTTTGCTAACCACGAAACCGCCGGATGGTGAACACAAGGAGCAACCGGACGATGGTCAGTAACCCCAATGCTCAACCAGAAGACAACATTCCACCTCCTCCTGCTCAAGCTCCCAACATGGAACAGATGATGGCCATGCAGTTGCAACTACTTCAAGCTTTGGCCCAAAATCAAGTCCAACAAGCCCAGCAAGCACTAGTTCAACAGCCACAGTCTAAACTTGGGAATTTATGAGAACCCGACCTCAGGCCTTTGCAGGATCTGCTGACCCTTTGGAGGCGGATGATTGGATTAAAGAAATAGAAAGGAAACTCAATTTGGCTCAATGTGCAGAGCATGAGAAGGTTCTCATGCGCGCCCACCAACTCAAGGGAGTTGCTGCTAATGGTGGGATAACTCTTGTGCCGCACATCAAGATGCTCAGAATATTGCATGGGTAGAATTTTTGGAAGCCTTCCGTACTGCTCATATTCCTATGAGTATTATGGAAATGAAGAGGAAGGAGTTTCATCAGCTACAACAAGGAAACCTTAGCGTTTCCGCATATCTGAGTAAATTTATCCAATTATCAAGATATGCACCGGAAGATGTGGCGACTGATGCCGCAAAGATCTGGAGGTTCATGGGAGGAATGGACCCCAACCTCAAAGTTCAGTTAGTCTCCAATGACTACCCTACCTTTCAACATCTGGTGAACAAAGCTTTAGTACAAGAAGATGCCCAGCGTCAGCTTTTTGATGCTAGGAAAAGGAAGTTTCAAGCCCATGATCGCTAGCGGTTCCGTCAACGCCCTACTCAACAACAAGTACAAGCGGCCTCCAGTGCATAGTCATCCAAGAACACCCATTTCTGCGCCTCGCCCTTTGCCTCAAACTCCTAGAACTGGAAATGCAGCCCAACAACAGCAGAATAGAAATGTAGCTGCAGGAGTGCAATGCTACAATTGCAAAAATATGGGGCATTATGCCAGCAGTTGCCCACGAAGCGTCAGCGGTAACCCCGTCCGCTTCAACTCGGATTCTACACCAAAGCAAGAGCTCCAACTACCGGTCAAGGACGTGGAAGCCCTCAGACACCTCAGGCTCCACAACCATTCAACAGAGGGCGTATCAATCATGTCACCGTAGAAGCAGCGGAAGATGCACCAGACGTAGTTCTGGGTAAGCTCCACAACCATTCAACAGAGTGGCTGGTTCGTTCGGGAGGCGAGGACGTCATCATCTCCCACTGGAAAAACTTGGTGCTCGGGAGAAACATCGTGAGTAGTTGGTCTGTCAAGGAGGCGAGAATGTCGCCATCTCCCACCTAAAAAAACTTGGTGCTGGGGACAAACCTCGTGAGCGGCTAGTCCGTCGGGAAGGCGAGAAGGTCGCCATTTCGCATCGAAAAAACTTGGCGCTCATGATGAAGCTCGTGAGTAGCTAATTGGTTGGGGAGATGATAAGGTCGCCATCTCCCATCGAAAAAACTTGATGCTCGTGATGAAGCTCACGAGTGGCTGGTTTGCCAAGGAGGTGACGTTGTCTCCATCTCCCACCAGAGAAAACTTAGCACTTGGGACGAAACTCGAGAGAGGCTAGTCCGTTAGGGAGGCAGGTACGTCACCATCTTACATCAAAAAACCTGGCGCTCAGGACAAAGCTCATGAGCAATTGGTTCGTGGAGGAGATGAGAAGGTCACCATCTTCCATTGGAAAAAATTAGACACTCGAGACAAAGCTCACAAGAGGCTAGTTCGTTGAGGAGACGAGAACGTCGTCGTCTCCCATCAAAAAAACTAGACACTCGGGACGAAGCTCGCTAGCGGCTAATCGCTTTGGGAGGCAAGAAGGTCATCGTCTCCCTTCTGAAAAGAGTTAACGCTTGTCATTGACCTGACCCCGGAGGGTGGGTGTAAGGTGAAGAAGAATTGACCTCATAGGGTGAGCAGTCATCAAATCGACCCCAGAGGGTGGGTGTAAGGCAGTGAAAACTTGACCCCAAAAGATGAATTGTCATCAACCTGACCCCGAGGGGTGGGTGTAAGCGGTGAAGACTCACCCCTAGAGGGTGAGCGGTCATCGACCCATCCCCAGAGGGTGAGTGTAAGGCGGTGAATACTCGACCCTAGAGGTTGAGCGGTCGTCGACTCAAACCTGGAGGGGGATGTTAGGCTACTTGACCCCAGAGGAATAGTTGTCACTGACCAGACCCTGGAGGTGAAGGACTACGGGTAGGCTACGCTAGCGCAAATTAATAAAAATTATGCCCGTAAACCAAGATCACTGCAGTTATAGATCACGGAATTACCACTAGACGCGCAGTGCGGAATTGATGCAACACGTCGGGCGCAGTAGACGTACTACGTCGATGCAACACGTCGAGGCGAGTAGTCGTACTACTTCCTCGTCCTCGTCGCGGCGTCCAACGTACAACTCCTCTCTTGCGGTTCGTCCAAACGCTACGATGCAGCGCCGCCAAAAGGTATCCACACGTGCGGGAGGAAGCGGCGCACGCCGGATTACTAGATCGCGCGGCGCCGAGGCGTGGGAGGGTGGCGGCGGGGTTTGAGGAGGTCACGAAAATTCTTTTTTACCACGTGCGCCCTAGCCCTCCTTTTATAGACGTCCTTATAATGGGCTTCACGAATGGAGGCCCATTAGGACTCAATACCACCCAACCGGATCCAATCCGAATTAGGCTTCAGCCCTTAAGTGTGTGACCCTATGGGTTCACGTATGTTTAGACATGACACGAGTTTACCTACTCGGTCAATAGTTGGTAGCGGCCTCTAGAAAGACGTGCAACTCCTAAACATACATAAAGATCATATCGAACGAACCATCACAACTTTATGTACATGCCAATCCCTTTGCCTCACGATATTTGGTCGAGCTCCAAGCTGACCACTCTTTCTCGATCCTGTGATCCGGAATCCCTTACTAGGTTAACTCTTAACCTTAAGTAGCATGGCCATGCATTTGGATCCGATCACTCGAGGCCCAGAGATATCTCTCGTGCAGAGAGGGCAAATCCCATCTCGACCGACCATGCCTCGCGGCATGCTTCATGACAAACCCGAAAGCTACCTTTATAACAACCCGATTCACGGAGCGGCGTTTGATAGCCCTAAGTAGGTCGATTCACATCTCAAGTACATGCGACAATCTCAGGTCTAAGGACAAGGCGTACACATTGTGTAGAGAGAGAACCATAAGTATAATTGTTATGTCTCATGTTGGGTCGGTCCAACCCCATGTTCTAAACATGTGTCCACATTATTGGTTTGACATCTCCATGTCTATGACACGTGAAACATGGTCATCAACCGATACATGTGCTAATCCATTATTCACGTGTGTCCACACATGAACTTCGACTAGGGACAACTTTAGAATAACCATACAAGTAAAGAGTTTCACAAACAAGTCACATACTTGTTAATCAATACAAAGGCAATATTCAAGGAACATTTATTAAATCATGGATACAACGAAATATCATCATCTCTATGATTGCCTCTAGGGCATATTTCCAATGATCTCCCACTTGCACTAGAGTCAATCTAGAAGATATCTAATACCCATAGCTCTTGTGTGCGCCTCATGCTTAGGGTGGGAGAGGCTTAGTCAAAGGATCTGAAATATTCAAATCCGTATGTATTTTGCATATCTTTAAATCTCCTCGATTGAGGATCTCTCGAATGAGATGAAACCGCCCAGATATGTGTTTGTTCTTTTGGTGATTCCTTGGCTCCTTGGCTTGCGCATGGCCCCACCGTTATCACAAGAAAGATCCGGAGGATCGCACGCACTAGGAACCACACCTAGTTGAAATGAACTTCCTTATCCAAACACCTTCCTTTGCCGCTTGAAGCCGCAATGTACTCGGCCTCCGTTGTAGAGTCGCAACAGTCTCTGCTTGGAACTCTTCCAGCCCGACCGCACCACCGTTCAAAATGAACACAAAACCCGATTGCGATTTGTAATCGTCTTTGTCGGTTTGGAAGCTTGCATCGGTGTAACCATTTACAACGAGCTCTTCCTCACCTCCGTAGACTAGGAAAACATCCTTAGTTCTTCTCAAATACTTGAGGATGTTTTTAACCGCTGTCCAGATGACTCTCACCGGATCGACTGGTATCTGCTCGTAACACTTAGAGCATAGGAAACATCTGGCGAGTACATATCATAGCATACATGATAGATCCAATGGCGAAGCATATGGAATCTTACTCATGCGATCTCGCTCATCGGTTGTCGAAGGACACCGAGTCTTGCCAAGATTTATGCCATGAGACATGGGCAAGAACCCTTTCTTTGCCTCCTCCATGTTGAACCGTTTCAACACTTTGTCAATGTAAGTACTCGGCTTAATCCTATTAGCCTTTTTGATCTATCTCTATAGATCTTAATACCCAAAATATATGCCGCTTCCCTAAGTCCTTCATTGAAAAACTATTTTTCAAATGAGGTCTTAACGGACTCGAGCATAGGAATATCATTTCCAATCGTAATATGTCATCTACATATAAGATTAGAAATACGAGCGAGCTCCCACTTGCCTTCTTGTAAACGCAAGATTCTTCTTCGTTTTGATGAAGCCAAACCCTTTGACCACTTCATCAAAACGAATGTTCCAACTCCGAGATGCTTGCTTCAATCCATAAATGGATTTTTGAAGTTTGCATACTTTTCTAGCATTGATTGGATCGACAAAACCCTCGGGTGTATCATATACACGTCCTCGGTTAAATTTCCATTAAGGAAAGCCGTTTTGACATCCATCGCCATATCTCATAGTCGAAATATGCAGCAATAGCTAGAATGATCCGTATAGATTTAAGCATCGCTACGGTGAGAAGGTCTCATCGTAGTCAACTCCTTGAACTTGCCGAAACCTTTGCGACAAGTCGAGCTTTATGGATATGAACATTTCCATCCATATCAATCTTCTTTTATAGATCCATTTGCACTCTATGGTTTTAACACCATCAAAGGGTCAACCAAGTTCCAAACTTGATTGTCTCCCATGGATGCTATCTCGGATCTCATGGCACTATGCCATTTCTCAGAGTCTGGGTCCATCATTGCTTCCGCATAGGTCGTAGGCTCATCATTGTCTAACAATAACATATCTCGCATATTGCGGAGCCTTCCGACCTTCGTGGTGGTGGTGCTTCCTTTGCCATGGGTTCCTCAACTTGTTCGCCCGTGGGCATCATTCGTCGAGTCTTCCCGATTGGTTCATCTTGAACCTCTTCAAGCTGCATCGTTCTTCCACTTGTCTCCCTGTTGAGAAACTCTTTCTCTAGGAAAACACCACTTCGAGCGACAAACACTTTGCCCTCTAGTCGGTTGTAAAAGTAATATCCAAAGGTTTCCTTCGGATATCCCACGAAAATGCATTTATCCGACTTGGGTGTGAGCTTATCTGACTTAAGTCTTTTGACAAATGCCTCACATCCCCAAATCTTTAGAAAAGACAAACTGTGACTCTTCCCATCCATATCTCATATGGTGTCTTAACTACGGATTTAGACGGTACCTATTAAGTGTGAAAGCTGCCGTTTCTAGAGCGTAACCCCAAAATGATAATGGTAGATCTGATCGGCTCATCATCGATCGAACCATGTCCAACAAGGTCCGATTACGCGCTCGGATACCCCATTTCTTTGAGGCGTTCGGGCGGTGTTAGCTGTGGAACAATTCCGCAACTCTTGAGATGATTGCTAAATTCATGACTCAAATACTCGCCACCACGATCGATCGCAGAGCCTTAATTTTCTTGGCACGTTGATTTTCAACCTCATTCGGAACTCTTTGAACTTTTCAAAAGTTTGGACTTATGCTTCATTAAGTAGACATAGCCATATCTACTAAAATCATCGATGAAAGTTATGAAGTAATGAAATCCACCTCTAGCGATCGTGCTCATTGGTCCACATACATCGGTATGTATGATTTCCAACAAGTCTGATGCCCTCTCAAAAGAACCTTTGAAAGGTGACTTGGTCATCTTACCAAGCAAACAAGCTTCACATGTCTCGTATGATTCAAAATCAAACGAAGTTATAAGACCATCATCATGGAGCTTCTTCATGCGCTTTTCACTTATGTGACCCAAACGACAATGCCAAACATAGGTGGGATTCAAATCATTAGGTCGAAGTCTTTTAGCATTTATGTTAAAGATGGGCGCATCATCAAGATTTAAAATAAATAACCCATTCACAATGGGCGCAAAAGCCACAAACATTTCATTTTTAGAGATCAAACAACCATTGTCTTTACTTGCAAATGAATAACCATCTCTCATCAAACATGAGGGAGATAAAATGTTTCGACTCATACTAGGAACATAATAACAATTATTCAATTCCATAATAAATCTTGAAGGAAGCTGAAGTTGCATGGTGCCGACGGTCAATGCAAAGAACCCTTGCTTTATTTCCGACGCGAAAATCAACTTCACCTCTTGCGACTCCTCTACTTCTTATTAGCCCCTGCATCGAGTTGCAAATGTGAGCAAGCGATCCAGTATCAAATACCCAAGAGTTAATAGGAGAATCAGCAAGAAAATGTCTAAAACATTTATGACAAGTGTACCATGGGTGGAAGTCTTACTTCCAAAGCATTCTTCTTGCATTCCTCGAGAATCCATGTACTTCTTGCAGTTTCTCTTCCAGTGGCGATCTCTTTACAATAGTAGCATACTGTCTCGACTCGAGTCCACTTTAGGCTTAGGCGTTGGCTTTGAGATCATATCTTTAGCCTTGCCCTTATTCTTTGCCCATGGCTTCTTACCCTTTTTCTTGAAGCTCGACTTGTTCTCGCATGACCATCACATGGCTAGGCCCCTGCACACTTCTTAATGTCACTCTCTGCTTTGAGCATCCCACAAAGCTCATTAAGGCCCTTTTCCACCCCATGCATATGGTAGTTCGAAATGAAATGTCCATAGCTAGGTGGTAGAGACGCCAAAATGAAATCGATTGCCAACTCTTGGCTAATTGGAAAACCAAGTTTATCCAAAGTCCGATCAGAACCAACCATTTTGATCACATGTGGGCCTCTGGTGCACCTTCATTAACTTGCATTCGAGAAAAGCCTTAGAGACATTGAACCTTTCATCCCGGCTCGTATGCGAACATGTCCTTAAGCGTCATGATCATATCATACGCTTCGATCCTCAAACCGCTTTTGAAGGTCGGGTTCCATGCATGCAAGCATAAGACAGCTAATCTCAAGAGAGTCATCACATGCTTTCTTGTAGGCATTTTTAACAGCGGCAGCATTGTCGTGAGCTCTTACGGGATTGGGGTGTCGAACGTTTTCCTTTTTATCCGCCACGAGAACAATTCTCGGGTTACGGACCAAATCAATAGTTTGTTCCATTTAATTTTTCTTTCTCAAGAATCGATCGCAAAGCAAAAGGGTGTGCGCGGTTGTTAGATGCCATTGATCTACAACGAGAAAATGCAAAATACTAAGACAAATAAAACCATGATAGAGTAAACCGTATTAAACAAATTTAATAGAATGTACTCCCACTAAAATCAATATCCTCTATTGATTCTTAGCGATTCAAGATCCGCAATTAACTAGTCTACTAGTGAGCTTTTGCATCACCGCTAGGAGACAAGGTAATTCGGTAAGTAACACCTACTAATCATATCTCTATATGACTCTTGTTGTTGGGTGACATCTCTATGCCTCGCGCCCAACCTTTATGCCCCAAGGCCCATAACCTTTATGATAACCTTGTTAAGTTCACCAACCCTTATGCATGTATGTATCCGATACAAACCCATCTAGTCAAGGAAAGTCGATGGTGCCCTAATTTTATAGACCCACCATCAATTTACAAGACATGGGATGGTGCAAGGTTTAGTTGGGAGGGCATATGTTTTAACTTAACATTATGTGAGGATCGCTATACTTCTACCATTCAAGCATGCATAGAAGTAAAACAAACAGAATAGCATTCACATAGTTGTGACTCGGTATGGCCCATTTTCTCATGGTGATCTCCATCGCCATAGAATCATCCACCATGATGATCTCCATCTCCATGGATAATGTGTGCCATCCTCCAAGTGATGTGTCCTCCGAGTACTAATACAAGCTATTACTCATAACGACTAGTAATAAAATACATGGATACAAGGAATCATCACAAGTCGGCACGCAGCCGTTAATACAATACTTTGACAACACAATGGCTCCAGCCGTGTTGCCGAACCCACGACACGCGAGTCATGAAAATATTACAAACATGCATCACATACACATTAGGCCATACTGGTCACATACATCCTACAAAAACAAGTTATGCATAGATTCGCAATCTCACCGAATAAGGGGGTCGAGGGTTTCCCCATGGGTTCGAAGGCGGCGCCCATATCACGTAAAAAAAAGAGATCAATCTATGCAATTTTTACTTAGGATTTTGATCGGCAAATCATATTTACCCCAAATCGACTATTGTTCGATTCGACCAATTTGCATTGATCTTTGTGTGCCACAACCGGTTTTACGTGTCACTTTGTCTACCCGATGGTGATACCGACCGGTAGGGGTATGTTGTGGCACGACCTTAGCAAAGACAATCACGGAATATCGATTATTAATCTAGGTTCGATTCGACCAATCATATTGATCTTCGCATTCGCAATCGGTTTCGTGTCACTTGTCTACCCGATGGTGATACCGACCGGTAGGGGTAAGTTGTGGCGACCTTAGCGAATGATCATGGAAACCAGATCTATCCATTACGAAACTATACAATCGATCACATCGATCATAACGACTTACATATCGCCATATGCAAATCACCCAACCTATAACATGACAAAGAATGACTCGATACCATCAAGGACTACGGGTAGGCTACGCTAGCGCAAATTAATAAAAATTATGCCCGTAAACCAAGATCACTGCAGTTATAGATCACGGAATTACCACTAGACGCGCAGTGCGGAATTGATGCATCACGTCGGGCGGAGTAGTCGTACTCGTCGATGCGAAGACGTCGGGCGAAGTAGTCGCACTACTTCCTCGTCCTCGTCGCGCGTCCAACGTGCAACTCTCTCTCTTGCGGTTCGTCCAAACGCTACGGATGCAGCGCCGCCAAAGGTATCCACACGTGCGGGAGGAAGCGACGCGCCGGATTACTAGATCCGCGCGAGCGCCGAGGCGTGGGAGGGTGGCAGCCGGGGTTTGAGGAGGTCACGAAAATTCTTTTTACCTGTGCGCCTAGCCCTCCTTTTATAGACGTCCTTATAATGGGCTTGAAATGGAGGCCCATTAGGACTCAATACCCACCCAACCGGATCCAATCCGAATTAGGCTTCACCCTTAAGTGTGTGACCCTATGGGTTCACGTATGTTTAGACATGACACGAGTTTACCTACTCGGTCAATAGTTGGTAGCGGCCTCTAGCAAGACGTGCCAACTCCTAAACATACATAAAGATCATATCGAGCGAACCATCATAACTTTATGTACATGCCAATCCCTTTGCCTCACGATATTTGGTCGAGCTCCAAGTCGACCACTCTTTCTCGATCGTGATCCAAATCCCTTACTAGGTTAACTCTTAACCTTAAGTAGCATGGCCATGCATTTCGGATCCGATCACTCGAGGGCCAGAGATATCTCTCGGTAGAGGGGCAAATCCCATCTCGACCGACCATGCCTCGCAAAGATGCTTCATGACAAACCCGAAAGCTACCTTTATAACAACCCGCCACGAGCAGCGTTTGATAGCCCCTAAGTAGGTCGATTCACATCTCAAGTACATGCGACAATCTCGTGTCTAAGGACAAGGCGTACACATTGTGTAGAGAGAGAACCATAAGTATAATTGTTATGTCTCATGTTGGGTCGGTCCAACCCCATGTTCTAAACATGTGTCCACATTATTGGTTTGACATCTCCATGTCTATGACACGTGAAACATGGTCATCAACCGATACATGTGCTAATCCATTATTCACGTGTGTCCACACATGAACTTCGACTAGGGACAACTTTAGAATAACCATACAAGTAAAGAGTTTCACAAACAAGTCACATACTTGTTAATCAATACAAAGGCAATATTCAAGGAACATTTATTAAATCATGGATACAACGAAATATCATCATCTCTATGATTGCCTCTAGGGCATATTTCCAACAGGAGGGTGGGTGATAGGTGACTTGACCTTAGAGGGGGAGTTGTCGTAGGCTCGACCCTAGGGGGACTGTTAGGCGACTCAACCTCGAAAGGTGAGTTGTCGCAGGCTTGACCCCAAGGGAGTGTTAGGTGACTGGACCCCAAGGGTGAGTTGTCACAGCCTTGAACCCAGGGGTAGTGTTAGGTGACTCGACCCCAGAGGGTGAGCTGTCATAAACTCGACCCCAGTGGGAGTGTGTGTCCATACCAAGGCCAAGCCATCAAGGTGTGTTGAACCTCACTGAGGTAAATCCATCGAGCTAGGGGAGCCCCTAGTCGAGAAGACACCGTTGGGGCGAAGCGAAGCCCGTTCGAGGTAAAGCCGTCAAGGTTGAGTTGAACCGCGCCGAGGCCAAGCCATCGAGACATGTTGGAGCTCGCTGAAGTGAATTCATCGAACTAGGGGTAGCCCTTAGTCGAGGAGACACCATCGAGGTGAAGCGAAACCCAGCCAAGGTGAAGCTATCAAGGCCGAGTCATATCACACCGAGGCCAAGCCATCGAGGTGTGTTAGAGCATGCCGAGGTGAATCTATCAAACTAGGGGAGCCCTTAGTTGAGGAGACACTGTCGAGGCAAAGCAAAGACCAACCGAGGTGAAGCCATCGAGGCCGAGTTGAAATACGCCGAGGCTAAGCCACCGAGGCATGTTGGATCTCGCCAAGGTAAATCCATCGAACTAGGGGGAGCACGTAGTTGAGGAGACACCATTGAGGCGAAGCGAAGCTCGGCTGAGGCAAAACCGTTGAGGATGAGTTGTACAACGCCAAGGCTAAGTCATCGAGGTGTGTTAGAGCTTATCGACGTGAATCCATTGAACTAGGGGGAGCCCCTAGTTGAGGAGATACCGTTGAGGCAAAGCGAATCCTGGTTGAGGCAAAACCGTCGAGTCTAAGTTGAACTACACCAAAGCCAAGCCATTGAGGCGTGTTGGAGCTCACCAGGGTGGATCCATTGAACTAGGGGAAGCCCGTAGTCGAGGAGATGTCGTCGAGGCCAAGTTGTAACAAGCTAAAGCCAGGGCATCGAGGTGTGTTGGAGCTCGCTGAGGCGAATCCATTGAACTAGGGGATCCCCTAATCGAGACACCGTCGAGGCAAAGCGAAGCCTGGCTGAGGCGAAGCCGTCAAGGCCGAGTCAAACTATGTCGAGGCCAAGCCATCGAGGCGTGTTGGAGCTCATTGATATGAATCCATTGAATTAGGGAGAACCCCTAGTCGAGGAGATGCCGTTGAGGCAAAGCAAAATTTGGAAGAGGTTCGGATGTGCTGCCCAGGGGGTCCAGAGGACCTCGGCGCGGACAGAGTTCGGGGGGTTCAGGGCATCTCCGTGTGGACGGAGTCCGGAAGTGGAGTCTATAGCAACTCCGCACGGGCGAAATCCGAAAGCGGAGTCCGGGGCGGCACAGAGTGATCCGGAGGGGGTCCATGGAGGGCGTCTGGGCACGGAGCTGTTGGGCGCGAAGGGGTCCGGCACGCGTGAAGCGAGTTCCCCCCATCTTGCATAGTGCATGTATGAGAACATTATATGTTACTTCATTGGTTCCACCCCTTCCTCCAACATCTTCCGAAACCAACCAAATGCTAAATAAATATTTCCCCTTCTACAACACGTGCAAACAAGAACGGTATAGGTCATAGCCGAGGGTGGCGAACCACTTGCAAGTTGCAACCATGCCACCAAAAATATCTTTGCTTCGCTTAGGTGCCCCCTCTCACTCTCACCATGTGAGTGGATCAAACAAGTGTATGTGACACAGTCAGGCTGCATGGCATCACTGGCCACCTTTATCCACAACACATGGGCATCTTTCAGGTTACCAGTCTTGCATAATCCATCGATAAGAACATTATACGTGACTATATCAGAAGAAATTCCTCTCAACATCATCTCCCCATGCATTGTGAATAACCCAGCAATAAGTGGATTATACGTGAAGGTTGTCGCTTTCTTGGACAGTCTCACTCTGTTGACGAAGCTAAGCTGCCTTCTCGAGCTCACCTTCCATGGCCAACCCACTAAGCACCACATTGTACATGACATCATCCGGTAGGCATCCATCTCCCTGAGCAGCATGACAACCTGATCCAACCTGATCCTGTCTTGTACGTGACAATGCTTGGCTCTACCCCAAGCTAGAGCATTTTTGCATACACAGCACGCATGCTGCCCCGCCTGGCTACATCATGCAGCACACGGTTGCAGTCCTTGATGAAAGGGGCCACGCTGTGGTGCGCCATCTCGCGGAAAGTGCAGACGGCGACGGCCCGGGGGCGCTCCGGGATGGCCTGGGGACTCAGCGCGGAAGTGCCCCGGGGGCCAGCAGTGGCGCAGGGGGCCGGCCGGCGCGGTGAGGAGGGGCCCCGGTGAGAGAGGCGAGCAGCGGCGCCGGGCACCAGCGTGAGGAGGCGTCCGGGGCGGGGAGGCGCGGAGGCGTCCCTGTCTGGTGGGACAGAGGTGCTGCGTTTGGGTGGAAGGCTGGCTGCCAGGACGGAGGGAGTGCAGTGGAGGAGGCCGCCAATGGGAAGGGGGAGGTCGGCGGAGGCCATGGATGCTTCCATCGTGGAGGCGTTACCGTCTGTCTGGGGAAGAAATGGGGGGAGAGAGAGAGAGAGACCGAAGGGAGCCAGAGATGTGAGACAACGAGAAAACGTTGGAAGAAAGAGAGAGCGCGCGAGAGGTTGCATTGTGTTCAGCTTGCTAGCAACGCATACTCCAAAATAGCAACGTTTGTTGACTTGTAAACCAACTCCAAAATAGCAGCGCAAACACGCATGTCACAGCGTCCTCGGCTGTCGTACAAGCGCAGTTGGGGGCACAGTAGCTACGGCCGTTTTTCAGTTCCTAACTTTTAACTTACTATTTTTTTAATTTTGTCTTGTTTCTGATTTTTTTTTTCACCTTTTTGTCTTTTTTGTACTCATTTATATTATCCATGATGGTCTAACATATTTTTATTTTTAATTTTTCTAATATTTAATTACGCTAAAAAGAAATCAACAGCTATAATGCAAAATAAATTAACTATAGTGCAAAATAAACCATAAACTAGCTTATTTCAGCCGAATTGAGCGGAACCTAGGGTCGTTCTTTTGGGCTGTGGCTTATACCTTAAAATTTTGAATTATGGCTATTCATGAGAGAGTGCAAAGAGGCACTCACGTGCGATTTTGGCCAAAATAACTGAAATCGGTACAACGTCTACTACAATTGATATTATAGACCCCGTCTTAAAAAGACACTCCCTATAAAAGCTAGTTACTATAGCATAAGCCATAAGCCAGAAACTGAAAAGAATAGGACCATTGTCTCGGGACCGAGATGCCGAAGTGAAAGAGTCCGGACGAGGCCCGAGATACCGAAGCAAGGGAGCTCGGATAAGACCCGATATGCCAAAGCAAGGGAGCTCGAATGTGGCCTAGGGTTCTGGAGTGAAGAAACCCAGAGAGGGTCTGGGTGCACAAAGTAGTCTGGACCTGAAGGGCCTCCGCACGGCGGGCTTGGACGAACGCTAGAGCGGAGCGTGGAAGTGAATCGGGGGTCCAGAGCGGAGCGTTCCCCTTCTAGGCAGCATGACTTCTCGCTCAAATTCCCCACAGACGGCGTTAACTATCGTCGATACGAGACCGGATAGTAAACTTAGAGGCACACCTCGGTCGGGTGTGGAGATCACCGAGGATGCGGAGGGATTCAAGGAGAAGCACACAAATGCCAATGTATTCAATATGAGTGTATTAGGTTACAAAATAGCCTCCCCTCTCCACTTACAAAGTGTCCT